>CM032462.1:1800000-2115679 GCA_019059555.1 Alternaria longipes | reverse complement strand
CCCTAACCTCAACCCTAACCCTCAACCCTAACCCTAACCCTAACCCTAACCCTAACCCTAACCCTAACCCTAACCCTAACCCTAACCCTAACCCTAACCCTAACCCCTAACCCTAAACCCTAACCCCTAACCCCTAACCCCTAACCTGTGTCTGCTACACCTCGGTTACGCCTCACGAACGCGCGGGTCACGGGGGGCCTCTTCACGGGTTGCGGGCCTCTCTACGGGCTCGGGGGCACCTCTACGGGCTACGAGCTCTTCTACGGGCCTCTGTTCCTTTGTCTGCTTGCCCTCAATACGGGTAACCCTAATCCCGACTTGCGTCCGCACCTGAACCCAACTCTGCCCCTGTTCTTCTCTCTCTCTCTTCAACGCCCTCTTTATCCAACCACGCGCTCTCTCTATCCCTTCTGCCGCTTCTTACCGGTTACGGGTCGCTTATGCGCGTCTGCTTTCCTCTTGTGCTCTTGACTGCTTGCCCCAAATACGGCTAACCCTAACCCTACCCTGACTTGCGTCCCGGCCTGAACCCAACTCTAACACCCTCTTGTCTCTACCGCCTTCTCGGATTACGCTCTCTGCACTCTTATGCGTGTTGCTGGTGCTCTCTGCCTACTTTTGCCCTATTTTCTATACGATTTATCATCTGCTTGCCGTACATGCGGATAATCCTACATGACTCGCACCCGGGACCGGACCCAACGACTGCGACTGTTTCGGCTCCTACAACCTTAACCTAACCTATTCCTTGTTATTTCTCTGCTTATGCTACCTTTCCTGTACTTGTGTGTACGCCTGTCTTGTTTGTCTTGCTGTTCGTTAATTTACATCTTCTAACGCTTGTCTAATAACCGCGCAGCTCTCTAGTTTGCCCAACTGCACTACCGCGACTCCAATCCTAACCCCTCTCCCCTCTCTCCTCTACCTTTCCTTCTGCTTCACGTCCGTCTATACATTTCGGCGGCAATGTCTTGTCATGACTATTCTACTCGGCCATCAACCGCGTGATCCAACAAAACTCCCCCACTAACCTGTTGCTTTCAACGCATTCTAACGCCTGTTTCCGCCCTAAATGCCCAACCAATCCTTCTATCGAACTCGCATCCACGCCCTGCTCTACCAACCGCGTAACCCATCGCTCCGCTACTCCTTCCTCGCCCCCATACACCAATCCCAACAACCCTGCCACCAACACCCCTCGGTATTGACAATCCCTTCCTCTGCCCTCTGATACCGTCCGCGTCCGTTGTCTTCCCATCGGTTGCACACCTCCTGCGGTACTCCACACCAAAACAACCCGAATACTCCTCGAACCGCATCTTCTCCTCTACTGCCTTGATCATCTGCTTTGCCTGCCGGCTCTCCGGCCTCCAACACCGCCGCACGTCGTGCCCACTCTGTCCCTCGCCCGCCACCTCGCATATCCCACACCGCTTCGTCCACCACGCCAACTGCCGGCGCAACCACTCTACATCGGCAAACTCTTGCTGTCGCTGCTGTATCAACGTCTGTCGCGGCCCGCGTCGTGCTTGCTGCTGCTGCTCGAATACCTGCCGTGCCTCCTCTCGCTCCGCCTCGGCCGTGTCCGTATCCCTTTCGTTGCTGCTGCCTCTCTCGTCCTCCTCGCTCTCTTCCTCCTCCATCTCCTCGTCTTCTTCCTCGTCTTCTTCCTCGTCTTCTTCCTCGTCTTCTTCCTCGTCTTCTTCCTCGTCTTCTTCCTCGTCTTCTTCCTCGCCGTCTGCTCCTCTGCACACGTCACACTTCTCCTCTCCCTCTTCGCACACCACCCGCTCTTTCTCTCGCCTGTCCAAGTACCTGTCCAACACCACCCGCCTGCACGTGGCTGTCTCGTCTATGCCTTCCACGTACGCTCGCACCAGCTGCTGCTCCACCTCCGCCTGCTTGTCCTCGGCTGTCCGCTGCTCTCCTTCCTGCACAATCATGACCGCCTCGCTGCGCAACCCGTCTCGTCCTGCACGGCCACTTTCCTGTGCGTAATCCAACACGGTGAACGGCCAATCGATGTGTATAATGCACCGGATGTCGGGTATATCGACGCCCATCCCTAACGCGCTTGTTGCTACTATCACCCGCTTCTTGCCCGCGGCAAATTCTTCCAACATGCTTGCTTTGCCTACGGCCTTGTGATGGTATGCGTGACAATCCAACTTCTTCGCCAACTCCTTGACCTTCGGCACCGAATTGCCGTACACCACGACCTTGCCCGTCTTGTGCTTGCGCAACTTCTGCTGCACCATGCCCAACACCATCTCTTCCACTTCCTTCTTCTTCGCCGCTTTGCCCACCCTGATCACGCGGTACGCCACGTTCGTCCTTGCGGTTTCGGCTCGGAACAAATCGACCTGATCTCGCTCGACGTACATCCGTCGGAACAACTCGTCCTCCTCGCTCGGCGGCAATGTTGCTGTCAACATCACCGTCTGCGTCTCGGCGGATGCCAACTTGCCCAACTTCTGCATCTCTTTGCGGAAATCATACCGGCGGTTCAACACGATGTGACACTCGTCGATCACGATCCGGTCCAACTGCCGCGTTGCTCGCAACCGGTTCAAAAACGTCGCGAACTCTTCCCCGACTGCTGACTCGGGCGTTACCAACACGACTGCGGCTGCGTCTGGCGGGCGACGACTGTCCCACTCGGCGCACGATATTCCCAACTTCCTGCATCGCCGCATCATGTCTCCTCGCAACGCGATCAACGGCACCACGACCACCGTCGTACCGCCCTGCTCGGCCCATGCTGGTAACATGAACAACATGCTCTTGCCTGCCCCGGTCGGCATCACGGCCACCACATGACTCTTGCCGGCAACGATGGCCTCGATGGCTTCTTTCTGCACGCCGCGAAACTCGGCCGCCTTGCCCATCATCCGCTGCAACTGCGCGGCCGTGTCCATCTTCCTCAACCGGCCCCACCGATCCATCCTCGCCTCGTCTGCCTCGCTCTCGAACGGGGCCCTCTTGCGCTTTTTACACTCTTCGTCGTCCTGCACGTCTGCTTGAAAACCCAAAAATCGATGCCAATCTGTGCTCGACATCCGGAACTGTCGTCTTCTGTCTGCTACGGCCCCTGCCTGCTCCATGATGCCTCGCGCGTATATCATACCGGCAACATGCGCTGTGTGTCCTGCTTGCTCGTCTGCAACAAACGCAGCCGTGTTCTCTTCGTTCCATTCCTCGTTGTCGTCCTCCTCCGTCCTGAACGCCGTGGATCCGCGCAAAACCGCCGGCTGATACCAATGGCGATTTCACGGTATGCGGCAATCGTCAACGCCTGCCCCAATCCTATTCTGCTCGCGCTTCAACGCTTCGCGAAACCGGTCGCTCGTCCACTTCCGTCCGCTGGGGTCCGCTGGCCACATGTGCGATGATATCACCTCCTTCTCCCACACCGTCGCCTCCAATCGCTGCTGGAACGGCAACACCAACCACATGTAATACACCAACAGCTCGCCCACCTCGCGCGGTAAATATCGGTGGATGATCTTGACGTCGCCGCTCACGTTGTAACCCTTGTGGTACCGCGTGACAAACACAACCATGCCGTCTTCGATGAAAATGTTTCGGTGGCCCCCCTTGACGGTGTTGCTGTGTCTAACGCTGCCCAACTCCGGCCATCTCGCGGGCTGTCCTTCTACGATATGCACCAACACGGCCAACTTCTCTCGAAATGCAACTACACGATCCATGTACCGCTCCACCTCCTGCCGGTTGATGCCTGAACCGGTCCCCCGCTTCATGAACCGGTCCCTGATGGCGGCCTCCTGCCCGACCCGCTGGAACAACCACTTCTCTCCATCTACGGGCATGCGGGTGCGATGGTCCTTCAAAAATTCCACCCGGGCCGCTCGTCGGTCGGGTTGTCGCGCAAACTGTCCCACGGCACATTGGGGATGGACTCGGCGGTTCTGCTGTTGCCAAACAACAACTCGTCCATCAACAACCGCCGACTCTCTGTCGCCAAACCGTGCACCATGCCACGGAACTGTGCCATGCTAAACTGCAGACTCTTGTACAACAACTCGTCTCGGCCAACCCACTCGACGTGGCCGCGTGACGTCGTGTTGTAATGGATCTTCAACCCATACGTCCGCAAATCCAACATCCACTGCATTGGACTGTGGCTGCCCCGCACCATGAACCGGTCCATCATCTCCTGCACGAACTGTAAACATCCTTTGCGCCGGCGTCGGGGCGGGTTGCTGCTGTCGTCGCTCTCGTACGCACTGTCGCTGTCGAACTCGTCATCGTCCAACGGGCCCGACAACTCCAACGCCTGCTGCACGACCATGAACCGCGCCACCTTGATGACGGCCGACAAAACGGGCGGATACTGCTCGGCGCCTTTCCATCCGTTTTCCTTCACGCCTAAAACGGCCAACGCGCACACCAACGGGCTGTCGTACTCCTTGCGCGTGATCTTCTGGCTCAACAATGCGATGCAAAACTCTAAACACGCCTTCTGGGTGCTCGACAAGGTCTGTGGCTCGCTGATGGCGTTGACGGTGGGCTCGTCCGTGTGTGTCTCCATCTTTTCGATGGCTTCGTCGACGTCTGCCATGGTTTCGTCTTCTCTATCTTCGACCTCCATCTCTTCTTCCCCTTCCTCCTCTTCGGCCTCGTCTCTTCCTGCGCTTTTCTCCGCCTCCTCAACCAACGCCTCCCACGCCTCTCGCTGCCGGCGGGTAAAACAATACGCTGGGCTCTTCCACGCGTGCTCCCGTTGTGTTCGTGCAAAAAACATCAATATCTGCTGCCACGGCCGCGTGTGGTCGCCGATCGACTTCTGGTCCATGTACGGTTGTAACGGCTGGAACCGCGTCTGGTGCTTCTCTGTCCGGATCGCCTCCAACCGCACGAACACACCGATGCGGTGGATGACGGACGCTTGACTGAACCGCGCCAAACCTTCCATCGCCGCCCACATCGCTGCCTCTACGGGCTCGGCCTGCTGCTCCTGTCTGGGATCGGGCTCTGCCACGGGCTCCTCGATGCATGCCATCAACTCTGGCCGCTCCATGTCCACCAAATACGGCAACCATTGCGTCCGCTCCAGCCACGGGTTCACCTCGTCTGTCTCGCCTTCCTGGATGGTGTTCTGCGCCCGCGTCTCGACGCCGGCCCACGCTTTGGCCATCTGCTCGCCTACCTGCGCCCATGCTGCTTCGCCGTCGACGGGCACAACATCTGGGCCGTCGTCGCCGGGCTGGTGGACCTGGAAATACTGCGACCCTGGCCTTGGACCAACAACCGCTGGCAATACACTTTCTTGCAGTGCTGGCTGATACGCTCTTGTATCTCCTTCTGCTTCTCTCGGGTTGGGTGTCCGCCCTTCCCTGCTGCTGACCAACTGTGGACGTCTCGCCAATGCTTCCTTATACCCTCTGGCTTTCTAAATATTCGCCGACAATGGTTGGGGTCAACCTGGCACATCACCCCGTCCTCGTACACGGGCAACTGATGGATGGGCTCAATGACCTGGCTGGGCACCTCTAGCTCACTGGCATACTGGATTAAACCGGCCCAATTGCCTACTTCTTCTGCTATAGCTTTGGCTTGCTTCCGCTTGGCGGGATGGGCCCGCTGCATATGGCTCTTAATATGGCTGGGCAAAACGCCGTGTCGGCACTCTCTGCACACGGCCAACGCGTACTCGACCAAATGCTCGAAATGCTGGCCCCTAACGCTGCTCTCTGCCATAATTACGGGACGGTTGCAATGACAATTGAATTTCACAACATGGGCTGCAAACAACAGTTTAACATGGGCTACATTGGGCTGCGGACACGGCTTTATATCTCGCGTTATGGACGCGTCTTTGCTTTTGGTGATGGCTGGTCGTTATCTCGAACGCCTCCGAACCTGGCTGTCTGGGGTATCGCAACGTCACAACCCTAGCCCTAACGTTGAACACGAAACCCTAACACCATCAACCACATTAGCCGCGGAGCTGCAGATGGGTGTCAACGTGCAGCTTAACGCGCTGATTAACATATCTAAATTTTGGAGCCATTGGCCTACAGGAACCTAACTGGTCCAGCACCTTAAACTCTTCTGGGGCCAGCCCCCGTGACGCACTATACGCAGGCAAAGGTGTATATTGCAGCACCAGATTATCCGGGGTCAGGGCTGATCCCAAGTACCGCCCTGGGATAGGGCTGATCCCAAGTACCGCCCTGGGATAGGGCTGATCCTGGTACCGCCCTGGGATAGGGCTGATCCCAAGTACCGCCCTGGGATAGGGCTGATCCCAAGTACCGCCCTGGGATAGGGCTGATCCCAAGTACCGCCCTGGGATAGGGCTGATCCCAAGTACCGCCCTGGGATAGGGCTGATCCCAAGTACCGCCCTGGGATAGGGCTGATCCCAAGTACCGCCCTGGGATAGGGCTGATCCCAAGTACCGCCCTGGGATAGAACGTATCTGCGTCTGCACTAGACGCCCTCTCCTACGCTGTGCACCCTAGCACCTAGTGCGTCTTCTACTGCTCTTTTTCTTTTGTACTAAACTCCTGCCTAACTACCTAGCATATTGTACACCCACCCCGCAACTCTGTAAACCTCTCCTCTACTACCGCCTATTCTTGTGCCTAACGCTTGTGCTCCTCTAACTACACCTCCTCCCCCTCCCTACACTAGTTACAATACACCCTGTCTAGCTTGCTACACCCTATCCCTTGCCTGTCTAAGTACGAGCTTATTAGCGCCCGCTAACACCTATTCCTAATCAAAAACGCCCCTATTGCCTGCACGTTAATATCGCCGCTTTCCTGCTCTATTCTCTTCTCTACCTCCCCCTGTTTAATTATTACTACAACGTTAAACGTCTCTCTACCTCGCCCTCTACGCCTACTTGCTTGAGCAAAATCCGTTATGCTCTACGGCATCCCTACATGCAAGACGTACACAATCCCTGCACAGTGTGTCCAATAACCAAGTAACTTGGCTTGGTTGGTTGACTTTGGTTGATTACATAACAAGCAACCACGAGTAAACGTCTATCCGAGCAACCACAAGTAAGGGTTTTCGCATTACTCGAGTCAACTCGGAGTTGGTTGACGACCTTACCGCATTAGGCATTTTTGTAGAGGAGGTGGGCGACAGAAGTTTTTGGGGCATCGGGATAGGAAGAACTATTAGCCCGGATGTTCTGATTGGTTGGAAATTGCCGCTCTTGAGATTTGCTGTCGAAAACTCTCACGCCTGCAGCCTCTATGTACGAAACCGCCAGATTCCAGGTTAAACATGCCTACCCATCCATTTTTTCTGACTCGTAGAGGATCCACGTGTTCCCCTCTACCTAGGACTCCTCTGAATCCCTTAGCTATAACCTAGAAAACATAGAGACCCCAAGTTCTGTTTCCACCAATACTGCTGCCACCTTCGAAAGAGAGCTGCCGACATCTACTCAATGCCCATTCCCTATTGACTGGGACAAAATTCGCTATGAAAGGAAGGTGTTGCCATCGATTCGGTATCGTCAGCCTCACAAGCGGGCCCTCAACTCTAAAACCCAGCCCTCGCCAATCTACAAACACGGTGCGCAGCTCACAACCAATGGAGAGAACAAGTTTTGGCTCTGCAAATACTGCCATCTTAGTGGCCAGCACGATTCTGCTCTGTACAGTAGTGAGAGTACTACTAGTATCATGTATCACCTAAAGAATCAACACAAACTTGAAGAATTCGGTTACAAAATAATGGCATTAAACCCGTTCGACATGGCCAAGGGAGCAACGAGCTCCATACCATACCTTGGAGGCCGGCGCTTGATGTTCAACGACTCTCAGTTCAAGAAAGAGTTTATTGACTGGGTTATCGATCTTGACTTCACCTTTCGACAAGCGACACATCAACGCACTCGGAACATGTTTACTGGCTGCTTAGAGGATATCGATAAAATTCTACCTAAGAGCCCATCAACTCTTAGCACCTGGGTTAAAGACATGTGGGACGGTGATACTGGGAGACGTGCTTGGCTAAAGGAAAGGCTTCATCTTGCGAAAAGCAAGATCCATATCTCAACTGATGCCTGGACTTCTGAGGAAGGAACGAACTATGTGGCAGTTGTTGCTCACTTCCTAGACGAGAAGCATAAGTTGCAAACAGCCCTTCTTGACCTCCCGCCTCTAAAAGGCCCACATTCTGGAGAGAACATTGCGAAATTGCTGTCAACGGTTATCGACTTGTACGATATATCCGCTGTCATTGGCTTCTTTATGATGGACAACGCTGGCAATAACGACACGTGTATTGAGAACTAGCAAAGCAGTACCCCACAATCACACAGCAGAGTCGCCTTCGGTGCGTTGGCCATATTCTAAACCTCATCGTCAAAGCTCTTCTGTTTGGGACGGGGTTAGCAGGTTGGAGAAAGAGCTCTGTGGTGCATCTGATGATGAGCGGTTTGAGATATGGAGGAAGCAGAGTTTTATTGGTAAGCTCCATAATTTCTGTGTGTGGATCAACCGGAGTGATCAGCGGCGGGAGTTTCTGAGAGAGTATGTTTTGCAGGCGTACGATAGAGGCAGCATCGAGAACCTTTACACTAGGGTACTGGCTGACGGTGGCGTCCGCTGGAACTCTGTGTATGCCATGATTGAGAGAGCTCTCAAGCTCCGTAACGCAATTGATTTGTTCTTTCTCCACTATAATCATAGTGGTGAAGGATACGATATCTCACAGGACGCCATTACTCAGCGCGATTGGACTAATCTGGAGCACTTCTTCAATATCTTGAAGCCGTTTAAAGATCTGACCAAACGCATGGAAGGCCGAGCCAATAAAGCTGGCCTTGAAGGATCACATGGCTCACTCTATGAGACACTCGAGTCGCTTGACGTCCTCTTTAAGAAGCTTCAGGAAGCCGGAAAGTTCGCAGACAATCACCCCGAGGAGGTTTCGGAATACTATTCCTGTGCTATTGATACTGCCCGCCTCAAGCTTGAAGAATACTACGGCCTTACGGACGCTACGCCAGCCTACCGATGCGCTGTCGTCCTCCATCCTGCGAACAAATTTAGCTATTTCGATATCGAATGGCAGCATGAGAAGAAATGGATTACTGAGGCGAAGCGGGTGGTGCATGATGAGTATGTACAATACGAGGAAGCAGCTGCGGAAGCAGAGATAGCAGAAGCAACACAAGAGGAGGATAATGAGGTTGGTACGGATAGCTATACAACGCTTGATCTTCTCCAGCAAGCTCGTAAGCGTCGGCAGCGGGTCGCCGCTAGTACGGCGTCTACGCGAGGAAAGAAGCGCGCAAGAG
Source organism: Alternaria longipes (assembly GCA_019059555.1). Lineage (NCBI taxonomy): Eukaryota > Fungi > Ascomycota > Dothideomycetes > Pleosporales > Pleosporaceae > Alternaria > Alternaria longipes. Next base: position 2,106,388 of record CM032462.1, on the reverse strand, counting down.
TCACCTCTGACCTCGATCAGTTTATAGCTAGGACTAATAAGGCTGATGGAGATGTTGATGACCCTCTAGAGTGGTGGATTCGCCATGCACCTGACTATCCTGTGCTCTAAGATGGCGTTTGATCTGTTTAGTTGCCCTGCAATGAGTGCTGAGTGTGAGCGGGTATTCTCACAGACGAAGAAGGTCATCACGGATGAACGGAATCGGCTCGATTCAGGACTGTGGCGGCAATTGAGTGTCAAAAGCACCTCCTTCGAACTGGTATGCTTCTGTAGGTTGGTATAGATATCAAATCGGGAAATTCTATCGAGTAATGTCAACCAACCAAGCAAAGCAAGGGCTTCTCGTCAACCAACCAAGCAAGGTAAAGGATTCTCGTCAGCCAAGTCAAGTAAGAGGGTCGATTTTTGGTTTACTTGGTTGATGGACACACTGTCCCTGCATAGTCTACTCCTGTCCTAAGCGCAGACGTAGCTACAATCAGCCCCCCCTGCTCTACCTACTCCTGCAGCCGCTCGCCTCGCTCTTCTACGTTGGCGTGATAGTACGCACAGCCAACCTCCTCCGCGATCTACTTACACTGCGCCTTGCTCAGACAGTACACTACTCTCTTCTGCCCTGTCTGCCCTAGCTTTTCAGCCTATCGCTTGCATACTACTAACGCTGTGTCCTCTAATGCCTTGCGTTGATACTACGACACAAAGTAGCGCGCGTTTGGTTGTGCTGTGCTTGCCTGGATGTACGTTGTGTTGCGCACCAGCATGCTTGCCTTAAGCTCTCCTTCCTGCACCGGCGGCAGTGTTGCCGTTAACAGCATAATCGGGCATCTAAGCAGTCGCAAGTTCTTTACCTTAAGTAGATTTGCCTGCTAGTGCCGCGCTGTAAAGAGTAGATGACACTTGTCTACTACGACTCGTTGCAGCAGCCCCTTGTCTTTTATCAGCTAAGCATACCCTAAAAAGTTGCTGTTGCTTGTAATGTCGCCTGCTACGTCTGCGCTCACAACTACTATAGACGCTGGATTGTTCTTACTGTGCTTCCACTCTATGCAGTCTATACCGTAGTTGCAGATCCGGCTTACTAAGTCCTTAATTAACGCCTGATACGGCACAACAACGACTGTTACCCTGCTCTCCTTTATGCATGCTGGTAGCGTAAACAGCAAGCTCTTGCCCCCTCTGGTCGGAAGCACAACAACAAGCGGTGTCGTCTTGTCTAGCACTGCGTACAATGCCTGCTCCTGCTCTATAGAACGAAACCTAACGTCCTGCTTCCCTAGCACCTGCTGCAGCGCCCGCTGTACTGCTGCGGCTCGCGCGTCTTCTACCCGGACAGCCTTCTCTTTCGGGTGTATCGGAAGCGCTGAGATGCTCTCTCGCATCAGCCTTTTCCGCGGCAGTCAGCGCTCCTTGGGCGCTTAAGCCTGTCCATCTACACCTAAAAAACGGTGCTAAGCAGTGCTTAGCGCCTGGAACGCATTAATCGACCGCGTGCTTAGATGCTTAACAATATTAATTGACACGCTGTAGTTGCCTACACCTATAACTGTCGTTTGCGAGTTCTGCAGCTTAATTAAGTTCTCCTTATCCTTATCTACCTCCGCTTTATTAATCTCGCTAACCTTGTCTTGATAGCCCTTGCTAAATGACTCCCCTACTTTTACCTGCCTGATTCTAACAGCCGTGTGACGGTAGCCTAGCGTACTTAGCTTGACGCTAATGCGCTTACCTGTCTTACGCCGCAGCACCTTCGTAAGTTAATCTGTACCTTATGCGCCTTGCTTATTGCTCTAGATATAGTCGTCTAACCCGCCCCTAAGCACGGTTGCTACAAGATACTTTTGAAACGGCTGCAAGTAGCTTAAGTACAACACTATCACCTGCCCTAATCGCGGCGGCAGAAAGCGCGGAACTACCTTTGGCTTGTCCTACTGCGACTGTGACTTGTGATACTGCATAACAGTTATAACAGTACTGTCTACAACAAAAATATTGCGGTCCTGTAGCAGCCTATTGTGGTGCCGCATTGTGACAATTTTAGAGCCTTGAGCTGGCTGTTCTAATTTAATGTGCACACAGCCTAGCAGTAGCGCTAAGAAGCGATCTACTTGCTGTAGATACTCCTGCACCTTGTTGCTTCTCTACTGGCTGTTAGACGTCTGTAGTCGCATGCCGCTCTCTGTGCCCTGCGCTCTTTTTAGCATCTAAGCTAGCTTATTAGACAGACGGTTGCCTAGGGTAGTAACAAACGACCTGCCCTAAGTTGTAAATGTAACGTTGTTTTGAATCTGCGCTAGATCTACTGTAAAGCGGTTAGCTATACGACTAACCTAGCACATCTGCTAAAACGTGTCCTCTGCCTCTGCTTCTATGCTCTGCGCTATCGCGCGGAAACGCTTAATTACAATTAGCTGGCTGCTGAGATAAAAAACCTTCTTGTCGGGGGACTAGTATGCGTTGCTAGCATTACCTTTGTTAAGCGCTGCGTGCTTGCTATACGCGAGAAGACTAAGCATAATGCTTATTGGGCTATACGAGCTGTCCGCTAGATACTGCTTGCGCATCGCTAAGAATCGCTCGCGGTCTGCTTCTGTCTGATTGTTGCGCTTGGCTGCTAGCAGAATCTTTTCTGCTGCTAGTACGCGAACGTAGTAGACTACGCTAGCAAGCATGTATGAGAAGTTCTTTGCTGTGCGCAAGCGGTTTGTCTGCGTGTTGATGCCTAGCACAGCTAGATACTGCACTAGACTACTTGAAAATTTATCGCTGCTATAGCCTATTAGAATGAACAAAGCTAGCGAGTTGAGCAGCGCGTTTGTCTGAGCAGCTGCGTCGCGGTTACCTAGCGTAAGCTATAGCTAGATTGCTAGCGCCTTCTGATTGTCCTTCTACGTAAACAGCTCGCGCGCATCTTTTATCTTGTTAGCCTGTACTACTTGACGCGGTTACTGCGGTAGCACAACACTGTCGTTGTCGTTGCTGTTAACAGTGCCTTCTATGTCGCTGTTGTTGTACTTGCTCTTTTGTTACAGGGTAACAGGGAGTTGCTTCCTTTTGTCATGCAGGCCGCAGGAAGGAAGACCATCGGGACAGCCGCGATGAAAGATCGCTGACCCAGGGCGGGGCTCGGGTCACGTGATGTGCCATCACGCCAAGAGGAGGCCATCAGTGATGGCAGAGCCTGTATGTGAAGGCAGCCATCAGAGGTGGAGACAACCATCAGTGATGGCCGGTCAAACCTATGATGGCAGGTACAGATTGCAATGGGTATAAAGGATGGACGGATTTCATTATTACACTCGTTGTGGTCAACTCAAATAGTTCATCTCTCACACAGATTGTCAACTAGTTATTCTATCGTTTATAGAATTGGTATTGTTTATCCTTTGGTTACAACGATAACTCTTTTCCACCTGATCATTCCATACGATACCTCACGGACTACCGCTTTAGTCTATCTCGCCTTAGTACGGACCGAGCTTAGAGAAGTATAGCCTAACCCCGTGTAACAATAGGGTTAGGCTATACTTCTCTAAGCTTAGTCTGTACTAAAGTAAAATAGACTAAAGCAGTAGTCTGTAAGGTATTGTATAGAATAATTAGGTAGAAAAGAGTTATTGTTGTAACTAAAGGATAAACAATACTAATTCTATAAGTAATAGAATAACTAGTTAACAATCTATGTAAGAGATAAACTATTTAAGTTAACTACTACAAGTGTAATAATAAAATCTGTCTATCCTTTATACCTATTGTAATCTATTCTTATCCTCTCTGTCCTCTTTATTTAATCTGTCTATAAAGGGAGGTTAGTGTTACAGGGTAACAGGGAGTTGCTTCCTTTTGTCATGCAGGCCGCAGGAAGGAAGACCATCGGGACAGCCGCGATGAAAGATCGCTGACCCAGGGCGGGGCTCGGGTCACGTGATGTGCCATCACGCCAAGAGGAGGCCATCAGTGATGGCAGAGCCTGTATGTGAAGGCAGCCATCAGAGGTGGAGACAACCATCAGTGATGGCCGGTCAAACCTATGATGGCAGGTACAGATTGCAATGGGTATAAAGGATGGACGGATTTCATTATTACACTCGTTGTGGTCAACTCAAATAGTTCATCTCTCACACAGATTGTCAACTAGTTATTCTATCGCTTATAGAATTGGTATTGTTTATCCTTTGGTTACAACGATAACTCTTTTCCACCTGATCATTCCATACGATACCTCACGGACTACCGCTTTAGTCTATCTCGCCTTAGTACGGACCGAGCTTAGAGAAGTATAGCCTAACCCCGTGTAACAGTTAGGGAGGACATAGTCTCCCTCTTGCCTTTAGCTTCCCTTGCTTAGCAGGAGGCTAGTGCTTAGCGGGAGGCTATATTACGTAATTAGCGCCCTGCGTTGATTATTACCTTCTAACGTAGTTGTTAGCTAGCGTTCTGTGCTAACTCCTTTATTAAGGGTGGAGTTCCTTTTGTTACTTGTAATAAATAACTAATAAATTTTAAACATCTTAAGGCGCGTTAGAAGTATATATTAATATATTTAAATTAAGGTACATTTAATCTAATCCGATCTAAGGCAGGTAGATATAGAAGCTAGTATCTGCAGCTCTGTACATAGCAAGTTAAATAAATTGCGAACGCTGTTTAGTCCGTCTCCTATAGGCTTCGACTTAAATATCTGCAACGAAGACAAAGATAATATTGCTTCTAGTCTCCCTGACTTTAATATCAACGACAACGAAATGCGGGAAAAGTTCTCTAAGACTTAGCTAGATGCCTTTACGCTTAGCATAGGTAAAAATAAGAGGGCGATGCATTACTATATACTTAAACAACCTTAGTTTTCTAGAGGGAAAGTTTAGAAAGAAGCACTAGAGAAAGTCGAGGAAGAAGAAACCAAGGGAAAGGAGATCCGACTTCCCGATAAGTTCCTGCCGGTCTTCACCTCTAGCAAACCCGATGAACTAAGTCGTCTAGGTATAGAGCAAGACACCACAACATCAGTGTTATGAACAGTGTGGGGACTGATGCTGAAAAAGGGTGTCGGTGGATCTGCCGAACAGACGTATAAGCAGGTTATTCCGTTTTCGCGACATTCGATCGACGCTCCTAACAACTTTATGTTATAAGATAATTGTCATAGAACTTTCCGAGTTCTTCGAAAAGGCTAGAGAGGTTACCTATGATAAATAATAACCTAACGTGTTTTATTATATGTTGAGATAACTGCCCAGCAATGCGGTGGGTTCTAGCATGTGTAAGAAAGACATCACACGTTTGAGAAGATCTTCCCCTAGTCTGTCCGTAACCTTCTTCAACACTACATCCAACGTGATCTATGCCCTTCTATCATCTTGCAGATTGCCGCTCAATATTCGACAGGTATGTTGTGACTCCTAATTGTTGTCACTTAAAATGCTTACTGTGGGCGTAGATTCAAGAACACTATTATCATCGCAGTCATAATTGCGACTACGACTGAGTTAAGTATGCTCACAGCAGATAGCCTCAGATTTACAGTGAGGTAGCCAGCCCAGAGTCTTGTTGGTGCTAACTAGTGGCGTGTCCCCAACTTTCATTTCCACTCTCAACCCACGGACATCCCCGGAGTACATCGATGAATCATTCGAGCGATCAATGCCTGCAACTATGCGCGATATATTGAGTCAGCTTTTGCGAAGTTCTTCGTGGCCAAGCATCGCCCACGGTTCTAGGTCGATCGTCCTCCAATCTCCCATCTCATGCCACAAACCCACGTAGTGCCCCTCTATTCACTCCCTCCTTTTCAGCGTCATCTCCATATGCGTAGTCTGCCACTTCGGATCATCCTCCACAAGAACAATCTCAAATCCTCGCTTCTGCCAAAACCTAATCGCACCGTCCAAAAACGGATGCGAATGCAGGTAAAGACATTCGACATCCTCCTCGACAGCTCTCTCATAAAGTTTTAAGAACAATTCGGCCGCGAGTCCACAACGCCGATACTGGGGCTGCACGAACAATCGCACGATTTCGAGTGTCCGCACGGCGTGGTAGTCGAGTTGAGGATGCCGGTTGTCGTAGCGTACGTAGCCTATAACGGCTATCAAATCCTTGCCGTCGCGCGCTTCGAGAAAGCAGCTACCGTCACTGAATAGGGATGTAGTGTCTGGTGGTAACGAACGACCGGAAAACATGACCTTGCGAGCTTCATTGATGAACTTAATAATTTCGTTGACTGCCTGAGGTGGGACTGGTTGGATCGTCCATGGCGGAGTTATTTGTCGGCTACCGGAGGGATGCGGCATGGTGTAAAGTAAAGTGTATGCATAGTGACACGTCGTTCGACCAACAAAATCTGGAGATTTGGCGAGGCTAGACAGGAAATGGTAAGGCGTCATCTTAGTTGCTTGGCTTGGACTATGCGCATTATGTAGTTCATGGATTCGATCGAAATCGATTGCAGAGCGAATATCGAATCGCTGGAACAATGGCGTATCATTCCGGTGGCTACTTCTTCTCTTTGATGTCATTCTTCTTGGAAGCGCTCTTCACCACAGCGGTATCGAGACCACTCCACCGTCGGACGAATCGCGAGGTACGTCTGGGAACCATTTGAAAGGCTTGAACAAAACGTTGTAGAACGGCGCCAATTAGCTCCAATCGATGTCAAAACTCAGGTGTGGGGGACAGCGCTGACCCAACGACTCAATCAAAACCGTAAAAGTCTTGGACGCGAAGGCGACAGGGATCCCGACGTATTCAAGCTCGGTCACGATTATAGAGTGAACGGGACGGCCCCTCCCGCCATCAGAATTCTGTCGCCAGAATTGCTTGTCATGTTTATGAACATAGCACCTTACTACCCGGCACAAGATCTCCGGGGAGAAGAAGTCGTTCTCGATCATCCGTACTCAATTGTATTCCACTTTTGGGACGAATTACAACGGGATCTGGCCGCATGTGAGAATGGAAATCCGTCAATATCATTCATTGACTCCTAAACTGGCTGGCAGACCAATGTGCAATGCAACAGAGCCATTGGTGAACATCTATGGGTTTTACTGAATGCACCCCCAGTTCGGGCTTTCTATTTCAAATCGTTCCAATCCGAGGTCGAGATGCATGCGCAGAAGTATGCAAGTTTTGACTACTTGTGGCTCCTCTTCGGGCCTGGCACGATTGTGTTTAGACAAGACGATCCCAAAGAAGGAGGACAATTTCCCGAGTATGTAGTGGAGCCAATGAACTATCTGTGTAAGGGTAAGGCATCTTCGAGCTCTGATAGAGCGTCCTCTGCGGGCAAGTGGGAGTGGTCGTTGTGGGATCTCGGCTACAGCGACGGCAAGTTGATCACACAAAGGTACCCCTTTTTTCATTAAGAGATATAAAGGAATGAGAGCGATCTCAGAATTATCTATTGTACCGATACAAATTGTGGACGATCCAAACAACGTCAGAGCAACCCTCATCGACCGTGGACGCCATTATCATACTACGATGTGCGAAGAGCATAGCTATCGGTATTACAAAGGGAAGGTAGAGCGCAGGCCTACCAATGAGGCATCATCCCGCGTATGACTTCGATCATCTCTGATTCACGGAGTACCACGCCGATGAAATCTAGTATGACAGCGTCTCATTTCATCTGCTCGTCAATAACGTCGGGATAAGCTTGACGAATGACTTCGATGCATTGCTCCCACTCATTGTGGTACATTAATTAACGAGGACTTATTGAGCACATGAAGAGAAAGAGCCCGAGCAGGATACATGGCCACGCACCCAAGCTCACTACGTATCTCCAGCCATAAGGAACGTGCTGGAAAGCCGAGTCGAAGGCGTATGCGAGGACAGACCCAGTACCGATGAAGATCATATCAACGGAGACCATCCGTCTACGGACACGAGTGGGAGATCTCTCACCAATATACACGGGTACAATATGTGCCGTGAACCCTAGGTTATGCATTATCTTGACTAGAAGTGGCGTATTATCTAGTCAACGTCTGTTTTACGAGTCCTAGTGGTATAAGGACGCTTGGAGCTGCCTGGAGGTAGATCATCACCTTGCGCTAATCTAGCTTCTATTGCCTTTTGCTGCATAGCTGCAAAGTTCTTGCGAGCCATGATAGTATGTGGATGCCGAGAACCAAGCTGTTGGGTGAGCCCATCGCACGCTCGTTGGTAGAGCCCATCCGCTTCTGGGTACCGGTGCAGCGTCCCCAAGAGGACAGCGAGATTGTTGACAGAGTTAAGCGTGTCCGGGTGGTTCTGGCCTAGCTTCTTCTCTGACCCTTCTAGGGCTCGCCGATTGAGCGTCTCTGCCTCGCTGTACTTACCTTGCAGGCGCAGCACAGCCGCTAGGTTGCTCATACTCGTCAGCGTGTCAGGGTGGCCCTCGCCTAGCTTCTTCTCCCTTCCTTCTAGCGCCCGCCGGTGAAGCGTCTCTGCCTCCTTATACCTGCCCTGACCCTGGAGAACTACTGATAGGTTGTTCATGCTCATCAACGTGTCGGGGTGATCCTGACCCAGCTCCTTCTCTAACCATTCTAGCGCGCCCCGGTGGAGCGTCTCTGCCTCTTCGTACCTGCCCTGATTCCGGAGGACTGATGCCAGGTTACTCACGCTATTCAGCGTGTCGGGGTGGTCGTCACCTAGATGCGTCTCTTCTACTTCTAGCATCCCCCGGTGAAGCGTTTCTGCCTCCTCGTACTTGCCCTAAAACCCCAGCACTGCCGCCAGTACATCTATGCTAGCCATTGTCTTCAGATCTTCCCGCCCCCATGCTTTCTCGTTGGCGGCAACTGCCTTTGCTGCTAACTGATGCGCTACACTATAGTTTCCTATCTTACTAAGATACCATGCTACATTGTAAAGCACCTGCGCCCATGCCTTCAATGCTTTTTCGCCGGCCGGCTGAGTGCTAAAGAGCGGTTCGACGTGTGGAAGCAGCTGCTGGCACTTTGTCCAGTTCTCATGCTCCCCGTCAGGCAGCTCTTGCGCCATCAACACCACAAACCGCTGCTCCCGCTGCTGTGCATCGCTGCACGACGATAGCCATACTCGCGTGCAGAACTGCATCAGAGCGTGCATCTCGAATGCGTCAGTATCTGCTGTCATCGTAACCAAGGAATACGCCTGCAGGGTGTCTAGGTCCTCGTCAAACGCACTGTCTGCGTCTTCGTCATCCTCCAACTCCGCCTCTCTTGCAGCTGCTCTACTGTGTCTTCGCAGCACCAACTCAGGTATTCCCTGCGGGTTAAAGAAGCTCATCAGCGACAGCAGCTCGGCTGCCGACCGCCGCTCCCGCTGGATCTGCTCAAACGACATCTGCCACGATGTCACCACCGAGTTGGACGCGCTCTCGTCGCGGCGCAGCTCGTCCGCGTCCCATTTGAGCAGCCTCTCGCGCTTTTTGCTGTCATTCCGAAAGTCGGCTAGATAGCCAGCGATTGTCATGCGCCCGCGTCGGTTGATGTACGCGGCCGCCTGGACGACGGCGAGAGGTATGCAGTCCGGCGCGCGCAGCAGATCTAGAGCGCTCTCTTCGACTGGCGGGTCTTGCAACTTGTTGCGAAGGAGGTGCATGCCTTCTTCCTCGTCCATCGCAAGCACTCCCTTGGTCCGGTTGTAGCCTCCCACTAGCCTGGTCGCTGCGTCTTGACTCCGTGACGTGACTAGTATCGCCCCGTTGCGGCTCTGCGGAAGGTAGGTGGCCAGCGGTATCTGGGCGCTGGCGTCTGTCTCGTTTCCATGGCGCTGGCGCTTCCGCGATGGGAAGAAGGTCTCTACATCGTCCACGTTGTCGACGACCATCACCCATTGTCCATTCGTCTCGTCGCGCAGCCAGTCGTGCACCAGCCGCAACACGTTCGCCTTCGGATCGTCCCTCCCTGGAAGCTCCAGCCGGTTCGCGATGTCTTTGTAGGCTTCCTCGAATCGGGCCCGGGTGCTGGCGTGCACCCAGAACACAAACGTCTGCAGCACAGCATCGCGGATGCTGTGGGCATACTGGAGGGCGAGCTGCGACTTGCTGTCGTCTGTTAGTCGTGTTGTAGCGTGCGTGTAGTCGGTACAGCGACGTCGACGTACCCTACGCCGCCGAGACCCACCAGCGCTGCCCGCGCGCCCCGTCCCGCGCACTTGTCGCGCACCCAAGCGGCGATCCCAGGCCGGTCGACAAGGTCAGGGTCCGGCGCAAATGGCACCGTTGAGAACGGTTCTACTCTGCGCTTTTGCCCTGGCGTTGGTTAGCCTGGTGGTAGCATGGCGACGCGATCCTAAGGTAGGGTACCATCTGCCCGGCCAGGCCCAAAGTTGAAGTTCATCGTCCCACCAGGCCCGCAATGTGGAGCGGGAATGACGACATGAGCGTCGATGGCTCCATGGAACGTGCTGGCCATGGACGGTGCAAGTCGATGTTTGCGCGGAACTTTGTGATCTCGAGGAGTTGAAGTAAGGACAATATAGATCGCGGAGAAGGTCTGCAGCTGCGCGTGCTGGAAGGATGCCAAGCGTGCCTCAGCCTCAGCCTCAGCCTCAGCCTTGGACGTTTCATCTCCTGCCGTCTAGGAGCATCTGCATCTCTATCATCGTCTCATGTCTTCGTTCCTCCTTCTCCGACTAACAAAACACATTATCTAGAGCTGAACTTCTGGCGTCGCCTACGAATCATGCGTCTTCTGCAACGCAAGGACGGCGATAGATACAGCCTGACAGAGTTTGTGGGCGATGCCATCCCACGTTATGCCATCCTATCTCATACCTGGGGCCCAGATCAAGAAGAGGTCACATTGGTAGATCTTGAGCAAGATGCAGGTACGACTAAGGCCGGCTATCGGAAACTCCAGTTCTGCGCAGACCAGGCAGCTAAAGACGGTCTCCGCTACTTCTGGGTAGACACTTGCTGCATTGACAAATCAAGCAGCGCAGAGCTGACTGAGGCCATCAACTCTATGTTTGCCTGGTATCGCGACGCTGCCCGATGCTACGTATATCTATCCGACGTTTCGACCAGCAGCCTCACCAGTAGCCTCACCAGCAGCACGCTTGCCCAACAACACTGGGACCGTGCGTTTCAGCAGAGCAGATGGTTCACACGTGGCTGGACGCTTCAGGAGCTAGTCGCCCCAGTGTCAGTTGAGTTCTTTTCGGCTAAGGGCGAGCGGCTCGGCAACAAATACTCGTTGGTGCAGGAACTTCACAGTGTTACTGGAATCAGCGTTGAGACTCTTCAGGGAAGCCGCCCTCTGGATCGACTCACCGCCGACGAGCGCATGTCTTGGGTAGAGCAACGCAAGACAAAGCGCGAAGAGGATGCAGCATACTCACCGCTGGGCATCTTCGACGTGCATATGCCGCTCATATATGGAGAAGGTCGGAGGAAGGCGTTTGCCCGGTTGCAAAGGGAGATCGACAGAGCTTCTAGCGATGCGCATTCTACTCTACCTCAGGATGATGTTCCGCAAAGCCATGGCTATGCTATACATGCCTACAATGGACCTGTGTTTTACGGACCCATATCGGGTCGCTATGTAGTACCAGGAACTCACGTTACAGGGGATACAGTCAACTTTGACTTTAGAGCAGGGCACGACGTTAGTCAGTAGAAATGAGCAACAACACTGCAGCTTGACTTTGTGGCAGTCTAGCTCCCTAGAGATATAAGCGGGCGGCCTCCAGGCAAGTAGCGGGGTCATCCTAGCCTTCCTCGGTTTGCCATTACTCAAATCTGCTCAGTGCAACACCTTTCATACCCAGCCCTCCAAATCGGCCTAAGGGTGCTCAACCACAGAAGAGAGTAATGTGTATGTTCAGAAGGACGACACGTGGTCACGCAAGTCGCACCCGGCTGCACTATCCACTCGAGGAACAGCAACTACGGCTGATTCAAATTGTGCCCCAGCCCGAAGGCTCAACGATCCGATGTCACCTTCGCACAGAGTCCTTGTTGGACGTGTCTGATGAGTTCAACAGCAGATCTATGAAGTGGACTACGGAGGGGAAACCCCGGAAATTGAGCGTTCGCGAACTCCTTCGCGACCCCGCTCTGCGCAAAGACTGGACAGCACGTTCGACAGGTCTTGTTGCGAAATCTACTTTCCTAGCATCTAAGAACCCTCAGTTCTCTTTACTGAACCGCCGCACCGCGTCCAAATACAAGCCGTCAAGCTTATCTGCCACTGTCACATTATCTATAGCTAACTGCAGGTAATGCTGATTCGTGACACCTTCGTCAACAACCCACACATTCGACCCGTTCGGAAAAACGTGGTTGTATCCAGCACTGTTCCCGTACTCGAACAACGATCCCAATCCCGTGATCGCATACAGAACAGTCAATGGATCCCAAGACATTCGCGTGGTATCGTATCCAACGTACCATCCGTATGCCGCCGTCACCAAATCGCCCTTGGTCCCCTCGGTTGTCAATTTGGCCCCACTCAGGACGTTATCCCCAACCTCAGTGCCCAAGAACGTGACAGGTACAGTGCGGGGCCAATTATTCACTACATGTGCCGTGGTAAGCGGATTATCTCCCCAGAAATTGTATTCGTGACCAGAGGGATAACCACCGCCCATGACAGCCAGCTTCCTGACCTTCTTGGCTATGAGTTCAGGCCCGGAGAGCGGGGAGTACGCATCACCAGTCGAATTCAGCAGCCCGGAGAGGTTGTCGAAGAAGCCAATAGAAGCGATCGTTACGCTCGAGTTCTCACTCTCCGCCAGGCTCTTGCGATACAGATCCACGGGCTCCCATGACCTTTCCGGCTTGAACCATGGCAACGACCCGCCCGAAAAGTGATATGCCACTTTCGACGTGTATTCGCCCAGTTCGTACGCCCAGTCGTCGAAGAAGCTCTCATTGGCGTAAGGGCGGCGCATGCCAATGGATGTATTTGGGTGGCCGTAGAAGTTCAGGACGGCGGAAGCCGCAAGCGGGGAATACGCGGAGGGATAGTTCACGTTGACGGCAAGGAGGGAGACGTTAGGAAGGGTGGCGGCGAGAAGGAGGGCTGCGACGTCACTATTGCAGATATGTTAAATGGCAGATTCTTTTGATTTCGTCGCCAGGGGAATTGCGGCGGTCAAGACGTACTCTACGTCGCTGAAGATGTCGGTATCAACAATCAGGTGCGTGGTACAGTCCGCCTGTACACCGAATGTGTAACATGCGAGGTAGCTTCACGCATAGCGAAGCATGCGCTTTGGAGAGAAGACATTGTCAGCGAGCATGATTTCCTTTCGCGATTCACTCGCTCGGCGCGCGCAAAGGGAACAGAGTTTTGGGGACCACTCGAGAGCATCCCGATAGAAGCGCAGACATTTTCTGGGACGTCCATCTAACCTTGATTAGGGATGATCGCGCTGCGGAGATGGCCGATGATCGCAATAAGGAGATGGCTGTGATTATGATTACAGCGGAAGAGTAACGCCGAAGATCAGACCGAGGTAACAGGAAGTCGTGCCAAGGGTGGGGGCAGGACTTACAAGAGTTCCCTGTCACGGTCCGAACACTAACACACGCGCAAACACTACTAATGCCTTCGCTACTGGCACTGCTTGTATTGTACTGGTGTACGGGGTGCTTCACCAGTACAGAGGAGTATATCCTTAGTGCTTCGAATGCATTTACTAAAGGACACCTATAATGACTAACAACTATTATGCGGTTAGGAGGGTCAACGGCGAGTAGTGGTGCGGGCTTACAGCTCGTTGAAGGTCTGGCAGCTTTCAGAGATGCCGGGTGTGAGTTCGAGTTGGAACGCAGGTTGCGTGACGATCCGAAGTTCTTGGGTGGTACTTGCTGGTTAGGACTACGTCAGATCGTGAATTGCGTACTGGAGCGGGCTCTAGATCATACAAGAGATAGTCATGGGCGGTACGAATGTCTAACTAAGGTCTAGTGCGTCCACGATCGACTAGCCAACATTTTGCGCAGGAATTGCAACACTGCAAGAACATCTTTGAGTCGTCCAAGACCGGTGCGTCTAGAAAGATATAGTTTCTCAAGAGCGTGCCTGGTCTACCACGAGCTTGCACCTGATCTATTAGGACCTATCGATCATGAGTGCGACACCCATTGCACAAGATCCTAAGCTTATGTTCGCACGGCTGCTCGAGGTTGCCAAAGCGACCGAATGCATTGATGATAGAGACGAAGTGTATGCACTCCTCGGCCTGGTGCCAGGCCAGGTTGCACGGTTGATACAACCAGACTACAATGTAACATCAGTGACAGTGTACACAAACACAGCTCGTGCGTTCAATGATGGCTTCAAGGATCTTGAGCCTCTTCGTGGAGGTGATCCGTGAGGTCAAATTGGGTGCCCGTCGTAGGTTGCTAACTAGAAGTGGGACTGTCGCATACGACATAGCCGGGTCGAACAACCTCTCAGAGGTCCAACATACTTATTTCCAAACCTGGTAGGCCCGCAGACGTTCAGAACATCTACAGCCATTGGTAAATCCTCTCCCCAGCTGAGTTTTAGCAATAATGGCCTACAGTTGCATTGTCAAGGCCTTATTGTTGATACTATTTCTAACAGGGGGGTCGACGTTGTATAATCTTGCGCGCCACAGCACCCACAAGGCTGGTATGATTATATCGCCTGAGGGTAAGGCTTTTAGGATTGCACAAAATGTCCTAGTGTATGTCAATGGCCGTAATATCTTCGCTGTGTTGCTAGATCAAAGGCAATTTGTATCGCTCTCGGATGAGGCCCTTTGTGCAACAGGCGTTATAGCGACCGCGCAACTGTATTGTACTGCAGAGGAACGGCTAGAGATACTTACAAGGATGCCCAGTACACTGTCTACGAAGGCTGTCTAGAGATTCCATGTGTGCGCACAGTGATGCTCGCTTAAAGTCGAAGCACCTCGCTTATTTTCCGGCGCAGGGGGTTTTCCGGGCCTGAGGGACGGAGGTTAGAGCCGATACAGTATCGTGTCCTCCAAGATCAAGGTATACAAGGGTTGAAGAATATCGAAGCAATCACTGGCTGAGTAAGTTCGCTCTCATTTCCTTGGCGTGCGCTGCGCGTATAGAGGTTTCGATCCTTCGGCTTGCCGTAAGAGGAAGAGCATATTCTCGCCAAGGAACATGTGCCGGTCTTCCATTCGGTACCGACGCGATAAAACTTGCTGGAAAACATCAAATGTGACCGCCCGTTCCTTAGTGACGTCCGTTGTTCCACTTGGCAGCAAGCTCCTTCGCGCCAACACTGATCATCTACGCCGGTCTGAACTTAGAACGTAATCTCTCGAGTGCTTGAAGTTCTTTGCTGATCTTGTACGAGTTTGGGTACGTACGTGCAGATAACCGCTAGGGAATACTGCAGCACAAGGGCTGCTCTATTCGGACTTGGTATTTAACCCTCTAGCGTCTTGAGTCCTGTGCTGAGCTTGTATATTTCTAGAACGTACGCGGAGAACAACGCGGATAGACATCACGCGGGTAAGTCTATCCGGCGACCTCTCCGCGATATGATCTCGCATACTCTGTCTCTACCATAGGCTTGGTAGCCGCTATGTAACATAGAATGCCGATCAAGGAGCAAACGCAATCCAATAGCAAGACTTCGTGACATCCCCATCTGCATCACCGTCATGAGCTAAGCTCGGGCTCAGTGTTCGAGACTACTAATATTCATGCCCAGCATTAACTAGCACAAGTAACGATGCAGCATAGCCCCCATCTGTAAAGGTCTCGGGCTCATGATCGCACCCCACAATAACACCAAGCCGCAAGTATCCTTGTGGCATGACGATGGAATATCGTCATTAACATAACTAGAGTCGGCTATGTCGTAACGCCAAAGAGATGATCTACAATACATACTAGGAATGGACGGAACATCGCGATTGCATCTCTTCAAAAGGAGGATAGACGCATCAGGCATTATATAAGCAGATGGTCCAATTCTAAGCAGAAACTATGAACAATAACTTAAACTGTCAATATCAAAGACATTGTCAACTTTCTATATACTAAGGAGATTCGTTGCGCTCACCAATGCTCAGTTGCTTAGCCGTACTGATGACACTAATCACACTGATCACTAGCTTAGTTACTTAGACCACCGTATCAGCTACTTAACGCTAGTTGCGCCAAGAATCTCTGTGTTCCCTAGGGAGAGCTAACCGGACGACACAATACATAGGTAGTATTAGTTGCGGTCGTTCAGAGATCGAGATGTTCCTTCGGGCCCACAACGGGATAGGTCGAACATCTGCCCTATACTATTTATACGTCATGACCTGCTAGTGTGCTCGGCTGGCTAAAGCCCTCTTGTTGCGAGAGGTGTCAGAAGAGATCGTGATCTGCTGCTCGGCCAAGCTGGATGTTGAGACAAAGGAATATATAGTACAGCCCCATCGCTATCCAGTAACGCTATCTTCACTTCCTCTAAACATACACACATTCACAAGCCACAACCGCTGCACTCATCTAAATATGAACTTCAGAACTTTCGCAATCGCCCTCGTCGCCTGCGGTATCGCTAGCGCCAGAGTGATCGAAAAGCGTCAAGGCACGCCTGGCGCCAGTTACCAGTCGTACACGGGAACTGGCAACGAGGGCGGCGGCGGCTGCCGTGGCGCTAGAGTGCAACTTGGCTCCCACCTCCGTGGCCAGGAAAGTACGTTCCCTACCGTACCTTGACGGCGTGCTACTAGGACGGATACTGATGATCAATTCAAGCTACCTGCTATCAATCGAGCAACTCAGCGTGTATATCGCTCGTCGACAGGACGAACGGCGGCACTTGCGAGGTGCGCCTATACACTAACAATGATTGCGATGGCGACGAGGCTTTTGCGATCGGACTTGCGGAGGTGGGAGACTGGGTTAACTACACTTTCGGGTCTTTTATTGTTGAGTGCTTCTGAGTGCTGAGACGGCAATAGTAGTAACCTATTACTTGTAGGTAGGGCCCACTACGTGCCGGTGTATCATGCCGGGCGCGCCATAAAGTTCAAGAAACACACACATTCGTTATCGAGTCGATCTTTTGAATGAGGCTTAAATAAATACCTACTCACTCATTCCTCTCGTACGTGAACAGCTATTCACCTATCATCTACATCGTAACTTCCTATTCCAGAGCCTCAAGTCGACTCGGCCCTTGGTTGCGTTAAGGCACTGTTTTCGTTGAGGACGAGATATTCCAAAGACGGCGTATTGTTGGGCATGGGGGGCTTGGATGAGTAGCGTTCACGAGCTGGTCGAGTTAAGTTCCCGCAGGCCAGCAGCTCCAAGATTTGGATATGTCGATCCGAGCGTCGAGTTGCACGTTGACACGAATCTGCAACCCCGCAGCTTGTAGGGTTGATGAAGTCAGGGTTCAAGGCACAAACCGTACCGTGTATATTGCAAGACAGCTCCCGCTCGTTTCCGCGGACGTATAATTTCCGTTGATATGATCTTCCTTGGTACTGGGTTTGTCTTCGCGTATGTTTTTCACGCGAATGTGGCATCCTTCGCTGACCACCCAAAGAGTGGGATCGGCCTGGTCATTGGTCAGATTACGTGTGTATATCTATCGTGTGCGGGTTCCGTCTCGCGGCAATCTTTTTGAGCAGTACTGTCTAGCGTTAAGCTCACGTTGACGCTAAGTTTCAGAGATACTCAAAAAGCAAGTCTTGATTTGTCGTCCTTCTTTGTGCGCGATGTCTTTGGCCTACCCTACCCGCGTTCGCCTGCATTATTACGTACCGCCTATCAGCCGTGGCTGGATTAAGCCTTGCGCCACTCACGGCCCAGTGGGTGCGGTAGATGTGGGGTCCAATTGGTCCGCCTGCAGCTCAGCTGAGGTCTCCGTCGTGATCTAGCTGTGCCGATGATCAACGTCTTTACTCGTTCTGCCAATCTCTTTCTGAACTAAGCTTTAACAATTTATAGGGAGAATATACTCAGCCTGTCGTGATTGAAGCGTTGCACGCGGAAAGTGAGAACTCGCAGCGCGACATGATATCGTCACTGTTGTACAAGGCTGAGCAGCAAGGGTATGTATAACAGCGCTCAGCCTTCTAGCACAGACTATGATTTGCCTATACACCCCAAGCTGATACTCCGCCTACTCCTGGAGTCCAATAGCCGTCAGAACAGGATGACCTTCTCCGCACACTAGTGCGTTGCGCTCAGCTCAAAGGATAATCGTGGCTGCAGTCCGGTGCAATGAGAAGCCACACCCCCAAGAGCCCCATCCCGCCTCTCAACTACCTGGGAACGTCAGAAAAAGATCAGGACGAAACCATTCTTTCCTACAAGTGCAAATGGAGTCTGATTTGCTAATCAAAGTTCCAGCATAACAATAAGCTCCGCGTATCCATTACTCTTGTTCTGGTATTCTCAAGCATAGCTGGAGTGCTTCAGAGCATTAGCTCTGGCTTCGACCATATCTCACCTTCTCAGCTGGCGCCGTCGTGCAGCTATCGCGCCGGACCCAATGAATCCATCTTCATAGGGTCCTCTTCTTAGTGACAGTGCGGCTGAGGTCTGTTTCCCGCTAGTGGGATCGGAAAACCTTTACATTACCCACGTGTATAAAGGCCCAGAGATGTCGAGATAGAGGCTTCAAGAAGCCAACAAACACTTATCTTTCCTGGTCCAAGTCGTCCGCTCATCAAGAAGTTCAGAACTCCTCCCTTTCCTAAATTCGAATCGTTTACTCGTTGCACAAAATGGCCAGAGCCGTAACAGCGGTCGGTTAAGGCTTCTCCTCATTCAGAAATGAGGGCTGTGATACTGTTGTCACTGGCAAAGTGGATACGAAACAACGCGGAGGGGGCATAGACGCGAACATCCAAGTCTGTACATCCATGACAGATGTATGCTCGGCTCTCAGCATTGACGCGAGCGTCGAAGCCAACTGCTCGTTTTGCTCTTTCGATGATCGATTGCAATACACGCGCTCATTCGCCAAGTCGACAACCTCCGTCCTCATCATGGTTGTGGCAAACAGAACTCTCGGCACAGATGAAATCACCGGCGCCAAATTCAGCCAAGACCACAAATGGATTTTGAACTCTGCCAACGACCTCTACTCTGTCGGTGGTGATTCTTTCGTTGCAACGACCACGCTCGGAGGCCAGTACATTGCGTTCTACCAGTTCGATGCCGAGACCATCCAGGAGCGCGATCAGCTCGCTAACAGCGCTAAAGCGAGTGCTCATACTGCTGGCTTTAGCCTCCAAGCAAGGTTGGACACTACTATCACGAACGCTAGCTCATATACCGGGAGCAGATACACCTTTGTCCAAAAGATCTTTGGCCAAAGTCACGGTAAGCTGCCCGACGCGAACAACATCGGGCAGTTCGCCTTGGACTTTGGCACAGCCGAGCTTGACGCCCCTGTCATCCTCAAGTTCACGACACAGTCGTACAATACCGTGGAGGGGCGTCCGAAAATGACCAACGTGGACAAGCTCCGATCGATCTTCGCCAACCGAATGGCTCCGGCCAAAGGCCTTGTAACCATTCGCGTGGCCGCGCAGCATGCCCTGGACAGCATCGCCTTAGTCCGTGCTATCTATGACGTATACGGTTGCAGAGCGGCCGACAATACACTCGACGCTCGTCAGACCACGTACAAAGGGTACATCGACGCCATTGACAATTGGCAGGCTAGTGCTGAGGAAGATGTTGAGCATGCCCACCCACCAGTGCCTATGATTTGGAGCTCCAAAGATAGCCAGCGACCCCTCGAAGCGACCGACATCCAAATGCCGGCCGCTTCTCACGCCATCATGATCGGCCCCGGCCAGTGTGTCCATCAACCAAGTAAACCAAAAATCGACCCTCTTACTTGACTTGGCTGACGAGAATCCTTTACCTTGCTTGGTTGGTTGACGAGAAGCCCTTGCTTTGCTTGGTTGGTTGACATTACTCGATAGAATTTCCCGATTTGATATCTATACCAACCTACAGAAGCATACCAGTTCGAAGGAGGTGCTTTTGACACTCAATTGCCGCCACAGTCCCTGAATCGAGCCGATTCCGTTCATCCGTGATGACCTTCTTCGTCTGTGAGAATACCCGCTCACACTCAGCACTCATTGCAGGGCAACTAAACAGATCAAACGCCATCTTAGAGAGCACAGGATAGTCAGGTGCATGGCGAATCCACCACTCTAGAGGGTCATCAACATCTCCATCAGCCTTATTAGTCCTAGCTATAAACTGATCGAGGTCAGAGGTGACTCTTGCGCGCTTCTTTCCTCGCGTAGACGCCGTACTAGCGGCGACCCGCTGCCGACGCTTACGAGCTTGCTGGAGAAGATCAAGCGTTGTATCGCTATCCGTACCAACCTCATTATCCTCCTCTTGTGTTGCTTCTGCTATCTCTGCTTCCGCAGCTGCTTCCTCGTATTGTACATACTCATCATGCACCACCCGCTTCGCCTCAGTAATCCATTTCTTCTCATGCTGCCATTCGATATCGAAATAGCTAAATTTGTTCGCAGGATGGAGGGCGACAGCGCATCGGTAGGCTGGCGTAGCGTCCGTAAGGCCGTAGTATTCTTCAAGCTTGAGGCGGGCAGTATCAATAGCACAGGAATAGTATTCCGAAACCTCCTCGGGGTGATTGTCTGCGAACTTTCCGGCTTCCTGAAGCTTCTTAAAGAGGACGTCAAGCGACTCGAGTGTCTCATAGAGTGAGCCATGTGATCCTTCAAGGCCAGCTTTATTGGCTCGGCCTTCCATGCGTTTGGTCAGATCTTTAAACGGCTTCAAGATATTGAAGAAGTGCTCCAGATTAGTCCAATCGCGCTGAGTAATGGCGTCCTGTGAGATATCGTATCCTTCACCACTATGATTATAGTGGAGAAAGAACAAATCAATTGCGTTACGGAGCTTGAGAGCTCTCTCAATCATGGCATACACAGAGTTCCAGCGGACGCCACCGTCAGCCAGTACCCTAGTGTAAAGGTTCTCGATGCTGCCTCTATCGTACGCCTGCAAAACATACTCTCTCAGAAACTCCCGCCGCTGATCACTCCGGTTGATCCACACACAGAAATTATGGAGCTTACCAATAAAACTCTGCTTCCTCCATATCTCAAACCGCTCATCATCAGATGCACCACAGAGCTCTTTCTCCAACCTGCTAACCCCGTCCCAAACAGAAGAGCTTTGACGATGAGGTTTAGAATATGGCCAACGCACCGAAGGCGACTCTGCTGTGTGATTGTGGGGTACTGCTTTGCTAGTTCTCCAATACACGTGTCGTTATTGCCAGCGTTGTCCATCATAAAGAAGCCAATGACAGCGGATATATCGTACAAGTCGATAACCGTTGACAGCAATTTCGCAATGTTCTCTCCAGAATGTGGGCCTTTAGAGGCGGGAGGTCAAGAAGGGCTGTTTGCAACTTATGCTTCTCGTCTAGGAAGTGAGCAACAACTGCCACATAGTTCGTTCCTTCCTCAGAAGTCCAGGCATCAGTTGAGATATGGATCTTGCTTTTCGCAAGATGAAGCCTTTCCTTTAGCCAAGCACGTCTCCCAGTATCACCGTCCCACATGTCTTTAACCCAGGTGCTAAGAGTTGATGGGCTCTTAGGTAGAATTTTATCGATATCCTCTAAGCAGCCAGTAAACATGTTACGAGTGCGTTGATGTGTCGCTTGTCGAAAGGTGAAGTCAAGATCGATAACCCAGTCAATAAACTCTTTCTTGAACTGAGAGTCGTTGAACATCAAGCGCCGGCCTCCAAGGTATGGTATGGAGCTCGTTGCTCCCTTGGCCATGTCGAACGGGTTTAATGCCATTATTTTGTAACCGAATTCTTCAAGTTTGTGTTGATTCTTTAGGTGATACATGATACTAGTAGTACTCTCACTACTGTACAGAGCAGAATCGTGCTGGCCACTAAGATGGCAGTATTTGCAGAGCCAAAACTTGTTCTCTCCATTGGTTGTGAGCTGCGCACCGTGTTTGTAGATTGGCGAGGGCTGGGTTTTAGAGTTGAGGGCCCGCTTGTGAGGCTGACGATACCGAATCGATGGCAACACCTTCCTTTCATAGCGAATTTTGTCCCAGTCAATAGGGAATGGGCATTGAGTAGATGTCGGCAGCTCTCTTTCGAAGGTGGCAGCAGTATTGGTGGAAACAGAACTTGGGGTCTCTATGTTTTCTAGGTTATAGCTAAGGGATTCAGAGGGAGTCCTAGGTAGAGGGGAACACGTGGATCCTCTACGAGTCAGAAAAATGGATGGGTAGGCATGTTTAACCTGGAATCTGGCGGTTTCGTACATAGAGGCTGCAGGCGTGAGAGTTTTCGACAGCAAATCTCAAGAGCGGCAATTTCCAACCAATCAGAACATCCGGGCTAATAGTTCTTCCTATCCCGATGCCCCAAAAACTTCTGTCGCCCACCTCCTCTACAAAAATGCCTAATGCGGTAAGGTCGTCAACCAACTCCGAGTTGACTCGAGTAATGCGAAAACCCTTACTTGTGGTTGCTCGGATAGACGTTTACTCGTGGTTGCTTGTTATGTAATCAACCAAAGTCAACCAACCAAGCCAAGTTACTTGGTTATTGGACACACTGGCCCCGGCGCTGGCGGTGATTGGGGCGGCGATCCTTTCGACAACGTCTCCAGCAACGCTATCCTGCGTCAAATGCGTGTCACTGGCATCGAGGTCTGGTCGGGCGATGACATCAACTCGATCCGCACGCGGGTCCAGTATGAAACCGACGGGTCGACAGAGATGCTTACCGCTGGTCACCCTGGAGACTCGATGGATAATGGCATGTGGGACCTCTCGAACATTTCGCAGGTGATACAGGAAGTGAGCGTGCACTACGCGACAAACGACTGGCTTTGCAAGGAGATTACGATAGTCACGAATCAGGGTAGGTACCAGACCCACGCTGGCCAAGGGGATCAGTGGGCCACGTGGACGGCGCAGCCGGGTACGGACTGTTTCTTGGGATTTGCAGGGAGGTTTGGGGACCTTGCGAATCGCTTGATGGTCAAGTTTGTGAGGTTTGCACCTGTGACGTGGGAATAGAGCTTGTTTTCACGAACTCACTCCTCACCACGACTGTGGCGAAGACAATGGTGACGAACGCTCGCCGCAAAGCAGTACAGGGGAACGGCGCAGTGAGGAATGCTCTTTATTGGAGAAGCTTATAATGGCAGCGGCTGGGCCAGCTGTTCGACGAGCTGGCGAGGACACTCATTGCTCAGAATGTACAAAGGACGGAATTGTCTTCGATAATGTATAGCAGGAGTATGATTGATTTGACGTACATTTTCGTAGCGTGTTTCTTGTAATTATGCAGTCTAAACGAATCAAGGCAGTGGGAGAGGTGCAATGTTTATCATACAATTTCGATTTGCTCACAATACGACACCATCCACGTATATAGTTTGACTGACGTGTGATTCAGCGTATGTTTGAATCTACATGCCTGCATGCTCTGATATCAACCTCAGGAGCTGAATGCGCGATATGGCTTCTCGCTAGTGAAACAAAGCTAGAAGCTGCAAGAGTTGCTCACGCCAACGAGGAAAGGCCAGTGCCCTGGCCAGCAGCCTCCATCAAAAGACGTGTGAACTTGGTACGCTCGCTAGTCTCCATGACAGTCGAACGGCGAGTCCAACCAATCTCAGTAGGCAAGCGCTCGTTCCCTACATCATATGCACGTTAGCGACTAATCTCTGCGAATTCGCTCAAGAAATGTTGAAACTTACTCAACCAGTACTCAATGAAGTCTTTCCTCACAATTCTCGTAGTACCATCAGCCATGATCTCGAAGAAAGAAGCGCATTCACCCCAACTGAAACCATCAGCCAACAACGATGTCTTGTGCTCTGGGTTAGTGCGCTTCGATGTGTCGAGTCGTGCCATGCGGGCGTCGGCTAGCTGTTGTATCGTGATTTCTGGTGTCTTGAAGAAGGAGGCAGTCTCGGCCCAGACGGTTTCATTGAATGGGAGAGGGTCGGCAAAGAAGCGATCAGAGCGACTGCAAGTGGTTGACGCGTTAGAAATGCTA
Organism: Alternaria longipes; assembly: GCA_019059555.1. Lineage (NCBI taxonomy): Eukaryota > Fungi > Ascomycota > Dothideomycetes > Pleosporales > Pleosporaceae > Alternaria > Alternaria longipes. The sequence continues at coordinate 2,082,397 of CM032462.1, read as the reverse complement.
AGTGGTAGAAGAATAGTATGTTTACCTCAGGCTGAAGTCATGCTCTAGTACGCCCTCACGGCCCAAAGTGTCGAGGTCGAACGTACGTGCGAGCGGCTTCGGGTTGGTGCGTACGGCCTGTGAGAAGAGGATGATAGCATCGCTCTTGGCGATGTTAAAGCCATTGAGCATTGCATCAGCAAGGATATCGCGTGTGATCTCCCGGCCATTATGCGGCAAGTACCCGTGATTGGCGAGAGTGTTGAGACCAGGACATGGACCGCGTGCTGTTGAGTCATTCATCAGTGGGATGTTCTCATCACGACCAAAGATATACAGTCAGATGAGTCGACTAACCATCATTTGGACCCGGAGCCGTCCAATTCCTGGGCTGCCAGGTCTGGCGGGCGTTGACGTTGCCATAGGTAGGGAAAGCCAAGGCTGACGCAAAGATGACAGAGGAACTGATAACTGATGATACCTTCATGATGGCTTTGAATGAGAGGTCGAAAAGAGCGATGAGGTCAAAAGGGGTCTTAAAGATGAATGATAAAGAAAGGATGTCAGAGTTTGACTGCCAAAGAGTGATTGCCTTGAAGTAATCTCTGCTAGTGTCTTTGGTATCTTTGAGCACAAAGTCGAATTATATATCTGCTTGCTTCGAGTAGCAGCCACACATCGTTGCCTGAGGTGAAACTCATCAATGACATCGCCGGCCTTCGTTCCCCACATCTCGACGATGTTGCACCACGCCATGTTGCGTGCCTCGGCTCGCAAAGTCGACGAAGAGATGCGATACGTGAACTTCTTGTTCGTTCGCCGGGATATGCTTGAGAGAGACGCAGAGGAGAGGCAAAAGAAACACTCGAGAGCTTGGCAGTTCGGAATTAATAACCGACAAGCCACACCTCATTTACCGTACGCTACAACGACCTCGGCACACTTTGTAAGTGGGTCCTATGCTTTCTCCTCTTGATGCGCTGCTAACACTGATCTGTTTTACAAGACATGTCCATAAATGTTGGGATGAGAGATGACGTACACGGTTCTTCTTAGTCGACCATGTTCCAGGGAGGCTCGACTCGGCACTGCTCAGTGTTCAAAACTCTCACCACCGTACAACAAAAGCCCTACGTCCCACGAGTTGAGCCACTTTGCATACACCAAGAGCTTACAGAAGGCAATACTGGCTGTAATTCGTCGCGACAATCAATCTGGTGCTCGTTGATGAATTGCGGCATGCCTAACCTGGTCTAGAGTATTCTCTACCAAGTCGACTGATAATCACTCTGAGCACACGAAGGCACCGGGTCAACCATATCACTTGCGACGGATCTCTCCCAGTATCTTCAGCTGGTATGTAGTGCAGATATCGATCCAACAGCTGTGATTTCATCCTAGACTGATGCGAAACACTCTCCCCGCAATTTTGTACCTCGGCAGTTTCGCGACCTGTTACGCCCTCCAATACTAAACGAGGGATGTTTATTGCCCGGTGGCTTGGGTGTCGCGAGGCTGAAGAAGGCCAACGACACCGGTGTGGATGATCTCGTCGGATTACGATACGCGTCGCTAGGATACGGTTGGCGTGGGCTTCGGCAGTGCGATGCTTGCGAGGGTGTGCTGAGTGGTGAGCGGATGTCGATGAACAAGTCTGAGTCGACGGGAATATGTCGTGCAATACGAGAATGAATCCAAGGCGATCACCCATACCGTTGCTGGGATTTGACGTTGATCTCGCCGTCTGAGCAAGAAGATGGCGATAAGTGGAGCAAAGTAGTGGCCAGTACAGCTGAGATATTTTCAAGAAGCCTGTCCAGTATCTTAGCCGGCCAGCGAATGGTGCATATCGCCTGACTGCACGTGACTTGTGAACTCCTACCTATCGACGCCTGCAAGGATTGTTGCGCAGACACCTGAAGCTTCAGAATCAATGCTTTGATTCTGACGTACTGGGAGCCCTGCCGAATGCGACCCCCAGCAGATCCGAAAGCATGCCACCTAGATAGAAGAGGAAGCTACAGTCAGTGACCCGGATACTGTGTAATATCCCGCTTACGAATTGTTAGGCTAGGCGAAGCTACTAGCGCCGCGACCTCAGGTTCCCAAGCACAAGATGAATGCCAGAGGAAGCAATCATATACGTGACCATCGTCGCAGGTCTGTCGTGTATCTAATCGAATGGGTGGATCGTTACTGCAGGCCGCCAGACAGGATACATGCGCACGCGTTCCGCAAATGTGCTCAAATTCACGCATACTGTCAAAGGCTTACTTTGAGCATTAGGCCCCCATACAAGTGCTTCCTTCCGCTCAATGAGCAAGTTGCTGCAAGCCTGCTCCCGTTTCGCTCATTCTGCCAGGCACAGACCGAGGGCTCCTCCCCATAGTCGTTACCTGAAAGGGCCAAGAGAATGTTTGCCTAGCGGCGACGATCGCTCGCGTCGAGCCAACTGGGCAATGAGATCGAAAGAATGCAGGGCTGAATTGCGGTGGCGGCATCGTGCAAGTTGACAGCATAAGATGACTTTTGAGGTAAATCATCCCTTGCATTCCAAGAGAGTATTGCTATAAGAACAGCGACAATCGCGACCACTGTCAATCACTGTTTAGACCGCAAACACCGTCCACTATGCATTTCAAGGCTCTTAAGATTGGCGTTGCGCTCTTTTCCGGGCTGATTCCTTCGATGATGTGTCAGGAAGGGAATAGCTCCATGCCCGTCTTCACGCCGGAGCTCAATTCCATGCGCACTCTCTCTGTGGGATTCGTATGATTGCCTCAATAAGTCACAATGTTCATCATGCACTTACTATGATCAGGTCATTTTCCCCGGATTCGAGCTCCTCGATGTCTTCGGTCCCATGGAGATTCTCACCGTAGTATGAAGCCTGGAACACTCGATATGCTTGTTGCTCAGCGCTGACATGGTCGACGCAGCTCTCGGCCTTCAACAAGATGACCCTTTCCGTCATCGCCGAAGAAACTGGCCTGGTCCCTGCTGGTATGCAGCCTTACGGCCCTGACGACTTCAGCGCGCTGCCAACCGACTTCGGACACGTCATCGCGCCTCGCGTTGAGGCTACCCACAACTTCAAGAACGCTCCGGCGCTTGATATCTTGTTCGTGCCCGGTGGCCTCGGTGTCGTGACGTTAGAGCAGACGAACAACACTAGTGTAGAAGACTTCGTCAAGTTGCGATATGCGTCCCTCGAGTACCTGGTCGGCGTTAGCTTCGGCTGTGCGACTCTGGCGCGCTCTGGTATTCTGGACGGCAAGCGAGCGACGACGAACAAGTCTGGGTGGACGTGGATAACGGAACGCGGTCCGAACGTTACGTGGGTGCCGCAGGCACGCTGGGTCGAGGATGGCAACATCTGGACCACGTCAGGAACGGCGTCTGGTACGTTTGGCGGAGAAGCTCGTATAGCAGTGATGGCGCATTCGCTAACAACGTAGGTCTCGATGCTACATATGCCCTATTTAGCAGACTCTACGGCGCGCAGCCGCTGAATTACATGCTGAATGTGATTGAGTATGCGCCGCATATAGATCCCAGTTGGGACCCATATGCGACGGCTTTCAACGTGAGTATCAACGGGAAGATGAGAAACTACGCTGACGAGACCTACAGGTGTCCAAATCGGATAACTCGACATGGCAGAGTTGCGTCAACCCTGTACCGATGCCTGTGCGATAATTTCATCGTGGTAAAATGATGGTGAATGGTATGAAACCAGTTGTCTGCGACCGGTGTATATAGTATCTGCGGTAGCAGGCATTGATGCTGGTGTTGATGTTGGTGTTCCCGTCGTGTTCATGAAGATGTGATGCAGAATGGTGGGCCGTGTACGTGAGCTCGGCCAGCGACGCAACCTGCTCGTATGGTCATTGCTAGTTGTAATCCATCGCGAGGCATTGCGTCGACATCTACCAAAGTCTACTTCTCTGTCAGATGGATGCACTCGAATTCGCAGGAACTTTGCATGTCTCTCATCGGTCGTCAGAGCGTGTCGAAGACAAAGCGCGTCGTGGACTGCGATGCGCGACTGCACGCGTTGAAGCACTCCGAGGCTATCGGCGGTAGCAGCCGCCGACATTGGTGGGCTGCCCCAGCAGGACTCCCGCGGCGAATTTTAGCGGCACCACGTTCCGACTCGCGATACCATTGATCTCTCTGCACCTTCGCACCATTCTCCACGACGTGCCCAGGGAATATCACTCCAATAAACAGATGCGTGTATCCGCAATAGTCGTCTCTTCAAATCCTCATCAGGAGAGGACTGCCAGCACCCGTCGGTCTTGCAGCAGCTCGGGAGCGAGCCTGAGTTGAAAAAAATAGGAAGTAATGCGTGCAATGACAGTATTGGAATTAGAGCACTCCTGAGACTTCGATCACCCTGGCTACGATTGCGCTACAATGTAGACCCCAGTTTGATCGCATCATTTGTGTTTATGACAAGAAGGTCGAAATTCTTGGTTGTCATTCCTAATGTCGTTCAAACCAGGTTTTGATGGCCGTATCGCACGTGTGGGATCGTGTAGTCAGTGATTAGCAGATGTTCGTCCGGCCTGATATCGGAAGATCGCCCCGCTCCGCGGGCACGGCCGTCCGTTTGCAGAGAGATGGCGCTATTTCGCCGCTTGAGTAGTTATTCTCACTCCGCTTCCGCTCCTAAGAGCAAAGTAGTAGTCGGACAAACTGCGGCGGCACTCGAACATTTAAGGTCTCGGAACTCTTCATATTAAAGTTGCATCGAAAGTCGCAACAATGCAGATTCCAACAAGCTATCTTCTCTCGACTCATCTATCGTTCAATACACACAATCGTTCCAGCTATGTCGCCGTCCTTTCTCATTGTTGGTGCAACAGGAAACACGGGTCGTGGGGTGGTGGAACTCTTATCAGACACCATTCGAGCCAGCTCAACCTTCTCTGAACATCGCATCATCGCTCAGACACGCTCAGCCAACAGCTCTACTGCTAAGGAGTTCGCGAAGCTATCCAATGTCGAGGTTGTAGAGCTCAACTGGCCTACAATTACATCTCAATGTCTCCGCGAACATGAAGTAGAAAGGGTGTTTATCGCCTCGCACAACCAACCCAACCAATTCGCTGAGGAGTCAAGTTTCTTCTACGCGGCTCTTAAAGCTGGAGTGCAGTATGTTGTGAGAATTTCTACAACAGCTTCAAACGTACGTCCGGATTGTCCAGCATATTATCCACGTCAACACTGGGCTATCGAAAAGATGCTCGAGTCTTCGACTTACGACAAATTGCACTGGACTTCTCTCCAACCTAACGTCTTTCTCGGGATGTGGTTGTCGTCCGCTGCCGAGATGATAAAAAAGGTGCAAAACGGGGAAGGAAAACAGGACACACTCCGACTTATGAGTAACAAAGACAAACCTGTCGGAGCCATTGAACCCATGGACGTCAGCGTGGTTGCAGCGAAACTATTACTTGAAAACGACACTGCAAGGCACAACAAAGCAAAATACGTTCTGAATGGCCCAGAAAGTATTACCGGCGCTCAAATCGTGGCGATGGTAGAGGAACGTATTGGATCGAAGGTTGAACACGTTGTTTTCCGGGATAACTCAATGCTGGATGATTTCGCAGCGGCATCTCCAGAGTTGAAACATCTTCTCGCCACGGCGAAGGAAGCAGCAGATGAGACATTCGACTCTCCTCTTCCGACTGTGCCAACTAGTCAGGAGATTCTTGACTTTGCACCACCGAGAATTACTCCGGCCAGTGTTCTAGAGCAGCTACTAAAGTAGACCGAGGGAATGGAGAAGTGGAAATAATAGATAACAATAAGAATTGGCTAAGTGGCATGCTTCTACATGATCGAAAGTGCTCTGTGCAAGAGCATCGACTCCATACTTTTCATTCTTCGTCACCGCAGCTGCTGCCTGTTTCTTTTTCTTGCGAGTCACCTCAGCCTCGCGGTGGTGATTGGGCGAATCACTGAACACGAGCACCCTCGCAGGCGTTGGTGCCATTCCAGAGGCTGCAACAAGTTGTCTAAACCTTGCTACTACATTTCTGACAACAACTCCTCTTCCAATCATACATGTTTTCCTTGATTGCAGGGATTGTGATGCACATGCATGAGGACCGGTGAGAAGGGCTACGTCAGCTTAGGCACCCAACGAGCGAAACATCTTCTTGATTTCAACTCCTCGCTTTCTACGAACGATGCTAACACCAAACGCCAGAACTCAAGAACAAAAACCCTCAATATCTCAACATCGTGATTCGAATCACCCTGTAAGTCATGCACCCGTGCACCTAGTTTCACGCCACTCGTTGAACTCTAGCCACTCATTGTATCTCCTCGCTTCGTCTTCCAGTTTCCTGATGCTCCGTTGCGCACTACCGGTACGCATGGCTATATAATCAGTAGTTTTATCCTTGCAGTCTTGACGAGGAGAAGCACTCACATCCACTGATGTTGCTTATACATCTGCTTATTTTCGGCCATGCAAGACCGATGATGAAGCAGCTCACTGCTGCGAACACACCAACGAGGGTGATGATAGCCTCTTTAGACCAGGAATTGGTCGATCGAGATGGCGTAGGGATACCTGGTAGCGTCTCTGGACTCGAAGAGCTAGAGATAGGGCTTGCGATGGCGATGTAGGTGCCGTATGCAAATAATGTAAAGATTGCACAATGAGAGATCATCTTGAAGGATACAACGCGTGACGATTTTTGCTCAATATGTTTTTTTCAAGAAACCCATGACGATAAACTGGGCTTCGGCATATAAATGTTTAATCTTTCCTTGTATGAGGGAAAAAATAAAAAAATACGTTACGTCTGTAGGGATCTGAGATGGAAACAGCGAAAGGAAATCAGAGGTGACGATGTAGAGTAGAGCAGAGAGAAACTAAAGAGCAGGGTTTCCGAACTGCTCTTATGACGATATACACTCGAGAGGGGAAAGATGTGACCAGGGCTCAGCCACAGCCAAAATGGCCCTAGGCCGTCGGTAATGCGCACTCCGGCGTACCCACTTTTTCTACTCAGAGCGCCAGGCGCATGGTCGCCAGGCCGTAGAAACGCTATCATTACGCGATTGGTCTGGCCCCTGCATAGAGATGTGATATGATTAGCGTCCCTGGAAATGTAGCAATTGTACTGGATGAAAGAAGCTCAACCTCCAATCGATTCGTCAACCTGTTGCCCCTTCAAGGACCTCCAACAATCGACCAACGATTGGCATCACAGCCTCACACGAACCAAGCGCAACACCCCAGCAAGGCAACCTCTTTCACTTTGCACGCCTTTCTCACCACCTTTATTGCCAATTTTCATAAGCTCTTGCTCGCCGTCCGACTCCACCTCGTCCGCATGTCGCACTTCCGCTTTCATATTCGCCCGACGCATGCTATCAGGGATGGACCTTGCCTCTTCTCTTTCAGCGCTCCACTGCGTGAGGCTTTCACGTCTGGGGACTGTGCGGTGTTCAGAGGGGTGCGAAACGTGGTGCTGAGGGGCAGTCTCGTTGAACGTGGAAGATAGCAGTGTATCATATTGAGACGACGGTCTGAAGTGTCTATTCGAGTATAAATGATGCTGCAGCGACGCAAGATGATGTTGCGACGGAAATACACTGGGTTGGCGCAGCTCGTTGAGGTTCAGAGGCGGGGCACGTCGATGACGGTACGGCCCTCGGTGCACAGCGGTAAGTGCAGCTAGCGATTCCAAATGCGCTCTCTGTACGTAGCTTCCATGTTGTTGCTGAGCTGCGCAAGATAAACTGTTTCTCTGATCCTGCTGCGATAATTCAACATGGTCGATGAGCGTGGAAGGCAGTGATGATCCGCTTGTAATAGAGATCGGCCGTATCAGACTTGTCGTAATCGATCGCGCGCCATTTCCAAAATGTTGAGGAGGCATTGGGTAGTACCGCTGTATTGAACGTAGTGATGCTACAGGTATTGGCGATGATGCAGTTGACATAGAAGGTGAACTAGACGAAAAGCCAGACTGCGACCTTCGCACAGCGGTATCGTGAGGACTCAGGTGTTGACTGATATCTGAGATAGATTTTTCAGCGGACTGGGGCTCATACGACCGAGCTTCATGATGGCTGTCTAATGCTCCTAGCTTAGATCGATGGTTGACGTTACTGCTGGATGACGATGAAGAAGACAATCCGCTTAGAGAGTGGCTGTTGATGAGCAGGTGCTGGTGACTGGACCATGATCGGAGACTTGATTGAGAGGTAGAGTGCACCACCTTTCGTGGTATGGTTGAATACCTGCTATCTTGGACCACGTCCTACAACAGCTGTCGAGAATATCCTTGTTCTGTAGCTGTACTTTCGCGCTGAGATCTAGGTAGTCCTCGATCAGGGTTCCAGTGTAGCTCATCACCCCTCATGTCGCAACCATGAAGAGATTGATAAGTCGGAGTTTAATGCTTGTACTGAGAATAGTTCAGAGGCGCCGTACGAGCGGCCTTTACTTGCGGGTATTGTGGGTTCGATACATGTTGAGGTAAGCTTCGCCTGTTGCTGGCCTTTGCAACATCTGACATCGCTTTCGAGTGATATGTCGGGTCCGGCGGCAGCCTTTGCAACCCTCCCCAATAAGAGACCTGAAGTCAGGTGTGGGAGCCTCCGTGGCACTGAGTTTGCTGATGGTGTGCAGAGTCCGGCGTCTTTCCGATACCTGTCGGCGCGTGGATGAAAGCTGGTGTTGAGGGGATTGACCTCCGGGGTGGCGCTTTTGGAAAGGCATATGGAGCGACGAGGTTGGTCATTCCAGCAATTGAACCTTGCCGGGCGCTGCGAAGAATCCCTATATGGAAATGCTTGGGTGTATATGAGTATCACCATATGCCTACAGTACCTGTTTCGCACCAGAAGAAGCCATCGGACGCATGCAAGATTATGATAGGCCACGAGATAGGAATGAGTTGATTCGGAGATGCTTCAAAGCAGATCAGACCCGATATGATGGTTCTTTATGAGTTGCAGGACACCGAATATATCTCTTAGTTACTCAAGCCGCTCGTGACACTGCCTTCGAATTAGCTCCGCGGCCTCTGCCGAGACGGCGCATGTTGAGGTGCATTATGGTTGGATTTCGCATCTGAGCTGGAGTTTGGGTTGCGAAGCGCGCATACTATATTTCTTCCGAGCCACGAGGCCGATTTCCGAAGGTATGAGCGTTTCGTTGGCGTCGCACTGCATCGGGGGGACTCAAAGACGCGTAAACCCGGGACACGAGCATCACTCACCCTTGCAAATAGCGATCAGTAGATACTTAAACTAAAGTTATAAGTGATACCGATGAATGGAAGAAGTTTCACATTGAGTATGTATTGTGTTACCGCATACAAGGGCGTCGAACATGGAGGAACGGTGAGGTGTCGGAATACTGAGTACATATGCTTGGGCCTAGACCTGGGCCACTTTGATTTTGATGCCACTCAATCTTGGATACTTTACCCCCACTTCCCCTCTCCGCACCGTTGGTGGACTAGCTTTATTTACTAAACTTCGGTAGCCGCTCTTGTGGTTATATGACTGCGGCAAGCTAGGGACGCCCTGCTACGTACTTTTGAAAATCGTCCGACGCTTGATGAACGCGGTGTAAGTCTTGGCCAATCTCTTGTCGTTGCTCAATACTGTGTTAGTCTCAAGACTGGAACGTGGAGGTGCTTTGTGCATAGCCAATGAGCAACAGGATGGATTTACTCATCATACTAGATTTTCGGAGGTCGAAAGAAGGGAGAAGGCCAGAGAAGACAGCGATGTCGCACCTACTGGTAGCATGAAAGGTCCTTACTGTGTCTCGTGCTCTACATGCTAAGGAAGCATCGCCGAGAATCTAACGGTGACAGTGTCTACTCTTAGCCATCGATCGCACCGGGGAAATCGTCCGTCATACATTTCAAGACTATGTGGATAAGCATAGCACTAACCCTCGGCATACTTCGCATCTTCGTTAGAAGGAAAGAAACATTGTACTTAACTCAAGGCCCACACTGTTAGTAGAGTTTTCACATATGCTTTACCATGTCGTAAACGCCCTAACGTCTTCAGCTTTATAGCATTTTGCACAGAGGCATGTAGCCCATCACACACGAATATCCCAACACCCCGCGCTAACATAGTACATGAAGCGCTCCGCATTGACAGGAAAGCCATCATTATCGTCTCCGAGGCGGAGCTACAAGAATTAGCTAGTCGGGTTTCGTGCGGAGGTTTGACGTGCGTTGAATGTCGTCCGAAATGCCGTCGGAGTCATGTATACCAACATTCCGGAGCGGAGTGATAACGGACAGCATCATCACCAGACACCCATCTAGGGAGATTGAAAGATAGTATCATTGATAAATGACATGCATCGTATGCTTGCTTGTTGTTGCTGTTTGCAGGAAGATAGCGCATTCACTCCGCGGTAGTGACGCCGTTTCTTTACTTGGAATCGAATTGTCGGATAGACGCATAGTAACCGGCATAGAACGCTTTTTGTGCTTCACGCCCAAAGGTTGCGCTTCCATCTTATGTGCCGCACGGTGAGCTATTATGAGTTGCATGGCCCTACGCGTCAGATGCGATAAGCGTCCGTGGCCGGCGCCCGGAAAGACCCCGAAGATGTCGCCGAGCGAATGGCAATGACGGAGAAGCCCTAACCTGAGGATCCGTCTCGGTTCATAAAGATACGAACTCCTCCATGAGATATCTAGTTGTATGCCTCTTGCATCATCATTCTCCTTTTCGAAGTTCCTGTCACGTCACTCCTCAACATCAGCGGCACCATGTCTGGTGGTAGCTTTGGAACACTGCCGCACCGTGTGGCTTTAGATGCTCACATCGATCCTTTTCGCATAAGAGTCTCCGATTCTGAAATCGATCGGCTCCAGATACTTCTTGATAACTCTGTGATGGCAGACGCAAATTGGGAAAATTCGCAGGAGGACGGACGGTTTGGAACGACAAGAGACTGGCTGGCAGATGCAATGCAACATTGGCGCGATAATTACAGCGGGTAAGAATTGAGACACATTGCAATCGGGTCTCTTTACTAATCGGATAGGCCTCACTGGGAGGCACGATTGAATTCATTCCCACAGTACATGATTTGTGTTGAAGACGATGATAGTAGAGTATATGACGTCCGTTTCACCGCTCTTTTCTCCACCAAAACGGAGGCGCTTCCGATCATCTTCCTGCATGGCTGGCCGGGCTCAGCTGTAGAGTTTCTCCCGATGCTGGAACACATCATGCAGCAATACCCTACATCCGACTCCTTGCCTTACCACATCATCGTCCCAGATTTGATCGGTTTCGTGTACTCATCCCGTCCACCAAACGATACGAACTTCAGCTACGAAGATAAAGCGCGCATTCTAGTCAAGATGATGCATAGCCTAGGATTCACTGCAGAAACAGGTGAATATGTAAGTCAGGGCGGTGATCTTAGTGGTGTTATAGCCCCTAAGATGGCAGTGCTTGATTTAAAGAATTGTCGTCTTACACACGTCAATATGCTAGCGATACCTCCGCCTGATGGAACAGATGTTGAGAGAAATATCCAATCTGGTACGTACACAGCAGATGAAGTTGAAGCATTGCGCAAGGGTATGGCATTCTATACCACTGGAGCTGCATACGCAGCTATTCAAGGCACTCGTCCCGCGACTTGCGGGTTAGCTATTGGCAGTAACCCAGTTGCACTTCTTGCGTGGTAAGTTCCATTGGGACACATAGCTTTTGGATGGCTGGCTAATTATAAATCTACAATGTTTAGGCTCGGTGAGAAGTTCCTTGAGTGGTCAGATCCTCAATACCGGCCTTCTTTGGAGCATATCATTACTACTGTATCGTTCTATTGGTTCATAAGATGCTATCCTACCTCGATTTGGGTCTATCAATGGATGATTGCAGAAGGACAAAACATTGAGTCCGGCTGGGCTGGCATTCGGTGTCCGCTCGGATACTCCTGGTTTAAATGTGACATCCTCAACCCGCCAAAGCAGTGGCGCGAGAGTACAGGTATAGTTAAGTGGTTCCGAGACCACGAGCGGGTAGGCCGGCCCAGTTCATCTTGCATCTCAATAAGTTTTGCGCTAACAGAATCCTTAGGGGGGCCATCTCGCAGCATTAGAGCAGCCCAAAGCCCTGTGGGACGATGTCGTAGATATGATCAATAAGTATGGTCTTGAACCATCTATGTAAGTCGGAGTGCAATGGTAAATCAGTCCTTCGTTGGCGAATCCGAAATCGTCCGTTGACTTCCACTCGACTAGATTCGTACTACGAACATCCTGAAAGCTCATGGAAGATCTGACTAAGAAAGTGGTCTTCTGTAAGCTGCGATACATAGCGCAATAAGTTAGAATCTTGAATACAGTTTCCGAGTTCAAGCATGTCAAAGCACTCACTATCATCGGACCTAGAAATCTGGACAGCACCGTACGTTTAATGGTGAGGTACGAGTGCGCATTGGGGATGATGTCAAAACAACAACGATGACAGTGATACGCAGAGCATGGAAGGTACTCAGGTCGTCCCAGCCCAACTGGTGAGCTTTTGCGGGGTTCCCATAAACGACACAGTTTGCCAGAATATCCTGTGCATGCACGCCGATACTGCTGGGACTCCAGAGCGTGATCGGTGACCGAAACGCGATATCAGCAAGCCGAGAGGTGCTCGCATCACGGACACCCGTTTTCGACGCAAACTTCCAAAGCGTCGTACCACAAATCTTCGTCTTCGTCGTCGTCATCGTCGGTGTCATCGTATTCTGATTCCCACTGCCCAATGATTCTTATCGAAGGCTCTGTGGCATCATCCGTTTCTGCTTCAGCCTGCTTGTCAATTGCTGCTGGAGGTTGGTCAACGACCAGTCCTACCTCCACCTCCTTGAATGCGGAGCGTAGAACAGAGGAGTCTTTTTCCACTTCCTCGTTGACGACCGACGTGGGATATCCTTCCGCTGCATCGACATCTGCCTCTGCTACTGCTTTCGAAGCAGCATTCGTTATCTCTGCATTCATGGCCTGGAGTTTCGCTTTCATCTCGAACATCTTCGCTCGTATGCTGTCGAATCTGTTTGCCGTCTCATTTGGATCCAGTCCATTGACGAGCGCAACTTCAACGCTGGCGTCGCCTCCCGACTCGGCGTGTGGTAAGGTTTCTTTCTCAAGCTCCATCTTACCGACACCATGCGCATCCCCCTTGTCATCATCTCGAGGAAACCTCGGGGGGTCCGAACGGCCGACCTCCAGCGGTGCGTCTGTCGAGGAGCGAATCGGTGGGCTGCTAGTCCACAGTGGAGAGGGGCCACGCGGGGCAGTACCTCTGAGAACATACGGTTCATGGACTGAGCCTGAGTAATCGATCATGTCTAACTTGGGAAGGTCTTTTGGCTTCATTCTCTTTGTCGACTTGGAAAGTATAGATGGTGCGCGTTCAGGCAGTGTTGAAGAAGCTTTGGTCTCTGCAAGCCGTGTACTCGTGTCAGTCGGTGATCGCTTTGCCTGCTCGCCACGAATGGGAAACTCTAGACGGGTTGATCGGGGAGCCGGCGTTGCATTGGTGGCAGATTTGACAGGCGGGGTGTATGCTCCTCGAGTCGCTTTCCTAGGGCGCATGTAGCTTGGCAAAGTCTTCGTAGGCTGACTTTTCTTTGGACTGGCCTCGGTCAACCGGTCATTGTCGGGCAAAGTCGCTCCTTCCTTCTTTATCTGTTTCCCATCTCTGATCGACAATTTCGGTGAGAATGGACCTGGTGAATCGGCGATAGGTTTCGACACTTGCTGGATCTTCGGATACCGCGGACCATCTTTGATCGAAGACTTCAGTGACGATGGGCCTGCTACCGACGTGACAGGTGACGATAGTCGGCGGAGCGTTGGGTATCGCGGTCCCTCTCTCTCTTCCCCTTGAGACTTGGGTGACGATGAAGCTGATGACAATGAGAAACGCGCGGCAGCTTGCCTAGTGTTTGGGCATCGCGATACCGATCGCGGTAACCTTGATTCATCACTAGTATAGGCTGCTCGGACTGCAGTGGTAGCCCAATCCCTTGTCGACGGACCTGAACTTGGCCGTTGACTTTCCCTCGACGAAGCTGATTTGCTATCATTTGTTGAAGGCGATGTTGTGTCGACAATGGGAACCGCGCTAGACGGAAACGTGGCACTGGTCATACGTTCGCATCTGGCAGGAGCGGGTTTGCGCATCACCGCGACTTCCTTCTCAAATCCCAGATACTTCTCCATGACGAGCTCCACCTGTGCAAAAGCATCGTCAAAGTCCAGTTGGTTAACAGCATTGAGCTCCTGAAACATTTTATGATGCATCGCCCACCACCCGTCACTAATCGTATGATGCTGTTGGGCAATCATCAAAGCATGGTCCGAGATAGCTTTCCAATCTCGATAGGTTTGCAGACCCTTTTGCATCAACCCACAGGCTTTCGCGACAGCTTCCCTGGGCACACGCACCCATGATTGGAGAACAAGCAGCACGCCGACGTCCGGTGCGTTCGAGGTGATCCTGGACCAAATAACGAGTAGCCTTTTCATGTCCCATCCGATGTTGAGCAGATTCGCACTAGTCATGTAAACGGTATCCTGTGTGTCCTGCACGTTGTCGATGATTGTGGATTTTACGAGCGTGGTGAATCTGAATCGCTCGATACTGTTGACTAGTAAGTCGATGTCGTTGTGAGGCTTGGAGGTCACCTCCGAACCTGGGCGGGATCCGATGGCGAGAGTGTCTAGCGAGCGGCGAGGATTATCAGGAGCGGGTATCCAGTCGGGTGAGTGTGCGCGTGTGGAAGAGGTGCGAGGAAAGAGTGACAGCGAGTGGTGGATGGTGCTGACGGCTGTGTCACCGGGAGGAGAGGCGGTTTCGCAAGAAAGGTCGGACTCTGGGTAGGGGCTGGAATCGGTAATGATGGGAGGAGATGACTTCCTCCGGAGCTGCTGAATCTCTTCAGCAAACTGTAGAGGAAGAGGTATCAATGCGGCGTCGTCAGCAGAAGCTTGGTCGGAAGAGCTGACAACTAGACCTTGAAGAGTCTCGCCAGAAGGAAAAGAACCAGGGAACAAGCCGACATCCCAATCTTCTGCCAAGCCGTCAATATCACATGTAGCTACTGCTACAGGATCCATTATCTGCGCTGTTACACTCAGAGGAGAATTGACGCTCGGAACGACCCTCGATACAGACGGACCTGCCTTGTTCGTTCGTTTCTCGCTCTTGAAGACACGACTCCAAAGTCCCCTTGCTACTGCAGAGTCAGTATCAAGGTGTCTGTAACTTTGATATGCCAGCATTTGACTTACCAGCTGCGAATGCGTTAATACGTCCCCGAAACCTCCCTGTGCCGACCGTCTCAGTGGTCTCTGGATCTTTTCTGCGTGTTACGAAAGCGCCCAAACCACTTCTCGCGGTGTCTATAGATTTCCGCATGGAGTCGGGAACGATGATGCTGTGATCCGGACGGTAGTATTAAAGTTGCGATGAGACCGATAGAATGAAGGCGAATCTGATATTCTGCATAGAGGAGGGAAGACGTTCGCTCAAGCCGCCATTCGAGATTACCGGATTCAGCACAGACATGCGTACGTTATCGTTGTGGCCTCTTCATTCGTTACCAAAGTGTGAGTGAAGGAACATGATGAAGTGGAGGCACTTTGCACAGCTGTTCACTGGCTACCTTCGTGTATGGCTGGTAACGAGGGTCCATCTCCAACAAAGCGCTTACAACTCCAACGACTCAAAGGGTACAAGCCATGCCATCGCCCGCTGAGATAGGGACTATCGCGCACACTGACGATATCTGCGTAACGATCCATAAACTACGAACCATAACCTCCGCAGCCCTACGCCACCAAGCAAATGATTGGGAGGCTAGCGGAGTGCGGAAGTCTTCATCTCATGGGGCACAATATCAGATCTGCCATCCGTTAGCAATCGACAACATCGCGAGCATCACTAGACCCTCCACCCTGCGCATGTCATGCTGTCGCAATAGGTCCGATTTCCCCGCATCGCTGCAGGTCACCACAAGCACTACATCACACATCTTGGAGCAGTATCTTGGTACCAGGGAAACTCGTGATATGCAAAGGGTCACGGAGGCCCACTGAACCAGGAAAACGGTGGTCATTATCCATTCTTTTATCTCTCATATGCTATCCAATCCCACGCAAATCAAGCCAAAAAAGAACTCCGGAACGCTCCAATAGTATCCTCCACATACGCTTCCCGTTGTCGCGGTAGGTGCCGGGTCGGGGTGGGTTCGTAACGTCGTGGAAGGAGGAATGCGACATGGATCAAGCACTATTCGCTGTTAAGTTCAGTTACTACGTGTACCCGCCAGGACGCTGGCGCAAGGAAAGACATGGAAGATGAAGAGAAGAGTGGGTGTGTGGAACGGGGGAGGGATGCGGAGCCTAGACTGCACGGCGCGAGAGAGAAGCGAGAGCGAGCGAACGGAAGATGCCTTTCGAACAAGGAACAGGATAACGATAATTGTGTTATTGGCTGCGTGATGCCAATTAGCACTCGTCCATGCTGATCTCTTTTTCTTCACGACACCTTCGTCGCTTTCGCTCGCACGTACAGTCATTTTGGCTCGATGTAAGCGAAAGGGGCGAAGGGCGGGTGTGGACTTACTACAAGCTCAACGTCAAATCACCACGAATACTCGCTTTGAGTTCAATCTCAATTTCCAAATTCGCCTCCAGCGTCAACTTCAATCCATCCTGGTCTTTCAACTCGCTGCCCTTTTGTTGTGGCTCCATTCGATACGGCTCGTCGGGGTGGGTGCTGCGCAGTGGGATCTCGCCTCGCATTGCGCGCGCATATGTGACGGGACCGTCCATGGATGTGCTGTCCGGGCCGATACGCTCGAACATGCCCATCTTTTGGAGATCGCCGTTTGCGTCGGCTTCCTCGAGGGCCTCGAGAGAGGTTGTGTGCATGTATTTTCCGTTCTTCTTGTCTTTTTCAATGCGTTCGCGGCGGGCGCGGCGCGATGAGGACCGCGATCGTGCGGATTGGAGGCCGGCTTCGCGCTTGTTCTTCTTCGCCACGTTCACAGCCTTCTCCTGCTGCATCGTCGACCGCTCGTGCGGCTGGTTCTCATAGTCGGAGCCGTCTTTGTCTGCCATGTCGTCGGGTATCCTTGCTATCATGCAAGACTTTGGGTTGTGGTGGGAGGTATATCCGGCTCAAGAGTGTTGTTGGAGAAGAGGGGGGACTGCGCTGAGCTGAGGTGTACGGAAGCAACAACGAGCAAGATGTGAAGTCAAGCCAAGGTCAAGCAAGAGAAGGCGGAGGTTACCACACACCCACGCACGCCACGACCTAGCACCTGCAGACTCCACTCCGAAAACAAGATTACTCGCAACGGCCTGGGTTCCTCTGTAGCTCCAAAAGCAAGGACGCCAGCAGCCGCCATTACAAGCTCGTACCCCTGTTCCGCCCACCCGTCTCACCGTTTCGGATCGCGCAGCATCGCTGGTGACTGACGTCAGACCCACATTGAGCGACGGACATCTATATCGGGTAGACAGCCGCTGTATGACGTATAGGAAAAATGTGAAGCGCGTTGGCACTGCAAGTCGACCGACATTTCAAGACAAGCTGACGACGCGCGCGAACATGGCGAAAGTGTAGCCGGTTTCCTGGCTGCAAGAGCGGCTAGGCTGACCGTTAGTCGCTTATCGCGGGGCTGCTCTCGCCCGCTCACGCGATCTAGCTCGTGGCAGCTGTGCAATACTCGGCTCATGAGATTTCTAGAGCACAGCAATTGATGTTTTCAAGTCCGTACATCTTGCGATAGCACTTGACGTTACAACTTTCTCGGCCCTTTAGAGCTATTATTACACAACCTGGTCCTGATATAACCAGGAGTAGTGCTCGGTAAACGTCATACCAAGAATGCGACATTGCAATGAGCACCAACGCGCATCGCGTGGGACTTTCACGATTGAAACAAGCACGACGGGTTGAACACTGTGTTGATGCAAGTTATTTGTTGTGTTGTATGCACTACAATACATGTCATGACACTACATGCAAAACTCCAAAGCAAACGCCGACGGTGATATCCCATTATAACATTCGATG
The DNA here is from genome assembly GCA_019059555.1 of Alternaria longipes. Lineage (NCBI taxonomy): Eukaryota > Fungi > Ascomycota > Dothideomycetes > Pleosporales > Pleosporaceae > Alternaria > Alternaria longipes. Next base: position 2,064,301 of record CM032462.1, on the reverse strand, counting down.
CGTTTCGTGCATTCGTCCTCGTGCGACATCTAGTTACTATCAAAGAGTTAGCGTTGCGCTCCAAACGTACGGATGACAAGAAGAATCAACTTACAGCAATCCAAGCGTAAGATCACCGTGAATCTTGGCCTTCAACTGAATCTCAATGTCGAGGTTGAGCTCCAATCGCAGTCTCAGCTGTTCACCTCCGTCCTTTCCGCCCTCCTCTTCACCGCCGCCGCCGCCAGTAAGACCACCAAGGGCCTTTCCAGCAGTGTCACCGACCGAGTTGACGGCGTTACCAGCAGTGTTTTGGACCATGTCGCCGGCTCCACTGAGGGCGTCGGCTCCGGGCACGTTCTCGGTGATGTCGTCTAGGGGGCCTCCGCCCTTGCCGCCCTTCTTTTGGCGCTGGCGGTTGCGACGGCCTCCAGACTGCGAGACATCGGATCGCGCATCAGATTCGGCACCGGAGTCTGCGCCTCGTCGGCCACGGCCACGCGACTGGCGGCGTCTCGATTGCGACTTGCTCTTCTCTTGTTGGGGTTCCGCGTCGGATTCGTTGTCGGCGTCGCCGCCGTTGGTTTGCTTCTTGGATTCTGCGTCCTCGTTCTCAGCTTTCCCTTCGCCATCGCTTTCGGGGGCAGGAGTGGCGTCAGGAGTGGGCTGCTGTTGAGGCTTCTTTCCGCCCAGCTTCTTCGGCGTCTTCCTTTCGGTTTTCTTACTCGATGATTCCGCGCTGCCCTTTGCGCCTACCGAGGCGTTGGCATCTGCGTTTCCCTCTCCCGAGATAGACTGCTTGCTCTCCTCGACTGTGTCCGCCATTGTTGCTTGCTGTGCGGGTTCTTGGGGTGGAGGAATGGGAGTGCAAGTTAGAGTACTGGCGTGTGTATGTGCCGAATTGAATGTGCTTCGGAAATTGTTAGAAGCCTAGGGCCGCGGCGCAATTCGTTAATAAGAGAAAAGCGGCTTGGGAACAGGAACCGGTTTGGAGCTTCAAGGTACCTGCTACCCCTGCCAGCTCGAGCCACCCGTCATGCAGTCTGACGCACCATGTGGCACCCACATCCACCCCACCACGAGTCGTCCCAAAACTTGACCCCATCCCTGCACGCTGCCAACCGGATTCTTTTAGGCCTAAATTCGTGCTTGCGCCGGTCTGGCTGTTGCGTCCAGCCCGATGCGTTGCAAGCTCTTTTGCCTCTGCCTCGCTTGCTCGTCATTGGCGCGCTCACCAAGGCATAGAAGCGATGGATTGAGCAACGCGTCAGCCAAACGCGCTTGACATCAACGCTTTGGGACGTCTCGTAGCTCGGAACATGGAGCTGGCAAGATCCGGGGCCCAACGGTAGGCCAGGCGGAACGTTGACCCATGGGGTGCGGGAATGGTCGCTTAGTGTTGGCGTGAGACTTCCAATGCGCCTTTGTAGCGCGCACAATAGTCCTCAGGTAGCGCAACCTCGAGAGAACCCCACGATGGATTCAACATCATGAGCGTTGTGCTAACCATCGTTGGGAAGACGCAATCGCGGGGCGCGCCAGTTCTTCCCCGATGACCGCCGGGCCGACAAGCGCCGATCTCGCAGTCACCGTATGGCGTTTGCGTCTACCACCTCCAACACTTCGGTTAGCGAACAAGTGATTGAACTTCGAGCGCACTCGATCAGACCGTCAAAATCGCCAACATGACTACCCCAGACTCCGCAGCCGCAGACGTGGCCGCCAAGCAGCGAATCATAAAGCACATGAATACAGACCACCACGACTCCGTATGCGCCACTCATACCCAGGTAACACTGATGTCAAGCCCGAATTTCGATCCTGATATTGACCGCAGATTCGCCGATACGTCGAGGCCTACGCTTCCAAATCCATGTTCCACAGCCGCTCGGCGCAGATGGTCGATATTGATCTAAATCAAATGGTCTTCAGCTGTAGCGGTCAACAAGCCGTCATCGTCTTCGATCCACCCATGAAGGCTATGCGCGAGGCCCGCGAGCGACTTGTACAGCTGGACAAGGATGCTCTCAAGACACTGGGACGAAGCGACATACCTATCACGAAATTTGTCCCAGCGTACACACACGCTGCGCATCTGTGGAACTTCACGCAGTGTGTGTTGGCCATGGTTTTGCTACCACGACAGGCGAACTGGCAGCCTGGCTCTCTACTCTATGATAACATGTTATATCTCGTACCAGGCTTTGCAAGCTTCGTTGCTCAAATTGGCTGGACTGTCTTCGTGTGTATGTTGCCCATCCACGCTGTCGAAGTAGTCATCATGGCGAGGAAACTGGCTAAACACGGATGCACGTTCATGGACGCTGTATGGTGGAAATGGGTGGGAACCTGTTTCATTGAAGGATTCACATCGTTCTCCAGGCTCAATGCGCTGATTGAAGAGAAGAGGAGGGGAAAGGATGCAAAGAAGCACTAGGGAAGTGGAACGAACCCACGGAATGTAGTCTTGGTGTTTACAACTCATTGTGTACGGTAGTGCTAGCTTCATATAGTATTTGACCGTGAATTCTTTCCATTACAGGTCAGCACTTATTCACCTCAGTATCTCGTTCCGCGCTCAAAATATCGACTACATGACCCGTACCTTGATGTATGGCTTCAACCTTCTTGGCTGGAATCGAGAACATATCTAGACGTTGTTTGTAGTATCAATCTTAAGCATTGGTAAGCTATTCTCCGCAACTTGAGAGTTAGCTACTATGTAGATAAGATAAATAGCGCGGCTCGTCGAGCGCTGAAAGGTGCGAATCTGATTGGAATGGCTGACGCTAGTCCTAAGGAGCATAGTCAATGAGTCTTGGCTGCCTCTTGCGGAAGCGGCCCGGAAGGCGCCCGAGGCATATGCAACACTCACGTTCTCGCTTGTTGAGTCGAGGAAAGACTGAATCTCGCGAGCGAGATCAGTCCTTTTCCGCAGATGTGCGAGTCCATGTTACTCCTGGGCAATAGACCAACCCCAGATTCAAATCAACGTTATGGGCAAACCGAAACTTGCGCTACAGGTTCCAGTCGATTACACCATCGTCATCTCCGCGGACGGCGCATCAGATTCCTTCCTTCACGGAACGCTGTCATTCAGCAATGTGCCAACACAATGCGATTTTCAAATCGCGCTTGCAAGAGTTGGACGATTAGAGAAGGGCAAAAAGATGAAACCTGATAGTGCCTCGAGGAAGCTGATGGGCGAGCTTGGCCTCATAGGACCGCAGAAAGAGCAAAAACGGGAGCAATTGGACTACGAGACTACTGAGAAGTTATGTGTTTGTTCCGTTGGTCCACCGCAAGAGAGCTCTGGATCAAAGACAGCGAAGTGCGAGTTCAGTCTGCCTATTCCGTCATACCTTCCTGCGACAGCAATGCTTCCATCCGTCAACATCTCCTATGCTATCTTTGCAACTTGCATTCTGCCGGATAGAAAGGTCTTGCAGACAAGCCAGGATCTGCGCATCATCCGCAAAATTGTTAAGCCGATACGGCTGGAACCATCACGAACAGTGTATTTCCCAGACACATCCTTCGCTGTGCGCGCCAGCTTCGAACCCCCCACTTTTAGCTCCAAGAATACCACAATCGCAACGACATTGCAGCTCAATGGCCTCAATTTACCTATCACAAATTCTATGCGCCTCACCGAAACGCGCTGGCTCGTGCCCCGCGAAATCCGCTGGGTACTGGAGGAGACCGCAGTGATTGTTACCGGCTGCCCGGATGCGACCGGTCACCTGCCCATGTCCAGCGCGCAACGCATCCTGAAGAGGCGCAAACTCGCAACCGGGAGAGAGAAATTGAAGCTCAGATACCCATTTACGCGGCTTGGAAATACGCCTATTAGCATGCATTCCGATGGCTCCGGATTCTCTGTCCCACTCACCGTCTCGGGACCAAAGGATCTCTCCCTTGACGCCAGCACTGCACTATCAGTAGCAGGCGGACACGTCTTACATACCATCCTTGATGAATCCGATAGCGACTTGAATGAGCTACAGAGGAGGTTCGCAGTCTATCTTGAGTGTGAACTGCATATTTGGCTGCGCATCGGAGAAGACGTGTTTGACGAAGCATCGGGTAATCTGGTAAACAGGAAGATGGATGAGATGGCGTACACCATCGTTTGTCCTTTAACCACGTCTCGAATAGTGACTGGGCAGCATGACCGAGATGATCAAGATGAGCCGGTGCCGATGATCCCCCCAAGTTATGATCAGGTGTGGGAACAGCCGCCGCCTGAGTACGCAGCGCCTTCGGGGTACATGGCAGCCGAAGCACACACGACGTACAGCTGAGTACTCCAGGACTTACTGGGCCATCTTCGCGTCCATGGGAATGTAGGTCATACTAGGGTGTAAGCTTCTAGAGCAGCAGTAATCCAGTTGAGCTTCCCCAAGAGCCACGTAAAAATGACTGGCATTCTTACCAAGGCACATTCATCATGGCTTCACATGAGAAGTTGCCGCTAACGGCAGATAATGGTGGGAGATGCTCACAGCACGACATGTGCCCCTCATGTGCACCTCACACGAACTGTAATCGAGGGGTTTTGGGGTGCTGATTCCATGAGGTTGATTGGGTTACTCTATATACTTTCGGAGGTCGCAGGAACTGTTAGAGAGTCAGCCCGGCTCTACCCTATTAGTATCATTCTTGACTCTTGTATTTCAATCATATCGATTAGTAATATCTACGGATCATCACTCGACGCTTCTTACAATATGAGCCAGTCGGCCCCAATCCTCCTCATATATGCGACCCAATTTTCGTTCTCTTCCTTATCGACCGATATGTAGGTATCCTCACGATCTCTATACTGCCTTCTTCTTGCCCATATCATTCTCAGAACGGCTAGTGCTCCTTTGATCAACCCCCACGGTTGAACTACCCAGATATTCTGAAGTTGGTTCTGTGCCCAGCATTCCGTCGCATTTTCATTGGCTTCAGCTCCAGCTATGAAGGATGGCCATGCAGTCGCGGCGATGACCGGATCGTGCGGTGATATGTTGGAGAGGTGAATTTGGATCTTGAGTACCAAATTCTCCAGATCTTGGAGTAATTGGGGAGTAGGTGGTTCTTTCAACAAGAGACGATTTAGGTAGATACAAGTTGCGGCTTGGTGCGCAGAAGCGATGTGAGTGCGCACCGCAAGATCAGGGTGGGGAGAATGTATCTGGACATTGGCTGCCCATGCTTGTGGATCGAATGATCTTGCAGACTCTAGTAGCAGATGCGCTTGCTTGTCTCTGACGGTGCAAAGTCCGGGGTCTGTGAAGAGTTCCGAGCTCTCCGAAAGTCGAACTCCATTCTGTAGGAGATGCAACAGTGGTATCGGAAATGACGAGCAATGATTTCCTTCATTGTCCTGCAGCAAGGAAAGTGTACCATTCGAGAACGTATCGTTCGGCACTGTGCCCTCATAGGAGGCAAACGTTGCTCCGATGATGTCGTATCTAGGTCGGCGTTAATTAGTCACAGGAGACTGGGTCTTTCATAGTTTGACATACACCAAGTGATTCGAGATCAAACAACGCCTCAACGAAGAGATAGACTGTGCAGCGTTGTTCTCTGATCTACGGGCCATGTCAATAAGAACTCTCGCACCACGAATGTGATTTCTCCATTCGTTCCGTCCTGAATCCATGATTTCAAATTGGACGAAGAGCAGAACAGTTGCCAAGATGCCATCCAAATCCTTCGGTTCCATTTGACCAATGGCAATGTTCAGCAATTCGAGTGCTCGCTGCTTTGCTGTGAGAGCAGGCTCACTATTGGTCTTTTGCGAGAATGCAAGATGGCTTGATAGTGCCGAAGATTGGGGTACTACGTAAGTGAAATCGAGAGAAGAGGTCGCCAAGTGACCCTCAGATGTGTTTGACATGTGCAATGCTGAAATAGCAATGATGATTTGTAATAGACAAGGATAGCCTTGGGTTAACGGAATGAGTGTTCGAAACGGGTTACTATACGGTGCATCGTATAGAACAAAATCTGGACACACATTGTTCGAAACTAGTGCGGTATGAACATAAGCATCCGACAAGTGGTATTACAAAAGCAATGAAGGATTTAGAGGCTTACAGTAAGACAAATGTCTTCTCGAGGCGCTGCACAGATCTTGCAGAAGTGGATCAGCGATGACCCTACGCAAATGAGCTTCAGCTTATCTAACAGCGGGAAAGCGTTGAACAGAACGAACCGTAGCAATCGTGACTCATGCATATTTGATTGCTCCTTGATTTTTGCCAGGCTCTCGAATGTCGTACCTCTCAATTTTCCACGGCTTGCCAAACCTTGGTCCCACCGAAATAAGCTTTGATAGCCCAAGCATTCGTAACCACGCTGGGCACATTTACGACAACTCGGCACGTTCCGATCGCACTTGAGACGCTTGCGTCTGCAGTTGTGGCATGCTTTGTTCTGGGTCGCGGGTATCGTCATCACGAGGAACAGAAGTGCGTGAAAGCTACATGATTCAAATGGATGCGGACAGCAATGATGATTTACGTACAAGGAACCAACGTCGTCCCGGAAGGGCGAGCGGGGTGCGCGCTGTGCACGGACGTCGGCTTCAGCAATAATGAGTCGTGATTTGCAAAGCAAAGATCGGAAAGCGCTAAACCAGATAACGCAGCCAAGACACTAGACCGTTGTTCAGATTGCTTACATTATCCTACTAATCCCAAGCTAGCATAGTAACTAGTTTTGGAGTATCAGCGTCAGCACAATGTCGACCAAGCCGTAAATTCAGAGCTATCCAGTGGACAGCGGAAGGCCGCTAAGCACGATCGCTTAAGTGCCAGTGATTTTCCTTGAAGGTCTCTTGATGCGAAGTGGTATAGACTTTGCTGACACCATAAACCCGGGATTCAAATTATCTCAACGTAGACTCAAGTCTTTTGTAGCAACAAGCACCAAGGCAAGCACATCTCATGATTCTTGGACAGCGGTCAACCATACTAAGCCTTGGTCGTGATCTTTGCTATTATTCAGCATAGATAGCGACCCTAGTAGAGCAACTGAAAATACCAATCCCAAAAAGGCAGCCAAGATGTTGAGTTCGGTTCATGTTGCACGAAGCACTTGGACCCGCGATATAGAGAAACACACAAATAAAAGGTCGATTATGTTTCTGAAGCTTGAATACATACCTTTCTCAACTCGATTGCTATCTCGCCTACGTCCTCTTTTATAAAGCCGCCGGCACTATCGATTCTTGACGCCATAATCTCGACGCGCAAATAACTGTATAACTACTCTCCGTCCCCAAAACACGGCCATCCAGTGCAATTCTAGATCTCCTCTCCATATATATCGAGTAAGCACTGCGAAGACACTGCAAATATGGTGTTCAACCGGGTTACTCCATCCACTCCAACTATGAATAGCGCCAACTCCAACAATGCTTCGCCTACTTGCTCCGTCACCAACCAGTCTGAAACAATGCAACTTCAGATGGAAGAAACCCTTGAAGCACGAATCAAGAGGCTTGGTGATGAGCGACCACAGGCATTCTCGAGCAACTGGCACGAAGCAGCTTTCGTCTACAGTATCATTATGTCTCAGTTCATGACGGAATATTTTGTTTCGGGCTTCACGCTCATCCTCCCTACCTTGATCAGACAACTGGGTATCCCACAGGCGGCTGCTGTGTGGCCAGCCAGTGCGTTCTCCCTAGCGATCGCCAGCACCCTGCTCATTTTTGGCCGTCTGGGCGATATGTGGGCTGGATTTCCTGTCTATGTGGGAGGCCTCGCTTGGCTCCTAGCATGGAGCATAGTCGGAGGTTTTAGCATCAATCCAATCATGCTCGATATTTGTCGGACCCTCCAGGGCCTTGGTTCTGCTGCTGCACTTCCAACAGGCATCATGCTCTTGGGGTCGCAGTATCGTCCAGGTCCTCGCAAGAATCTTGTATTCGCAATCTACGGCACATCAGGCGTCCTCGGATTCTTCGGGGGTATTCTTCTTGCAGGTGTCGTTGGCGGATTCTTGCACTGGGGTTACTACTTCTGGATAGGTGCAATCTTGACTACAACCGCACTGGTAGCCTCCGTTGTTTCCATTCCTCACGTACCTATACGGCAAGGTCGCACACCTGGGGTTGAGATGGACTATCTCGGTGCGGCTTCTATCGCAGCTGGACTTGTTCTCACTGTATTCTCTATCACCCAATCCGCACATGCTCCGCAAGGGTGGCGCACGCCATACATTCCCGTCTGCTTCGTTCTAGGCATTGCGTGTCTCCTGCTTGCCATTTACATCGAAGTCAGGGTAGCATCTCAACCTCTTCTACCCGCTTCGATCCTGATGATTCCTTCAATGGCCCCACTGCTTCTTTCTATACTCATTCTTTATGGCTGCTGGGGGATTTTCTCCGTATATGGGACACTGTTCTTCCAGAACATATGGTCCATTTCACCTTTACAAATAGCCGTTTGGTACGTACCTCTCGGTGTGGCGGGGATGATTCTTAGTGTCATAGAGGGCTTCATTCTGCACCTTGTTCCGGGACGGATCTTAATGATAATCGGCACCCTTGGCGCTTTGGCATCACAACTTCTTCTTGCCAACGTTCCGCTCGAGGGTTGGAATTACTGGGCGTGGATATTTCCTGCCACGATCTGCAGTACGATTGGTATCGACCTTCCGACAATCCTGATGTCAGTTTTCATCACAACGAAACTCCCACGGACGCAACAAGGTTTAGCGGGAGGGTTGCTCAACTCTGTGTTGCAACTTGGAGTCGCTTTGACGCTTGGTATCACCGATTTGATCCAGGTGACTACCATGGAAAGACGTGGACTAGCGAGCAGTTACAAGTACACGTTCTGGTTTGGGGTTGCTGCATCAGCTGTGAGTGTGGCACTAGTATCGCTCTGGGGAGATGTACCTAAAGCGAGAAGTGATCTGACAGCGGATGAGCGAACAGAGTTGATAGAAACGGCAGCCTAAGGGTACTCGCCTTCATCGCTTCGAAATGCATGACTTTGACAGATGTGATGTTAATCGAAATTCGCCGGTGCCACTCGATGCTAATAATGAGAGCGTATCCTCCTGCCCGGCCGCAAAATTATGTGCGAGACTGGCTATATGGTCCTTGTTGCCTCCGTTGCATTCAAGACTTCCTTCCCTGTTCTTCGATCTGGACCTGACGTGATTCACGCACAGACTGGCGCACAAAGGCTTTGGACCAACCACAGATCAATTTCAATCCTTGTGTTCGAGACTCTTCGTTCTCAGAATTTTTGTGTGCGTGTTTTTGATATGTGTTCTCGGAAACACAATTGGTTCATTGTTCATCAGTCATTGTGGTACCACGGGTTGCAGTGGATAGCAACCACAGAGCACCCTCAAGCAACACCATGGAACATATAATTAGCCACCCACAGAATAAATTCCAAAGCCTATAAAATCTTACCTGGACTTTGCACGCCTAAATGTACAAATCTTTTCATCCAAAATCATCCCGAGCGAAATCGTACACTAATACAAAAAGCGTTGAAGGAAGTCAGGCCCTAAGAAGTGCGCCCCCACCAAATGAACGACCATTCCACAGTCACGATGCGAGAAGCAGGTGGCTTTCCGTTCATGAACTTGCCGACCGAATTGCGCTGGGACATCTACAACTATCTGCCGGAAATCGCTTACGAGCCCGTTTTCCCTGAGCCCTTTATCTGCAGCTGGAAGGTATATCGAATGCCAACCTCACTGCTTCAAGTCAACAAGACTATATACGAGGATGCGAAGCACCCCTCGGTACAGAAACAGGTACAGAAAGTTAATGACCCGTTTCAACCCAAAATCGTTCTCGGGCCGACGCACAAACAGATAGCCCCTGTATACATCGCGCTCTCACGTACCTTCTATCAAGCCGGCAAACGATTGCACACAAATCTAGGTGGGTTTCAAGAGCTCGGTAACGAAATTGAGAATATGAGCCTCGAACTCGCATCTTGGTACAACGATACGTATCTACCTCATGTCTCTTTCCATTGGAAGCAAGGGAGTCAGCAGGAGACACAGGACAGCCTGGACAGGGAGGGGGACTTATCTGAGGTTTTGACGTATCTGCCTCAGCATATTTCTGGTAAACACGAAGAAGCTTTCGAGACCCCGACAAAGTGTAGGCCCGAAAGCCTGCATAGGTTTGTGGGACAAACTCTAAGGAGAATGGCGATTTGGAAGACATGCGAAATTCGCATTCGGCTTTTGGAAGATCCTTATGGAATAATTCCTAGGCGAGGAGGGGACTCAGGGGAATTCGAGGACTTGACGGTCGATTATATGATGTACGAAGGATTGGCAGCGATGGACACTGCCCGACAAGCGCTGAGCCCAGGGATGAGCCGCGAACTCACAATAGTGCATTTCGTTTGTTACTCCAAAAGTACCCTGGCGGAAACAAATAACCATCATCGAAGGTCTGGCCGGAGAATCAAGATGGAAAAGCCGGGTGCGAGAGATTGGGACTTGTTGGACATGGCTTTGTCACTATGCAATTCAGACGAGCGGGTTCTTTTACATGAGAAGATACAAAAGCTCAAGGATTATATATCGCGGAACTGAGGATTTTGCCGAAGGGATTCTATGTACCTAATCCCATCAATCTCTAGGTAAGTACGAAGAAATGCAATAAAGTTTGAGCATTCGACAAAGCACAGCAATATACCTAGAGACACATGCCGTGCATTATGCTTTGAATTCTGTACCGATGCCTATATACTGATTTCGACATTAGAGAGGCATGTGTAGGATGAGCCGAGCTTTTTGCAGTCAGCTCGCGTCCTTGATACGCGAAAGCCCTGGCAAGCATAGCTGCTGATGATGACGCTCGCATCGATCAGCAGATGCGTAACAGGACAGAATATGCCGACCATCGCGGTTTGTATTGCTTACTCAACACGTTGAAAGTTCCTTAATCTATGTGTCGCAATTACATCTTTCCAGTGGCCGAATGCGCAGGTCTGTGTAAGCCCGACCGGCATTGCAATACCCTTACGCGACTGTCACGAGGTCTATGTTAGTATGAGGGTGAGCTCGAGCTGGAAGGCACCGTGAGTGGACCACCGACTCCGATGACAAACCTACTCTTACCCCGCGCTAGTCTGGACCTTGCATCTTCGCACCAAATACTGCAAACGAATGATCTGCAATTCTACCTGCGCGGGGCAATTCTCACTCGTGCTTTGTTCCGCTGGTGAGACTGATCCTCACCGATGGGGACAGTATCCTTTCTTCTTCTCATTTCTTTTTCTTTTGGCGGAATGTAGTCACAGATGGGGGACACTGTACCATGGCGAAGCCAGCGTCTGCAGTCAACCACGCTGTACGCGTCGCAACGCCCTTTACAACTTCACAGGCTCCTCATAGTATAAAAAATCAACGTTACGTCTGAAAGTTTTGAACACCATGCTTGCTAGAGCCTTAGCAGAGCGATCGACAGATTCGCCTGTTTGACCGACTTGCTTCTGGGGTATATTATCGCGCCAATGCAGGCGCAGCAGGGCGTCTCACGAGGCTAAGTCAGACGCGTCCCTGCTTTGAGCCCGATTCAAGGGTGCTCTCACCTTGACCGGAAAATTGAGGCGCAGTAGAGATCCCTGGCCAAGCCATTCCAGCCGCGTGGCTATCTTCAAACTTTGTAAAGAACCGCTGTCCCAGACTAGGGGTTCGACGTTCCATAAAGACGTTCGGTTCTCATCCTCAGACACTATCTTCTTTCTCTTTTCACATGGACTTTGTCGAAGCACCTTTTGGCGCAGAAGGTATTGAGGTACCCCTTCTCACGTCGACGGATATACCACCTGGCGGGGACAATGACATATGGATGTGGTACCACGACCAGAGATCAGTCCTACGATATTCCGCTGCTGGAATGAACGTCTCCAGCGTACAGGGGGCTATAGCTGCGTTTATCCAAGATTGGCTCTATTTCGGACTCCTTGCGGTTCTTTGCAACACTACCATCAAGGGATATGACTTGTCGACTCCTGGAAAGCATCATGGTCGGGTCGTAAGCTCGGAGTTGGTTCGAAACAAAATCATAAGTTTGCAGCTTAGCGTGCTGAAGGTACCGAAAAACGAGCGCGCGAACATGTTAGAACGACATAAGAGAATACTTCGGCGTGCGAACGAAGCAGCTCATCTGTTTGAGAAGCAGTTCAACGTGCGTTCAAGTTCGAGCGATTCTGTTGACCTGATACTCTTATCAGTCAAGGTATTAATAGGAACCATCTCCCGTTCTTACGATTGGATACGCGCCGAGGATTCCCAGCCGCGGAATACAATCGGGTTAGACTGGTTCGATGTCGCCCATAGGCAAGGAGATCAACTAAGCCCTGCGGGTCGAGCTATCGAAGCTAAGATGACAGAAAATGGATGGTGTCTATTTCAGATAAATAAAGTACTTTCCACTTTTACCTATCAAACGGCTTATCACTTCGCCAAACTTCTACGACCAGAAAGCGCAAGACGTGTGCATGGGAGCTGCTCTAAAGAATCATGCAGGGGCTGGAACTTGTTACAAGGTAACAAGGAATTGCTTCTTCATGCAGGTCGCATGAAGGAAGACCATCGGGCGGACACGATGGAAGAATGTGGATCCAAGGCGGGGCCTGGATCACGTGACAAGAGTGGCATCCCGCCAAGACCTGGCCTCCGGGAGGCCAGTGAGGGTTGGGAAGCCACGGTCCTCCACACCTCCCTCTTGGTAGGGAGGACAGGGAGGACAGGAACAGATTGCAATGGGTATAAAGGATGGACGGATTTCATTATTACACTCGTTGTGGTCAACTCAAATAGTTCATCTCTCACACAGATTGTCAACTAGTTATTCTATCGCTTATAGAATTGGTATTGTTTATCCTTTGGTTACAACGATAACTCTTTTCCACCTGATCATTCCATACAATACCTCACGGACTACCGCTTTAGTCTATCTCGCCTTAGTACGGACCGAGCTTAGAGAAGTATAGCCTAACCCCGTGTAACAGAACTCCGATCCTGGCCACACCAGCCCTTGTCATGCTACGAATACTTGCACATGTCCAACTATCAGCATCTCGTCGCGAGCAGTAGCGGATATAATTCAAGGCGGCCACATTCCACTCATATCCATCGAAGAGGACGTGCATGGAAAACTTTCTCTCAAACTTCACACCAAACGATGGTATGCATAGCTCTGTCTATTAATCACGACTCTTGCGTTCAGAATATTTTGAAGGGAAAAATCTGACAGCTGTTTAGGTATTCGGAATATGTCGCGATCTCTCACGTATGGGCTGATGGTCTGGGAAATGCCTTCGAGAATGGTCTGCCCACATGTCAACTTCGTATGCTCCAAAAGTACTTTGTACAGATCACCAAGTACAGACCGAATCGGTCCATACTCAACAAGAGGACGACAAATTCCCTCTTTTGGATGGATACATTGTGTATCCCAGTACAAGATGTGCCTTCAGGAGTTCCTATAGTGGGCGACATCAGGAGAAAAGCTATCGACAAGATGAGCATTGTCTACTCATCGAGCAGTCACACACTCGTTCTTGACGCAGAGATGAGAACAATACCCATGGCGGCCAACCACGTGACTAAGCTCGCTTACATCCAGTGTTGCGGGTGGACAACGCGATCCTGGACCCTACAGGAAGGCTGCTTGCCTCCCTCTACCATCTACGCTCTCTCAGACGGCATATACTCTGACAAAGCTGCACGGCTCGCCATGGCCCAATGCGCAATACCTATCCGTTGGTTTCGTCACTTTCGTGGTCCAGATCCCGACTCTGTAGCACGGCAAATCGATTCATCAGTACAGCGTGAAATCTGGACATCAGTATCAGTTCGGTCTTTTAGCATCTGGGATCCTTTCAAGCCAAAACAACCAAAATTCAAGGATCTCCTAGTGCGCGACAGATTTGCTGCAGTTTGGAATGAGCTCCTTGATCGTGTCTCGAGCCTACCTGCTGATACACCTGCGATATTCGCCAATCTGCTTGGTGTAAGCGCTTACGAGGTACTGAAGAGGAAGACAGAACAAGAACGAGTAGCTTTAATCATCCGACAGCAGAGTGTGTTGCCCATAGAGCTGCTTTTCAACACGGGACCGCGCTTACGAGGAAGATTGAGTGCGCACGGTCCTGAACCTTACGCTGCGTCACTAATGCTGCAGCGCGGCACAGCACAGGAAAACGACCCAGAAGAATGGATCGGACTGCTAGATATGTCAGAGCTTCGAACGCGATCTTTCAAGAATGGTTGGGTGCCTGCCTCGATAAGAGGTGACAAATGTTTGCAGCCCCTCGTAGCGAAGTATTATCTCCAGGTTCGTGAGCATTGTCTTCAGGTTCACAACAACGGAACAGAAGCGGTTCCTTACATGCATACGACTGAGGGCCCTCTTCTTCCGATGTCGACCTTTGTGTTAGACTCTCGGTGCAGTACGATCAGAGGCCACATTACGGCACACACAAACCGCACGTTCATCACTATAGACAGATTAGTCGATGGCTCGCCGCGCAGTATTGACGATCAATCACAAGAGAGGGTACTTGGGCACTGCTTTATGTATGATCCTGGTTTGATGTGGGCCATGTGCCGTGGCCGCATTGACTACGCTCCCGGATGCCATCTCTTGATCCTGAGTCAGTCTGATGGACGCATTACTACACGCTATAGTAGCCCAATCCAGTTGAGCCTATGCACAGAAAACACGCAAGCCCTAGAATCGATCCCAACGCTTGAATGCAGATGTACATGTCCTGATTGTCCAGGCATCAAAGACTATGTCGACATACTGTATGGTAAGTCAAAGGTCTCCGTTCATTAGCTCCTTTTCGCAATCTAATACTGTTCAACTAACCTGCCAGACAGATGCTGACGACTTGGGGCCATTACTTACCGCCTCTTTGGAACCCCCCGAGCGCCTCTCTCGAAAATACTGGTTCAATCCAGTTGCAGTCTTTGCAACACATTATAGCATATGGGCTGCTATAGCACCCTGTGCTAAAGCATCAACCTATACTGAAACATCACCTTATACTGGTAGTATTCGGTCAGATTTCATTATAACTGCGTGGTTCATCATGCCGCTAGTGGTCTATCTCTATCAAAGTGTTATCTTGCAGCACGTAGCGAAACGAAGATTCCTTGAGCCACTCAGCCATCGGGGACAACTAAGCTGGCCTTTTAGGTTCGGGGAAAGAAATCTCCGGCATCGTATAGATGCTGCTTTGGTCGCTCATTGGCACATCATGCTCTTCGGTCCTGTCCTTGACGGCCTGTTTTGGATCATCCTAGCGGGATCTGGAGGAATGACTTTCAAGGGAACTTTCTTGTCCAGGTTCCAATTGCTCTTAACTCTTCTCATGGTGGCACAGTGGTACCTCTCCCTTGGGACTGAAGATCCAAATGTCGTTTTAGGGAGAGATGCACAACGGTTCTACATTTTTCTCATGGTCGTAGGCTTTGCCAGATTAGTGTACGACGCGTGTACTGCTGGACTGAAATGGGATGTGTTTTTGCAGTATGTTGGGATATATTTCCAATTTACTTGGGGGCAAAGCATTATCCCGTTTGCAATCAGTATGGCAAGGCTTACTAAGTCTGAGGCAGACTGTTATTGGGGCGAGTTTCGCACCAAACTTCAGGTGAAATGGAACGAAATTCGACAACAATGGAACCAAGTTCTCCGCCGTTGAGGAGCAAGAGGGGTTCCACAAGCGCGGCTCTAGATAGCAATGCAAAGATTCGGCTAGCAAATTCAAGCGCTTACTATGTTCTTAATGTTAATCGGTGATTATGCGATTCTTCGAATGCTCTGTCGCTGTTCACCGCTCGAAATTACTAACAGCAAGTCAAGCTTCCTGAACGCGATTGCTGTTGCCTATCCAAGCTTGTTCAGGCATCATAGCACACGTTGAAGAACCCATGATCGCAATACGCACCTGCATGCCCTTCCAAGTAGCTTAACATCATGGATTTAGCGTGGCTAAAGCTCGATGCTCAAGTTGTATTATCCCGTGCCACTACGGCGTGATCATGTCACTGACATTGAGGCGCGCGCAAAAGCACGAGAGGTATCGTTAGAAAGAATGAAACACAAAGCGAAGAGACGACATGAGTGACTAGATATCGATTGATAATACAGGAACGGGTGCAAAGGCGCTTGATGCTTCTGACCATTTGAGCTGTTGAAAAATGGCACGTTGAGCTCGCTGTTTTACAAACCTTGGCAACGGAGAATTGATATGGTGGGCAGGCATGAACCTGATGTAGCCTGATTTAGTCATGCGTTCTGCCTGTTGACTCAAGTCCCAGCCATCAGAACGACTTTCATCAATATTCATCATTTTAGCAATTCGAAAGGTCTTCCTAGCATCCAGACTTGAATATCGCTAGTCATGTTAATTACTGATGCTGCTTATCTTCATGTTATCCCTGTAGCTGTGCTATAAGTGTGGAGAACGTTGCGATCTTGGCATAGCTCACATACTAATTGCTCAGCGATTCTTCGTCTATACGGACACTTAGAAACACCGCATTTGTCATTTTCTCTATTGTGCTCTTGTGCTGAGCGTTGTCTATCGATATGCTATTCCTTCTAAGGAACGTACCTAGTTTGAATTGGAGCTACCCAAAGTCTAGCCCTACGTCGGTGGATAATTTTAGCCTACTTGCAAGACAAGGCTTCCCTTACTTTGATCAGGAAACTCAGATAATGATCATAGACGAGAAGCCCATTCGAGACGGTTTGTGCTCTTGCTATTCTTATGCCCTCCCTCAATCTAAAGCAGTTACCATGTCTTCGAGTAGGTCTAGAACTTCTTTGATAAAGTCATCCTCTTTCACAATGCTATGTCCATCTAAACCAAGGCACCAGGCCACCATCTATTCATACCTCTTGACCATCTTGCAACCTAGTACAGGAAACCACTCTACAAGGCTTTTTGCCCAACTCGTCGACTCTTCCTCATCTACCCCCTCGACAACGTCTTCTAGTGCTTCCCACAATCCGAATCTAAGCAACAAGACCCCAGGGCTATAGGTGTTATTTGTCTCTGTACGTCTTAGGCTTGTCTGTCCTGCTAGCCGATCTGGATGCCTACGAACATACGGACCCCGGCACGATTACTAGCTTGGCACGTGGCAGGCGGATATTTGCACTCCCGGGATTGATAAGCCACTATCATCAAACAATCTCCCATGCATGCCAAGCCCTGCAGTTTGACGTTTCAATGTAGTCATGGTACGGATGGACGAAACTTCGGTCGAACGTCTCGGCAGTATTCTTCGGCGCCTTTCTGCTTGCTATGCCCGTTTCGTCCGAGGCGCAGTGTGCTTATTAGTCGTAGAGGCAGCCAAGTAGCAGTATGTCTACGTGACTACGTCCTATTGCAATATAAGGATTGGCTTTCAGTGATTTTCATAGTACAGTAATATCATGTTGACATCTGTGGATCTAGAATTGTTGTTCGATTCTACGTTCCGATGTGGAATTAAATGACCTTATGCTGGCATTGAAACCGTGCCTTTCTCTCCAAGAACTCTACCATGGCAGCTCCTCGCCGTTGGGACCCAGAAATTTTCCATGCGTAGTCTCCAAAGTGGCATTTTCGGTCTATTGTACCTTTCTTAGCAGCTGCGCAGTAGGTCCAAAGCTTTACATACCAATTGCAACAAATCCTGGCAAACTTGTTCCACTGGAAGGGCTAGTGCTGTCAAGTCTGGACCCTGAGATTTCATGTCTTCAAGTGCAGCTTTGGCTGTTTCTGTCGCTACCAGACTATATGTGGATCAGCACAAGAACAAGATTCATGTGTACATGTACTCACCCAGGATGCTGGGCCCATATCACGACATCCTTCTGCTCAAGGGACAGCCATTTGACAAAGAAATTGCCGAGCGCTTTGCTTGCGCCATATGCCGCTACAGGAAGCATATTGTCCATAGTCGTCAAGCTCCCGCCGATACTGGACATGTACATAAACTTACCCTTGGCCGCCTTCTTCGGTCTTCGCAACAACGGAAGCACGGCCCTGAACAACTCTAGCTGACCATACGCATTGACATCGACGAAGCGTTGGATATCGTGAGTTGCCATCTCGATGAGTTTGGCGCTCTTGACTGCCATACCCGCATTGGCGATGACTATGTCGAGGCTATCCAATTCGTATTCCGCTGTCAGAGCTTCGATACCGCGTCTGATAGAATCAGAAGATGCGACATCGATCTCGATGACGATGAGTTGGGAACCAGAAGACTTTGGCAAAGACTTCAAAGACTCAGCAGTTGCCACATTACGAACTGCTGCTATAACGGTAGTGTTTGCGCGACCAAGATATGCGCTTACAAGACCCTGGCCGATGCCTAGAGATGTAAAGTTAGTATCTCGAAGCAGTTCTCAATGAAGGAGAACTCGGACGAACCGCGGTTTGCGCCTGTGATGAGAACAGTAGCGGTGGACGACATCTTTGAAACTTTCTGGGAACGATGAGCTGAAGGAAGGGTGAAGACGTCACAGCAACATAGACATAGAAACATGTATAGAACATCATTATTATATACGCCGATCTTTGACCCTCGCCTGGTGGTAATTCGTCCGGGTACATGTCACTGCCTGAGATTGAGATAGAAGAATCGTCTGAATCATGCCATAACACGGAGTCTAGGGACCAACGACGGAACTTTCTAAGGTCGGTCTCGAGGACACTGGATGACACGCGGTGGTAATGCCTCCGGACAAACTCTCGCGAAGTTTAGGAAGGGACAGGAGAGACTAACACGCCGCTAGTAGGGGCTTGTTAGCGAGGCTGGCAGGGATTTGGTGGCCACCGTCCGCTTCTGCTTCACGAAGTGGCAATTTGACAGCGCACATCGCGGACGAAAGTTTTAGGACTTATACGAAACTCACGATGCTTGAAATACCATGACCATCGACTGTTTCTTAGGCCTAACATGGGTTGTTTCACACGCTGCCGTATTGGCGCGCGTGCTGCCTACATATATCTTCAATGTGCTAAGATCTCAGCTCGCTATTCAATGACTTCAGCACGCTCCAGCGCGCTTGGAAGTCCAAAGAAGGGCGCAAAACTTTGGTCTGGAGAATACAGCTAGTCCGTAGACGAAGGAGGCAAATATCCAGTTTCATACAAGAACGACAGAAGTCACTGCACTGTGGTGTTAGATAGCACTTTTCTGAGGTTACTACAGCCAAGATTCGTTGTCAAAAGGTCCAGATTGGTCGTTAATGCTATGACCTTCGTCATCATTTGGGAGCAAGACAAAATTTCGTATGCAAAAATTAGTAATAGATCGAAGGAGATATGGCAAATCATGCCTTGCGCTGTCAATAGCATGGAGTGAGAGATGCGCATATGTAACAGCTTTACTGATATAATCTGAAAGCTCAAGCCTTGCACTCTGGAGCCTGTGGTACCACTAGTGTTGTAGTCCACAGCGCCTGCCACTGATGTGCTTAGAGAGATGAGGTTTGAAGAAAACCTGAGAGTCTTAGTTGAGTCTGGATCTTGCAGGTCTCATCTGCTACAACTCAACCTCTATCTCTTCGCGTTCCATATGCTAGGCAAAGCAGAAGTAAACGAGATATAATAGAGCGCCTGGGACGCAGTCATAAGCTAGATGGTGCAGACGTTGGAAGGACGTCGAGATCATGTTTTGGGCCGCCAACAACCTCGAAAAGTGTAGGAAACGGAGAGTGTGTTTTCTGCGCTAGACGATGGCAGGCTGTTGACGAAGGAGCTGAGTGTTTACTTGTAACGTAGCTCGGCTGCCTAATTTGACTACTAAGAGCGCAAGCATGCGCATCTAGACTTTTATTGGTCGCAGTCTGTTCGAAACACCCGTGAGTTGGGTTGAAGTGTGAAGGGAGATGGACGAAAATAGACGACGAGAAGGCCATCACATGTTGTTTGGTGTTCTGTAATTGTCTTTTAGCCCCACTTGTAGCATCGACGCCACTCCCAATGGTGCAACGAGCGCATCGTATAGTCTGGTGTCGGCATTGAAGGGCATTAGGAAGGTATTCCGTAAAAAGCAATGACTTTTGAGCATTGATCGGGTTCGCGTGCGGCCACCCCGTTTGATGAGCATATCACTTAGTATGTTGACACAGTGCGGATGTTCGCATTCGTGTTCAACATCCTTTGTGCTACCTGAAACTGGACTTTGTAAATTCACGCTGCCGTGCAGTACATCTGCAGAACAAGTACTAAAATTGAAATGAAACCTTGTTTGGTATGCGCAAATTCATTCGATGGTGATTGCATCGAAGAGCAGGATACAGTCTGGTGGAGCTGATAGTTGCATTTCCCTTCAAGTACAGTCGCTCTCCGCAATTGTCATAATGCATCATGAATCCGGCAATGCCACCACTCTGCTTGTCGTAGCTTGTATCTAAGATTGAGTGTGACATTTCTACAGCGGCTTGTTATTGGTATTAGAAGCAGGTGAGGAGGTAACAACTTTATAAAGGATGCTTATGTGAAGTAGAGAGTCAGAGGCGATGCGGCTGAGGCCGAATAAGGCACACGGAATTCATCCCCACATCCGGTAGTCTTGGCACCGTGTGCGGGGAGCTTAGCTCCAGCTAGCGAGAACACCGATCATCTCCACAAGCGCGACGCAACGAGCATCGACACCAATCCTGTTTTGCTTTTGTCTCGCAAAATAGCTTCTCACTTCTCTTCGAGTCACTCGCCAATGCTAGAAACGTATGGACGCGTTCTGAGTGATTCAATTCGAGGAGATTCGTTCACGATCGCGATCGCTCACGTGAGCATAACAGTGCACTCGGTCCATGGTCGAGAACGGCCTGTATTTGTGAATGTCCTTCAGCTTACTATGTTAGTATTACTCGCATACTTGATTTGACCGCCTAGTTGCTCCCCTGAAACACAACCTCCACCTATATCGACAAGGCTGTGTCTCAACGCTATGACGTCAAATCTTACGCCTCACCACCCGCATCGACCCGCGCTAGATTGCCTGTTGAATTCAATTGGTACCCTAACTCCTAATCCGACCCAACGGCTATTCCTGCTCATACTCCTGTTTTTTATCGTCCCGATTTGATCCTGTCGCGAACTTTCGATTTTACACCATCTTTCACTTGTGCGTCACTCCTGGCTGCATATACTAAAAACATTGACAAGGGATAGGATAATGTTGAAAGGCGGCGCGTGGCGCATTACGCCTCATCAGACTTGGTGTACGAACGTAGTACTTCGATGGTACACCACCAATACCCTCATCATCACAATCCTTGCGTACAAAACCCCCTATACCTACGATCTGCCGCGCAAGTTTGGTTTTCACAGATCGCACGGAAAGACCAGTTTATTAGTGCTAACAACGGCTTAAAGTTTGAAGCAGATACGCTAACAACGTCTAGGTTAATCTACTCATGAAAGTATGATCAGATTCTGGTAGACCTTCAACGTAGACAAGGTGCATGCTTAGATATTATTGCTAAGTATCTTGGTCTTATAAGAATGAATTCAGAGCCTTGGAGCTGTACAAAAAGCAACTATGACGTCGGCGATACGCGATGGATTATACGGATGTAGCGTGCAGCGGGCCGTTCGCCTCGATCCGCATCCTTGGCTATATATATCGAAACATCACGACCCAGACCCGTCCAGAACACGCAATGCTCGAGGCTCACAGTCCGAAGTACGCCCGCGCACGCAAGCGCTGAGCGATGCTTCCACTGGAAGGTCGTGCCTGGGGCGAGTGTATTTCGTGGCTGCAGGAAAAGACTCTATCCAAGTTGTCTTGCGTCAAGCTGAACCCGGTAGCCTGGTATAAACGGTGAGAAACCCTTCTCGCTATGACTAGCGCTTCCGGAACAATGCTCCGATATGATGCCGCTGCTTTGGCATGATATTGTGCTTAGGCACCTTCGGAAAAGGAAGCTGAGGCTGGACTTCTTCGGCATGCCCAGCCTGGAAGTTCACGCATGTAGCGGCCCACTTAACTATATATGTGAGACAATACCCCAGGCTTCGGCGATATCTTTTAACTACAGGTATCCACTTCCACCTTCGACTGTTTAGTTATCCTACTTCTTCTTATCCTTTTTCAGCTCTTCCTCTCTTGACTTCTGTCCCTTCTCTACTCAACAATCATGGAAGACGCTTCCTGGAAAGAGACCCGACCTGGCCGTTGGGAACGTGCGCAAACATACCTCGAGAGGATAAACATACTTACCCGCAATGTACCAAACGCCATTGGCCGCGACAACTGGGCTAAGAACGCAGTTGCCAAACTCGAGTTCCATCCTGATATCAAAGATCCTGCTAGCTACCTCCGGACTGCTTGGAAACAAGTTCGCTACAACCATCCGGAGATTGCCGCTTTCCCATACAACGGTCGATATATTTATCGCGTCGGAGACGAACCTTCAATCGCTTTGTGGGTTTCGGCCACATTTTCTGTCGCTGAGAGCAAAACTGTTGACGAACTGCTGGGCCGGATCCCAAGAAACGAACAGATGATGTGCTACTTCCTTCCCGACACATCCGAAGTCATGATCTGGTCCCCCCACTACCGTGTCGACGCCCGCGGCGCCATCTTCTGCCTCAACCACCTCGTTGAGTCTCTGGCCAACATGAACCCCGACCTAGTCTTTGGTGGGTGTGCTAAGAACTTGACCCCGAGCATGGAGTTGACGCTTGGTATCGGGCACGAGGAAACACCAGAACTTGTAGCGCAAGCCGAAAGCCGTCTCGCAGCACTAGAGCCTCACAAGCCAGCTCTAGAACTGACACCCACTATCAAAGCACAAAGGCCAGGATACACTCAACGACACTTCATCAGGTTTTCCAAGCGGGATACAAGGACTGTCTTCGATAGTTGCGAGACTTCAGCTCTCGCTGTTGATATCGCTTTGCATGCCGCCCTCATCAGCTCCGTTGCAAAACTCGCACAAACAAAGGAAGCGCGAAGCTTCATGGCCTCTTTCCACTCCAACCTCCGCACCCTTATCCCAGAAGGCGCAGCTCCCGAGAATTCGCCCACGAGCTATACCAGCGTCATCACTACGGAAGTCATCGTCTCGCCGCAAACCAACTTCGACTCCTACTACTCTCAACTCGCACCCGTCTATGCTGCTGGCTATGCACCGTACTTGCCGTCGTCACCTTTCTTCCACAAGCGCCTCGAAGAGACGCTGTTCGGTCCCGACCATGGCAAGAAAGGCGAGGCTGACGGACAACTGCAGCCGCGCTTTGCTTTCCTTGGTGAAGTAGATGAGCAGGTCTCCAAGAACATCGGCGACGGGCTCGTCAAAGTCAAGGACTTTTGGCTAGGTGCCGAGACCCTAACGATGCGTATGATGGTGCACACATGGATATGGGAAGGCCAACTCGTCCTCAGCGTCTGCTTTAACGAGAGCTATTGGGATAGGGATCAGGCGGCTGATTTGCTTGGCGGCATGCAGGATGCATTAATGGAGGTTGCGCTGAGGAAGATATCGAGAGTTGACAGTGTGTCAGGTTTACGAACATCGACATTAGGTTTGCAAGATGCTGTAGCAGGACTAGCAATATAATGTACATGCTTCGTAATGAACCAACCACCGTGGCATACAAACCTATAGATCTTCACTTTACAGTAATACCAGAGCCAGCAGATAGTGTAACAATTACTTTTGTCTGTCCACATGTATACTCATGTCGGTTTTCATCAATGTCTGCCTATCGATATGAAAATCACAGTCGTGCAGACGGCTTCTCTCCAGGTATGGGAAGACATCAGCTTCATACCGATAAGGAGTCTCACGACGTACAAGGCAACCACCATCGTTTTCATCCGTCACAATACATCTGTCGCTTCTATACACGTCAATAGATTCAAGGGAATCGTCCAGGCCTACTACCCAGCTGTGGGGGTTGGTCTGTGAACTGATACGTGTGTGATCGCTTCCGTATCAGATGCACCAATCAAAAGCGCTGATGTGATCTCAATGACGGACCTTTGTGAATAAAGGCAAACTCAGAGGAGCATGTCACCTGGCACCTGATACTTACCTAGTAAGTACCGCAGCGATGACGATAGCTCACAGCAGTGGGGTCGGTCGTCCGCGCTCATATAAGCACTTCGTCACGTGATCCAGTGTACAGCAACCTCAGCCTTGTGGGTTATAGCGCTCATTCCTCACGCAATCAGCTCAATACATGTGTCAGAGCTTGACAGGTCTGCTCTAGTAGCTTGCAAGCTACCCAGCTCTCTGGATAAACATATCTCAGTGTCTCCGACGCTTCTTTCACTTCGAGAATTATTCAAAATTTGCACGCGATGTTGGAATCAGTGACTGTCCCGCATTCGACATTGACTTAAGATTCTGCACGGTATTTTCTTGTGAGTCGAAGTATCGCCGCTTGGACTGACCTCATGCACGATGGGCAGCCCGCCCTCAAAGACCTCACTGAGGACTTGTTGAACAAATATAGCTCCTTAGACGAGTTCCTTGCTGGGAGTCCTAGATCCGCCGCTTTTTGGTTCTTCCAAAGACGAGGTGCTTTCATGTCGCAATACCGCTGCAGGAAGTGGTCCTCCAAGGCCCTGGACGATTATGTTGTCACACCCGCCGCGCCAGGTTATGTTTGGCGGACAGATTGCTTTTTCATAAGCCACTTCTGGCGTGAGAGAGAATCCAAATCTAGATGGGGAGTCCTGACGCCTTCACCAAGCTAAACTAAGAGCGCAAACATAGTCATACATTTGGGTGGATTGGACATGCATGCCTCAGCGTCCACGATCATCGCCAGAAAAGATTTACTTCTTTCATGGCTTGCGTACCATGCCAGATATCATCCGCAACACTGGCTTCATATAATTCTACCCGCCTTTGGAGCCGCGCCTGTGGATATTGTATGGAATAGCCGAGTCTTACCTCACATGCTCCGGAGGCATCCCAAAAACACCCGACATCGAATTGTTTCTCCAGCATATCGACGAGGTGCTTGGAAAAGGAGTCCAGGAGACGTTGAAGAAGTACCATTATCATTGCTATGAAGACCACGACAGACAGTACCTAACACCATGGCTGGAGCTCCTTGATCTTTTGCGGCAGCTAAAGCTCGATATTGATTTCGACCGAACCATAATGGACCACATGACATGTCAATCAGGTGCAGGTTTGGTGTTCTATCCTGTGTTGGGACTGAATAGATTCGAAGGTTCTCTGGTTCACCTTGGGGAAAAGCATACTTAAACGCCGTTTCCAAAATGGGGTTAGTACCAGTCATCTGTATATTACACCCCCACTAATAGAGTGTACTGGCTAGGATAACGAAACAAACTTTTTGAGACCTCGTAGCTCAGTGTGTATCTACGAGCGCGTCTTCCCTACCCTACCTGGGCAGACACCTGCACTTGGCCGCTGTATCAGATGCCGACTGCCATCTTTCAAGTGAACAAAACGAGGCGCGAAAATCCACATTCTTGTTGCGGTATACAAATAGTCAAGGCTCACTCAAGGTCATTCTCGGCCCAGTCCACGCCGAGAGAGATGCTCTATTCGCTTTGATGTCAGAAAGCATCCATAAGGCCGCCAAACTGGGCCATGACTCATCACACCAGCTCGAACAAGAAAAACAAAAATTGAAGTCTATCAGCCTTTCCCTCGTGTCTTGTTAGGGGAATACCTTTCTGTCGAGATACAACCTTGGTGGAGGTGTCACAAGCGCAGTCGCTTCCCAGATTGGGTGTTCAACCGACAGCGTGCATTTATTTGTCCGGCACACTTTGAAGAGGATGAAGCTGAATTTCATCTGTAAGACCAGCGTATTGCTATTGATGCGCAGCAGGAAAGATGAAGAGTCCTCTGAGTTAGAGAATGAGTACTACCTACTCTACGTGTCCACCATTGTGGCAGATGACGCACGGCTAGCTATCAGTGTCATATCAGCCCGCTCAATTGAAGTAACATCGATGTTCAGTAGTCACAGTTCCAATCTGAAGGAGGAGATGAACATTTGTTGAAGCTTGCCGTTCGGCAATGTCAGGATGGGAAGGCCAAGGCCTAAAAATCGAAAACTCTCCGACTTGACCAGGACAAAATCAACCAGAAGAATTTTGATAGCTTTGCTGAGACCAACAAGCGTACGGTCAGCCGATTTCCATCAATCTTCGTACGACCAGTCACTAACATCTCCGCTAGCGCTCTGAAACTCCGCTAGCGTGCTGGGGACCCCACTACCCCCGTCGTTGAGACTGCGATCCCCAAACTCCGCTATGTATTGAATCCGCCGTTAGCGGACTTTGGTGGTATGCAGGCGGAGTTGTGCGGCCGCTAGTCGGAATAATCCTAAGAATGAGGATGGGCAAACCAGCAAGCGGTATAAAATGGGCTCAGTGTGTCCAATAACCAAGTAACTTGGCTTGGTTGGTTGACTTTGGTTGATTACATAACAAGCAACCACGAGTAAACGTCTATCCGAGCAACCACAAGTAAGGGTTTTCGCATTACTCGAGTCAACTCGGAGTTGGTTGACGACCTTACCGCATTAGGCATTTTTGTAGAGGAGGTGGGCGACAGAAGTTTTTGGGGCATCGGGATAGGAAGAACTATTAGCCCGGATGTTCTGATTGGTTGGAAATTGCCGCTCTTGAGATTTGCTGTCGAAAACTCTCACGCCTGCAGCCTCTATGTACGAAACCGCCAGATTCCAGGTTAAACATGCCTACCCATCCATTTTTTCTGACTCGTAGAGGATCCACGTGTTCCCCTCTACCTAGGACTCCTCTGAATCCCTTAGCTATAACCTAGAAAACATAGAGACCCCAAGTTCTGTTTCCACCAATACTGCTGCCACCTTCGAAAGAGAGCTGCCGACATCTACTCAATGCCCATTCCTATTGACTGGGACAAAATTCGCTATGAAAGGAAGGTGTTGCCATCGATTCGGTATCGTCAGCCTCACAAGCGGGCCCTCAACTCTAAAACCCAGCCCTCGCCAATCTACAAACACGGTGCGCAGCTCACAACCAATGGAGAGAACAAGTTTTGGCTCTGCAAATACTGCCATCTTAGTGGCCAGCACGATTCTGCTCTGTACAGTAGTGAGAGTACTACTAGTATCATGTATCACCTAAAGAATCAACACAAACTTGAAGAATTCGGTTACAAAATAATGGCATTAAACCCGTTCGACATGGCCAAGGGAGCAACGAGCTCCATACCATACCTTGGAGGCCGGCGCTTGATGTTCAACGACTCTCAGTTCAAGAAAGAGTTTATTGACTGGGTTATCGATCTTGACTTCACCTTTCGACAAGCGACACATCAACGCACTCGGAACATGTTTACTGGCTGCTTAGAGGATATCGATAAAATTCTACCTAAGAGCCCATCAACTCTTAGCACCTGGGTTAAAGACATGTGGGACGGTGATACTGGGAGACGTGCTTGGCTAAAGGAAAGGCTTCATCTTGCGAAAAGCAAGATCCATATCTCAACTGATGCCTGGACTTCTGAGGAAGGAACGAACTATGTGGCAGTTGTTGCTCACTTCCTAGACGAGAAGCATAAGTTGCAAACAGCCCTTCTTGACCTCCCGCCTCTAAAAGGCCCACATTCTGGAGAGAACATTGCGAAATTGCTGTCAACGGTTATCGACTTGTACGATATATCCGCTGTCATTGGCTTCTTTATGATGGACAACGCTGGCAATAACGACACGTGTATTGGAGAACTAGCAAAGCAGTACCCCACAATCACACAGCAGAGTCGCCTTCGGTGCGTTGGCCATATTCTAAACCTCATCGTCAAAGCTCTTCTGTTTGGGACGGGGTTAGCAGGTTGGAGAAAGAGCTCTGTGGTGCATCTGATGATGAGCGGTTTGAGATATGGAGGAAGCAGAGTTTTATTGGTAAGCTCCATAATTTCTGTGTGTGGATCAACCGGAGTGATCAGCGGCGGGAGTTTCTGAGAGAGTATGTTTTGCAGGCGTACGATAGAGGCAGCATCGAGAACCTTTACACTAGGGTACTGGCTGACGGTGGCGTCCGCTGGAACTCTGTGTATGCCATGATTGAGAGAGCTCTCAAGCTCCGTAACGCAATTGATTTGTTCTTTCTCCACTATAATCATAGTGGTGAAGGATACGATATCTCACAGGACGCCATTACTCAGCGCGATTGGACTAATCTGGAGCACTTCTTCAATATCTTGAAGCCGTTTAAAGATCTGACCAAACGCATGGAAGGCCGAGCCAATAAAGCTGGCCTTGAAGGATCACATGGCTCACTCTATGAGACACTCGAGTCGCTTGACGTCCTCTTTAAGAAGCTTCAGGAAGCCGGAAAGTTCGCAGACAATCACCCCGAGGAGGTTTCGGAATACTATTCCTGTGCTATTGATACTGCCCGCCTCAAGCTTGAAGAATACTACGGCCTTACGGACGCTACGCCAGCCTACCGATGCGCTGTCGCCCTCCATCCTGCGAACAAATTTAGCTATTTCGATATCGAATGGCAGCATGAGAAGAAATGGATTACTGAGGCGAAGCGGGTGGTGCATGATGAGTATGTACAATACGAGGAAGCAGCTGCGGAAGCAGAGATAGCAGAAGCAACACAAGAGGAGGATAATGAGGTTGGTACGGATAGCGATACAACGCTTGATCTTCTCCAGCAAGCTCGTAAGCGTCGGCAGCGGGTCGCCGCTAGTACGGCGTCTACGCGAGGAAAGAAGCGCGCAAGAGTCACCTCTGACCTCGATCAGTTTATAGCTAGGACTAATAAGGCTGATGGAGATGTTGATGACCCTCTAGAGTGGTGGATTCGCCATGCACCTGACTATCCTGTGCTCTCTAAGATGGCGTTTGATCTGTTTAGTTGCCCTGCAATGAGTGCTGAGTGTGAGCGGGTATTCTCACAGACGAAGAAGGTCATCACGGATGAACGGAATCGGCTCGATTCAGGGACTGTGGCGGCAATTGAGTGTCAAAAGCACCTCCTTCGAACTGGTATGCTTCTGTAGGTTGGTATAGATATCAAATCGGGAAATTCTATCGAGTAATGTCAACCAACCAAGCAAAGCAAGGGCTTCTCGTCAACCAACCAAGCAAGGTAAAGGATTCTCGTCAGCCAAGTCAAGTAAGAGGGTCGATTTTTGGTTTACTTGGTTGATGGACACACTGAATGGGCTTCACATTTGGAGCATTAAGGTCGTCTCAACGTTCCGCTCGCGATACCCACATCTACGTACGTATATCTAACAAACCACGATTGTGAGAAAGTACTTGCAATATCAAGCAACGCAAAATGTCGGCGCAACAAGAGTCTCTCAGCCAGTGGGTCATCAAACTCAACGATACTCTGTTCATCCAGCCCAACAATGAACTGGCTCTCGAGGCCATCAATGAACAAGTCGACCAAAGCCTTGTGACCAAGTATGTAACACTGAACTCGCGAAACCAGCCAAGCATATCTGACGCACCACTACTACTACTACTAGAATCAATCACGATGTTTACAATTACGAGCAGTTCAAACAAGGCCTACAGTACGTTCGTGGCGCTTGTACCTCGATCCAAGACGAGTTCTCCATTGTGCTTCAGTGGGAGAACAAGGAGAAGCCAGATGGTGTGGTAGCGGTTCTGAGCAAGTGGAGGACCAAAGATAAGGCGTCGGGCAAGGAGACTACAAAGTCCAACGTGATTCTTTGGGAGGTGAAATGGATTGATGGGAAGCGAAAGCTTACAGGCCAAACTGAGGTCGAAGTTGCATGAAAAGTAAACTCAACTTTGACGTAGACGGCTACACTAGTGTAACCTGATTGCATCGAACAAAAGCTAGCGCGATACAGTTGTCTGCCCTGCTAACGCTCTTATTACACGTGTATACCTGCCATCGCGATGATCTTTTCTACAACCCATCTAGCCCAAACTGGCCTACAAATTCCCTGCCCAACCATCCCCTCGCACTTTCAACGCCCCACAACATAACCATGACACAAACCCCCATCTCCTCCAAATCCTCGGGCTTCGCCTTCGTAACCGCCTCGTCCCACCGCTCAATCCGTATCTCCAGATTCTCCACACTAGCATCTTCCCGCGCCCAGCGCCACCCGCTCTCACTCTGCGCACCCCACAGCGCTGTTTGCGCGGTAAAGGACAGACGAAGATCTGGTGTCGGACCGTCATATCCAAGTTTGAGGAAATTGTATATACCACTGAGGATGTAGGTTGTTATAATCGTTCGACGTATAGATTCGGTAGTGAGCCAGAATTGCCAATCATCCGCTGAGTCGACCAAACTGCGCTTTTGAGAAGAAGAAGAAGAGGAATGAAAGCCTGCTCTTGTAATGGGAGAAGCCGTGCTCTGTCGCGCTACCGCATTGTCACGTAACAGAGTTTTGAGCCGATTTGCCCATTGCAAAGTTACTGATTCATCGGCTTCGGCAAGAGCTCTGAGACGAATATCCCCATCAAAAAGGCGAATCATCTGATACAGCAATAACGCCTGCAAAGCTGCAAGTAGCTCTGTTTTCGATGCAGATTGCGCATTCGTGTTTGTGATAAGCTGCTGGCATTTCTGCTGCATATGACTAAAGATCAAAGCTTGATTTGCTTCAGTCTTCATGCTATACAACGCACAAGCACTCATCGCATCTTGAAGAGCAGCCAAACATGTATACTGGAACTGCATACGATGTATGAACATGGTTTGAGCTTGCGAGGCAAAGCGACATGGAATAGCTGCCAGGCGTTTTGCGACAAATTCTACCCGAGGCCGGATCATCGCTTCTGGTGTGTTGAGCCGTGTACTGAGTGGATCCGTGCAGATATCTGTACTGGAAACTTGTACAGCGACACTACTATTGTTGCTACTACTGCTGCAGCCAAACTGGAAGGTATCATCGTACGGCATATCTCCCAGGTTGAAAGGATGATTCGGAAACTCGAAAAGGGTATCATCTAGATATGGGGTTGGCAGCGATGTCATAGATGACGTGTAGTATGGCTGCAACTGCCAGTTAGCTGGGGGTTGTGCTCTATTCACGTGCTCCGTCGAGACAGGAAAGGATTGATCTGCTTGGCCAGGTTGAATAATTGGCTGTCGGACACAGCGGTTGCGACCGATGTATTGGCATTCCGAATTGCTTGCGATACAGCGTCGACACCTGGGTTGTGTACGGTCACACTTGCGTTTTGTTTGGATGCATTTTAGACAGGACTTGTGGCGCGAAGCTCTGGTTGACATGTTCTCCGCACGTTGTCTGATTCTTGATGTTAGGGGCCTAGGCTTGGTAAATCGATGACTAGATTGGGCTTCGTGTGCGGTCTTGTGCGGACAGATCTAATGGTTTGCGATTGAATGAAATTGGTGGAAGAGTGGTGGAGTAGATTCAAGTCCGCTAGCTTATACAGTCTGCGCTAGCACGCGGAGATTAACCCCAAACCCCGCCTGGACTACAAAGCTTAGCAGACTCTTATGGGCCTTGACAAGGACTTTACTATGAACATCCCTTGTGTGTTGTGCTGTTCGATATTCAGTTACCGGGATTATGGTGGTTGAGGAGTGGAAAAGTCCGCATGTGCTTATGGGACCATTACCCTCATACGCCACGCACAGGAAATAGTGTACATCCTCTTTCTACGCATCTTAGTCCCCCAACCTTCTCGAAGTCCTTGGAACAACTACCAGATCAATCATTCTAATACCTTCTACATCCAATCTTCGCCATCTTCCTCTTTACTCATGTCTAATCCATCGCTATTCCTTCTTCCCACTTTTCCAACATTCTGACCTCCTCTACCACAGTATGGTCTCGACAGAGACGGGGAAAAGCGGGCTTCGAGCTCCTCGCAAAACAAAGAATCGATCTGTCTGCGCACATTATTTCCGTAGAGCAAAGTACGAATTGAATTAAAAATGCGATTGAGAATGTCAATTTGGAGAGTGGGAATGTGAAGTTCCTTGGACCTGATGGTGGGGAGCTGCCTTGGTGAATGTCTGTTGGTGTGGACTGAGCTGCGAGAAAGGGAATAAGGTCGCAATTTGGGACACGGTGAATGTAGACGATTGGGTGATCAAGGCTGAAGGTGCCATCCGTGATAAGAGAGCTGATGGTGTCGTTGTCGATAGGCGTACGAGGAAAAGGAAGAGGCTAATTATGGTCAAGCTGAACCTATATCAAGTTAGTGGTGGCAGATGATGTTGGAGGCATTGACGCTGTCTGATTGTATCTAGCTGCAGTTAACGGCGAAAGTAGAACACAATCGATGCATTATACGGAAAGCGGTAATCTCGGGACAGGGCACGTCCTTGACTAATCTCGGCGTTGGGGTAGAAATTGGAGTCGAGATTCAACGTCTGGACTAATCATAGCTTACTTAGCTACACTACTACTGGCTCGCTTGCGTGCTGCGATGTACTGATGCACGCTCAGACTACAGCCTGTACCCCCACGCTCGTCGTGTCCATCAACTCTTCGTGGGTCAATACGAGGCAGCCGGCACGGCCACGGCCACGGAACAAATGTCCACAAGGTATCTGGCGTGAGCGTCGTGATAGAGACATGTCAGAAAACAGGAAGGCTGAGCATGTGCGCCATGTCCATCTCTGCCGGCACGCAAATTTGAACGAGAGCAAAGTTATACAGGGCCATACAGAGTCAAAAGAGCATGTAGGCGCAGATACCATCGAGTTTCAGTTGCTGCTTCATGATTCGCTTTCCTCTAGAAACAGCCTATTCGTCCATTCATCCCTTCATTCATCATCATCATCCTTCCTGGGCCTCGGCGGCTTCTGCCCATAGACCAGCGACCTGCACACCGATTAGCAAGAAGCGTCATCACCTGCGCCTACATCTGCTCTTGTTCTACGCTCCTCCACCCGTCATCACAAGAAAAAAAAGACGATATACTTACACCTCCTGATAAGCATGAATACGCCGATCCCTCAGCGCCGTCCTCATATGCGCAAGATATACCTCGACCTCCTGCTTGCTCCACTTCATCACCGTCGTCAACAGATATAAACTCCACCCTTCGATTCCCTGCTCCCAGTTGATCCGATTGTACTGTCCCAACTCCTTGAACCTCTTTTCCGCCGGCCATCCTCCCACTGGCAACTTCCAGCGACGTTCTACAACGTTGACAAAACCCGCTGCTTCGAGCCCAGCACGTGATTCGTCGACTGTGCGGAGGGATTTGCCGAATTGGTCACCGAGTTCGAGGGAGATTTTGCCCCAGCGGTCGAAGATGGAACCGGAGGTGACGGTACCGTCGTCGGATTTTAGTACGACGCTGATTTCGAGTTGTTCGACGTAGCCGCCGGGTTGGAGGGCGCTAATGACAGAAGCGTATGGTCAGCTGTTGCAGTGTCTAACAGGCGAGTCAAGGTGATGCATGGGGGCTTCACATACTCCAGTGCTTCTCTATAGAAGGTCGCCCAGTCGGCTACACACCCGTATAGTGATCGCATGTGTATGAAGTCGAAATGATCTTTTTTGAATAGCCACGGCTCAGTGAAGTCGTCGATTTCGAAGCGCACGTTGGGTGGGACCATGGATGGTTGAGTTTGGCTAAGATCGGTTCCTATGACCTGTTCACATTAATAAAGTGATACTCACCCGACTGCCTGCTGCAAAGTTCACTGACCTCGGCTGATGGATATCTATCGGCAAAGTCGATAGCCCAGATTCCTGGCTGTGTCAGCTCATGTGTTGCCTCAGGCGGATTACTGTCTGCGTACCAGTGCCCGTTCCCAGATCCAAGACATGCTATTCCGTAGACCAACCATCAGCATCTACCAACATGTCGCATCCCCCATGCACATCATTACATACCATAGGCTGTTCCTTGATCGGAGCCAAAAACAGCTCGCCATCGAGCAAGAGGAGGCAGATGTGATGCCTTTCGTCCAAGTCAACACACGACGCAGAACCAAACGGGTCGCAGAACATACGTTATATCCAACTGATCCGATTGTGTCTCGTCATTCGGACCCCCTGCGCCCACTTAGGAACTGCATTGGATGTACAGCGAGCGGGTATGCTAACAATATGCTCCTTCCTTGTACGCATGGTATCGCCGGCCGTTGCGGTACTTGTAGTTGTATACGGCGGACTTGAGGGACGTGGTCTCACTTGGATGGAGCGTCAGAAGGCGATTCCTCGTTTCGCGCGGTGGACGCGAGGGCTCGTCGTTGCCGGGAGAGACTTACGATGCCGAATCGTCGCCAAATGCCGAGTCGGTTTCATCCGAGTCCTGGAGTTGTTGGGTTAGCTAGTGCAACACGCGTCCCATTGGGGGTAGAGAACGCACAACAGCAACCTGAGCTCCGATATCAGCCATGGCTCACTCTGCGCAGGAACAATGTTGTTGTTGTTGTTGTTGTTGTTGTCGTCGTCGTCTTGGGGAGGGTTACGAGGGTCGCGAAGGCAGTATTCATTATCGGGGTCCGGCGGGCGTCATAAGTTAGCGTGACGTTATGTACTGATTCTCCACCGTTAAGGCCAGCAGCGCTCCAACTACTGCCAACAGGCCCGTCCGTCGCCTCCACTGCAGCGCACCCGCTTCCGTGTGACGTCCGGCTCTGCGCCGGCGGTATGCACGCATACAGGCCGTCGGCCGAACCGCATCAACGCGCTACTTGCCAAGTGCTCCGGTTGGCTGCAAGTGCTGAAGGCAATCAGGAGAGTTGTCCTTAAGTGAAGGTGAAGGTGGGGGAGAAGCCATGGCAGATGCCGTAGTCGATTGCTTGGGTCAGCGAGAAATGCACGAGTATTGAGAGGTCGGTCGACCTTCGTCTTCTTCCCACTAACTACCCCATCCTCCAGACAGAGCCCAGTCTGGCGAAGCTGGTCCACCAATCAATGCTGATCGACGACGATTCTCTACCCGCCACAGCGGTACTGCTGTCGGCGGGCGCAACTGCCCTGTTTGCCTACGTGCTCTACGCAGTGACCTACAACGTCTACTTCCATCCCCTGGCCAAGTTTCCGGGACCGCCTCTCGCCGGCGCTACGACGTACTGGAAAGCCTACACTGAGTGCATTGCAAACCGGTCCTTTTGCCACTTCCTTGTTGAGCTGCATGCGCAGTACGGTAGGTGAAGCCGGTACCGGGTACATGGAAGAATGTTTAGACGCTGATGTTGTGCCGTGATAGGCGAGGTTGTTCGTATTGGACCCAACGAGGTACGTTGTGTCGCACGTGTGAAGGACTGTGAGCGACATGCAGCCCACCCCACTACGCCAAACTGTTCCGCCACGTGTTTGCTGACGAGACGGTTGTAGCTCCACTTTGCCAACCCAAAAGCCTACCACGACATTTACAACAACAAGAATCGCTGGGACAAGGAAGCCACACTCTATCAAAGCTTCAACGAGGACAGATCCAGTTTCGGTTTTCTCACGTATGCAGAGGCTAAGAATCGGAAAGATGTGCTTAATAAATCCTTCTCACTGGCCGCCATTGAGGGCTCAGAGGGGCTATTGGTGAACAAGGTCAAAGAGCTCTGTGCAGCCATTGAGAAGAAGAGCAGAGATGCCAAAAGTGTTGATTTGTTCTATGCATTCCGCTGCATGAGCGTCGACGTTATAACGACATTCTGCTTCGGCAAATCCATCCATGCAGTCGACGAGCCAGACTTCAAGGCACCCATTGTCGTGGCCCTCGAGGCGGCCACGCCCGTGGGTATGTACTTCAAGTACTCGGATCTGTTTAAAAACTTCATCTTGAAATGCCCACCCAACCTCTCCAAGAAGCTCAGCCCTTTGACAGCGGGCATGATCGATCTTAACCAGGTAATTTCTCTGACTCGTTTTGTAACTGACGGTCTACTTATTTACTGTAGTTACTCTCTGCGCAGATCAATGAGCTCACTGATGATCCGGAGAAGCTCAAACTCCTTCCTCACAACATGACCATCTACCACCGGCTGATGGATCCAGAGGCCCACCGTGACAAGCAAATTCCTTCTGCTGGCAGCTTGTACGAAGAAGCCCAGGCGCTCATGTTCGGTGGCACAGATACTGTCGGCAACACCCTCATGGTAGGAGCTTTCCATCTTCTCAAACACCCTGAGAAGATGCAGAAGCTCAAGGCCGAACTATCAGGCGCATGGCCTTTGCTCAACGAGAACGAGCCCAATGTGCGCGATCTGGAAAAGTTGCCTTACTTGAGTGCTGTCATCAAGGAGGCGCTCAGGATGAGTTCGGGCGTTACGTCTGGGCTTTTGAGGATCGTGCCGGAGACTGGTGCAACCATTGCGGGACATGAGGTGCCGCCGCAGGTACGCACACGTTGTTCTATAAAGAGGGAGATGCGCGGGCTAATTGCATTCTAGACCATTGTATCGTGCGGTAGCACTTTCGTCCACTTCAACGCCGACATCTTCCCCAAGCCCGATGAGTTCATGCCAGAGCGCTGGCTCGACGAGTCGGCAGAGTTGGACAAGTGGCTTGTCGCTTTCTCGCGTGGCCCACGTATGTGCTTAGGGATCAAGTAAGTCGGGTCCTGGTCAGTGTTTCATAGATTCGAAAACTAATATGGATTGTTTGTAGCCTTGCTTGGGCAGAGCTGCGTCTCGGCTTCGGTCATGTCTTTCGCAAATTCGACCTGGAGCCAAAGGGCCAACTGTAAGTTCAACTCTCCTTTTCTCCCTCTTTGAAGAGTAATTTCATGTACTGTACTGACGGCGAACAGGCCTGAGAGGCTGGTCTGGCGAGATGTGTTCTTGCCACACTATCACGAGGACCATTTGCAGGCGAATATGCGACCTGTAAGCGCGTAGTGGGTGGATCTTGACGGTGGTTGTTTTGCTTAGAGTATGCGAGGTAGCGTCGTCGTCGTCGTCAAAGCACATAATATGGAGGGTTTCTCTGCAGGCGATAAGGCGTCCGTCGTCGAAGTACATAATACAACAGATAATCAGCCGACCGTTGATCGTGCTGCTAGCCGTCCGCTATCCGTCATCCAGAACCTTCACACGTGTAATTGAGCGCCGATCAGTCGGAGATATCGCACCTAGGCGCAGATCCATTTAGTACGAGCTAGTCGCATGCCGAGGTGCAAAGTGAAGGTGCTAGAGCGTGCGCGTTCCTCCTTGGGACAGGGCTTTCTGAAAAGAGTTTGCCAGGTCAGGTTTAGGAAGATGAAAGGGTTGTTGTGACGTGCCCCTATCTACCACGAAATGACAGAACGCAGGTCGTGTGTGAGGCGAGAGGTGACCTTCTTGGATAGCTATACAACAATGTGTAGGATTGCATGTGAAGAATGTGCTGAAACGAGGCGTTGGAGGTGTTGGAGAATGCGACAACGAACGCGACGACAGTGCACGACATTGGATTGCATTAGCTATGGCATAAGCGCATAACAATCAGAGTTGGGCACGTCGTCCAACCATAACGTTGAACTGCAAAGGTCTGTGATTACCCCCGCTTATGGGGAAGCGGACAGTCCGAGATGCAAATGTAGCTGGCGATCATGTCGATCAACAGCCACGGTAGATGGTTTGAGACATGTTTGGCTAGGGGGGCGGCGGAAGTTTTGGAGCCGATGACGGTGTTGGAGATGTTCAGTTGATGAAGCTTGCATATGTCAACCACTATCGGGGCACCAATCGGAACAGTCGACGAAGCAGCAGACGGGCCGATGATTGGCGGGACAGGCTGTCGAAGCAGGTGAGGCGGAGCGAGTCGAGATGAAGGGTGACAGGCGGGCCGCGCTGGCCGAACAGGTGCCCTGGCTGATTGAGAATTGTGATTGTGCATTTCTCAAAAGGCATGAAGATCAGCCAAGAGGCAACCGATTCGGGCGTGTCGTGTGGAGAGTCGTGGGATGATGCGCTCGGCGGGGGCTAAGCTGGTTTAACCAGGGCGCGCATCGCCTCTGGTGCATGTGAGCTAGACCCTGTTGGACAACATGGACTTGACTTCTCCCCGCTGAAATACACACAACCTCAACGACGTGCATAACACGGCTTGGACAGCTGCCAGGTGCCCCTTTGCTTGCCCACACCATCAACGCGTCGCGCATTCGATTCCCCCCTCGGCTCGCATCCTCCAATGTCCGTATCGCGCCCGGGGCCTGTCGTGACGCCCGCCAGTAAACGTACAGCCCGTACCAGCCCTGATCTGGGTCCGCCCTCGCTGTCCAGTTTGGCGACTTCGTGCCTGAAATAGTTACCCCACGCCACAGCATGCCCGCCACCGGAGGCAGCAGGGCAGTCCACGCACCGGCCTCGAAACCCACAGCAAAAACGACTGACAAGGGCAAGATGGCGACGGCACAGCAGCAGCAGCCGCTGCGTCGAGAGAGCAGTGCGGCCGTCACAACGCAGCGGCCCGGCATCAAGACGCGCGCATACTCGGCTCCCAGCGTCCCCAAGAGCGAAGGCCAGGCGGGCAGCGAGCTCGACCGCACGGACGAGGACAACGAGGGCGAGGAAATCGCAGACGATGCCTTCTTCCAGCGATACCACTTCCCCCAGCCCATCCTCTCCACCCAGGAAGAGGAAGACAGCAGTGCCGAGTCTTCTTCAGACACCGAGGGGCCGCTGTCGCCCACCCACCACAAGGACCGCCAGCCATCGCAAGACGCGGCGTCGGAGCCTTCCAGCGTGAGTGCCTACCCAGACAAGGAGCAACAATCACCCAAACGAGCAGAAGCGGCAGTTGCTAACAACACCATGCCAGTCGGCCAACAGCGACTCGGCAGTCACCATGCAGGACCTCAACATCGCCGTCATTGGCGCGCGGAGCTCAGGCAAGTCGACCTTCATCCGCCGCGCCCTCGGGCTGCCTGAAGCGTCCACAACGGCCAATTGCACGCGGCGCATGACAATCGACGGCATCCCCTACATGGTGCGCTTCCTCGAAATGACCTTCAGTGACGTGCACGTGGGCGACCGCAGCATCATCAAATGGCCCGAGACGATGCAAGACTTTGCGACACCACGCATGCATGCGGCCGTCACCCTCTACGACGTCACAAACCAGGAGAGCCTGGGCAAGGTTCCCGAAATGCTGAGTCGGTACCCCGCCATCGCGTACCACGCGCGTCTGCTGACGCGACATGCTGACCGAGTCCAGGCACACTGTCCAAGGCACAATTACCCTTCATCCTCGTGGCCTGCAAGTGCGATCAACACCCCGCCCACCGCGAGGTCGATCCGGCCGTTGTGGAGCAGAAAGCAAAGTCCTTCATTGGAGACGTGAGCGTGTTTCAGACGTCCGAGTCGTCACCGGAGACGCACCGAGGATGCCTGTCCGTCATCACTCGTGCAGCGATAGCGGCCAAGCGACGTAAGTTATTCATTTCCTTTTGTAACATGCAGAATACAATGTCCCTACCAGGGTGCAAGTCATTGACTCCATGCAGCCAGGTCCCAAGCGTCAATGGCGCGGCGGCGGGCCAACTCTTCCGCGGTAAAATCCATCACGCAAAAGGACCTTTGGAGCCGCAAGCACGAGCGTGCTAGCTCGGAGATCTCCATGAGGTTCCAACGGGGTTCAAGCGAGGTCAAGGGCCACCGTTATAAGCCCAGCGATGCCAACAAAACTTTTTTCAACGCCGAAGAGTCGCCCGGCTATGATTCGCAAGAATCCGATGACCAGGACTCGGACGCCGGCCAAAGCATCATGTCGGTGAAACCGTCAGATGAAAATGGCTACACTTTTGAACAGCTCGTCGACCGACTCCTCGCCCAACCCATGTCCAAGAATGACTCCAAATTCGTCTCGGTGTTTCTAGCCCTGTATCGGAGGTTTGCCACGCCGGGACAGTTGTTGGAGGCCATTATCAAACGCTTCGAAATCCAGAACAAGGAAAAGGAACTGCCCATGATCCGGATAATCGCACAGCTCCGCTATCTGTCAATCTTGCAACAATGGGTCGCCTACTACCCCGGTGACTTCGCCTACCCAACGACGCGTCGACTAATCCGGAGGTTCGCATCCTCGCTGGCGTTGAACCGCGAGTTCTCCGTCGCCGCAACTGAGATTCTCCGCGATCTTGAAATGGTCACTGAAGACGACGACACCGACTGGGCATGCAGCGACCGCCAACGCCACCAGAACGAAAACATTCCGACATTCCACAACAATGTCCTCGACGAGGACTCTGATGAGGATGAGTTTTCAAAAGCGCTAGGACACATGTCTATGAGCAGTTCCACGCGAAACTCGGTTGCTCGGAGCAGTGTGACAGGCGGCGCATCGTCCATCAACGGCTCCATGGGCTCATCGCAAATTCTCCTCACCCAGGTCGAAAAGAACGAACGACTGGCCCGACAACTAGAACCCAACCCCATTAAACCTCTGTCCAAGATTCAGTGGCATCAGCTTATGGGTGAATCGGACGAAGCAATTGCAAAGGAACTTACCCGAATAGACTGGATCATGTTTTCCTCAGTACGGCCACGAGACCTCGTACGCCACGTCAGTCTAAACGCCGAAGAAAAACAGCGATGCAAGAACCTCGAAAATGTAACACGCATGACCGAGCACTTCAACCACGTTGCCTACCTCGTCACAAACTACATACTTCTCCGCGACAAGCCAAAGCACAGAGCTCTCATGATGGAGAAGTGGATGAAGATTGCGCGACAGCTTCGGAAGCTGAACAACTACAACATGCTCGGCGCCGTCATGGCCGGCATCAACGGCACAGCAATTGGGAGGTTAGTCGCGACCCGTGAACTAGTGCCCCAGGCCACCAATCAAGATTTCTGGAAACTTGACATCCTTATGGGCCAAACAAAATCCCATTCCGCTTACCGCCTCGCCTGGGAGAACAGTTCTGGCGAGCGCATACCATATATACCCCTTCACCGCCGCGACCTCGTCTCCGCTTCTGAAGGCAATTCCACGTTCATCGGCGACAAGAAGAAGACGGATTCGGCGTTCGCCCCGCACCCTGGCGTTAGCGTCTTCGAAGGTGTCGTGGGGAAACGTGATAGTAGAGAGCCGCCTCCAAGTGGTGTTGTGGGTAAAGAGCGAATCAACTGGCGCAAGTTCGAGATCATGGGCGAAGTTATTGTTGGGGTACAAAGGGCGCAAGGGACGCCGTATCCCAACTGGCAAAGATGCGAAGAGGTGAGGAATTTAGTATTGGATATCAAAATCAACAAGGATGATGAGGTGAGTTCGATATATTGGTGATTTTGTGGTTCGGAGCAGTATACTAATGAGAGGTAGGAGCTCTACGAGCGCAGTACTCATCTTGAAGCCGGCCGGGCTGATGAGAAGAGTAGGATTGCGAGATGGTTCCGAGAGCGTTAGTGCGCCGCTTTCCCTTGTTATTCACCCACCCATTCGACCTTTTCTTGGCCCTGCTAGCTTTTTCTTGTTCTTCATCTTTCATGTTGAGATCAGATAAGCTAAGCGTAGGGTCTTATACAGCCGGGCGCTTGTCGCTGCCCTCGTTGCCGTCTTTGCCGAGCCTCCCCCCGGTGCAAAACTATCAGGCGGCTGCGAGCACCACCAACTATGTGCGCATCTGAGAGGCGCCAGCATTACGGAGCACATCGTATGGCATCTCAGCCCATTCACACCACATCGCATCTACGCATCGCATCTACTCCACCATCCACACCACACTTGGCATCTCATTGCGTATACACCATCTACACTACATATACCCAATTGTCCCGGAAAGGACTGGATTTCGTACTCGCATTTCTCATAACGACGGCCTCTGTTTGCTTGTTTCGTTGCGCTGCTGCGCATCACGATTGTCATCATCGATACCATCGACATTCACTTTGTTCCGGCTTTCGTCCCATTTGGCTTTTGTTATACGCACGATACCTCTTATCCGAACCGGCGTTTGATATATCGGGAAGAGTGGAGGGACCTACCAGACGGTGCACATCAGGGGGGTATTTTTTTCCTTTGTTTGCGCATCAATGGAGGCCTTCCGGACATTACATAGCGCATTCGAAATTCAAAGCATTTTTCAATACATAGACCTCTTACTTATCAGCCATCTTAGCTTGTTCATCGCATTTTTTCGATTCAGAAGACACCGGCTTCTTTATGTTGATATCTTGTATCTGACTCGTTCTCCCATCCTGGCAAATGTCGTACGTAACACAAAGACTCTGTAGAGAGATGTGAGTGGGCACTAGTAGAAATGTTTTAGTTTCCTGGTAGGAGGGGTTTTGTCAAAAAGCTGGATTTCACATAATAGCTTTTTTTTTTTACGGCCATCTTTCGCCGTCACAATGGCTTGGATATCCAACGAACAAACTTCCATGCAATGGCTGATTACCCTGGTACGAACATTAGGGTGAGCACAAAGGGGAAGGTTAAGGAGCGCGACAGTCTGATACCTATGGTACGCATCAGTGGAAACCACATACATTGATGAGATCGTCGAAGAGATCGGCATCAACAAGTCTTATGCTTTGTTCGAGCATTGGTCAGGGTTACTGCATCGTCAGATTCCATGTCGAGAGTGGCAAGGTGAGAATCTTCTCCAGCATGGAACTAGACTTGACGACTGGGAACCGCTGACATTGCATTCGCGTCGATTCGGCACCCCATCGGGTCTTGATGCGAATGCTCACTGCTGTCGGATCAAACAACATAGGCTCTGGTGTTTT
This sequence comes from Alternaria longipes, assembly GCA_019059555.1. Taxonomy (NCBI): domain Eukaryota; kingdom Fungi; phylum Ascomycota; class Dothideomycetes; order Pleosporales; family Pleosporaceae; genus Alternaria; species Alternaria longipes. The sequence goes on along the minus strand of CM032462.1, from coordinate 2,021,728 downwards.
GTACTATAAAGTCAGGACTTCGCCATGTCAACCACTTTGTCTTGAACCTTCCGGCTTAGGACTGTTTCCTTTACGTTCGAGAAATCGGGTAGTGGAGATGGTGTGGGGAGATCGGGCCGGTATTACTGAAGCAGCCAGACAGCTATGTCATCATCTTGAAGTCCCACGAAGAGGAGTTGGGTTTTTTGGAGTGGTTGACGTGTCAAGGTGCAAGAACACGTCGAGCAACTCACTAATGTCCGATGGTTGAATGGATTGCTAGACACGCTGAATACAGCAAGGATAAAAAAGGAATATACAGGTAAGCACGAGTTCAGCCTTACCTCTAGCCAGATCCATCCGGGTAGTCATTTCATGCTTCCAATCGTCTCTCAACGAGGAACGGACACCGACTTTAGACGCTCGTGAGACCTTTGGACAGATTATAGGCGCAGCTCTTGATCTATGGCAACAATTTTGCGAAAGACAGGTTGTCTTATTCATTTGATGTCCCTGGAGAACTGTGGCTAGAGACGCAAAAATGATAGGTGATGCAGCTGTGCCGCGGAGAAAGAGTCGTGTGCCATCTGTCGGAAGTGGGTGTCTAGGAGCTACCTACCCGCTAACCACAATCTGAGCCGCAACCTTGACAACGCCGACGAGCAATATGAGAGCCTCCGTCACTCCAAGCCATCCGCTGATATTTACTTCTGTCGATCAAAGCTACTGCTATACTTGGTCCATCTGCTTATTGCGCTGCAGCTTGGTGTCTTATTGCATCCGTTCCGATGATAACATCCGATCCGTCGATAAGAGTCGTTCCGCAGATAAGGACCCACGACGCGCCACTCACAACTCTCACAACCCATACCATTGCCATACGAATAGGTATCCTCGAATGAAGAACATTGCAAACATGATGAAAATCCGTTCCGCAGATAACGTCTTCCCGACCGTTTTTATCCGTGCAACGAGAGGCAGCCGAGTGGCTCGATCCGCATCGGGATTTAGTATGCTGCATACGCGGGCTGAACAAAGTCCTAGATATTTATTAGAACGTGTTTGAAACCCATAGTTCATTATACAGCTTGTTCAAAGTTCTCTTGCAATCCAGTTCACTTCTTGCAACCCAAGCGACCCAGCAAACCAGCCCCTCACCTGACCAACGCCAGCCTTTACAGCATGGGCTCGATAGAGATTGGCTGGAGAAGACTCAGTGTGGGTGTCATTGGAGGTGGTATTGGTGGATTGTCAACCGCCATCGCGCTGCGCCGAGCGGGCCACGAAGTCACCATCTACGAGCGAAATGACTTCGCGGGAGAAGCAGGAGCGTCAGTCTCCTGTGCAGCAAACGGTACCCGGTGGTTGCACGAATGGGGAGTTGATGTCCAGAAAGGCGACCCTGTTGTCTTGAAGAAACTCATCAATCGGGACTGGAAGACTGGCGAGCCGGTTAGCGTCTACGATCTCGATGATTATGAGGAGAGGTGGGGATATGTCTACAACATGTTCCATCGCCAGTATATGCACAAGATGCTCATGGATACTGCATTACAAGAAGAAGGAGATGGTATCCCAGTGAAATTGTTGGTGAACCACCCGGTAAGGTTTCTCTTTACGCTATCACGGCATTTTCCCGTGCTGCATCGCTTTTCTAACATAATTCTGCAGTGCGAGAGTATAAACGTTGAGTCTAGCGAAATCACATTCTCCAACGGTGTCAAGGTACAACACGACCTCATTGTCGGAGCAGACGGTATCGGATCCGTCACACGAAAGCTCATCGGCGTTATCACAGAAAAGCGACCAGCAGAACAAAGCTGTCTGCACGCAAACGTCATGACAAAAGATGTCCGTAAGCTTGGTCTCACAGACTACTCCCTCAACAGTGCACTGGAGTATTGGGGCGGTCAGGAAGGCAAGTGGGACAAGATCGTACTATCACCTTGCAACGGCGGTGAGCTTCTCTCATACTACTGCTTCTTCCCCCGTGCCGCCGGGGACTACACAAATCATACCTGGGGAGGTGCCGATCTTCCTGTCGAAGAACTCCTTGCGCCGTACCCGGAGCTCGACGCACAGGTCAAGGCTCACCTCGCCATTGGTATCGAAGTACGACCTTGGCGACTCTGGGTGCACCAGCCCTATCCCTACGTTGTCAAGAACGATATTGCGCTTATTGGCGACGCCGCGCATCCAATGATGCCGCACCAGAGCCAAGGTGCCTGTATGGCAATTGAAGATGCAGCTGCCTTGGGTATCCTCTTCAACAAAGACTACTTCAACGGAGATGTGAGAGAGTCACTCGCCGTCTATCAGCAGATTCGACTGCCTCGCGCCACCAAAGTCCAGGCTTCGGCTGCCAAGGCAGCGTACAATATCAACGAACGGATTGGCTTTTCCAGCAACACGTCAATGTCCAACTACAAGGTTGAGGACGAAGCGAAAAAGTTGACTATTGAGGAGATGAATGGTTACGATATGTACAAAGATATTGACCAAGCTTTCACTGAGAGGCAGGGAAGAACGTACACCGACAAGTACGTTAGAGGTCTGCCTTTTGGGTTAAAGCTGTCGAATGGGATTACAGTTGATGGTCATACAACGTTAGCGGCACCGTAGTATGTCTTGGATTATGTCGATCAGAATGATAATACCCATCGTTCGCCCTGAAGCTTCATACTCTCCCGAGAACTTCATAATGCCTTTTCTTCAACTGCGAACCTTTGCTGGAAGGTCGAAGACTTCATGCGCTGACATGCCAATCCCCAATCCGTACTCCGCTGTCTATAATACGGCTGGTAACCCAAGAGACTCCCAACCCACCTACCCACGACGATCCCTAACATTCGAGCCAACGTCCTCGAGAACGGAATCCAAGTAGGTAGCGATATATATGAGCCGCCCGCATCAAACATCTAGCCTCTCATTTAGCGCTTCGTCTAATCCGACCCGAGCCGCAACACCCGACTTACTGACATGACCTGCACCACGCTCAGCGGCTCTCCGTGCACGAACACCGCATCCTGATAGCCGTACCAGTTCTCGAAAAACAGTTCGTCGAGCTTGTACGTCTCCGCCGTATCCTTACCGCTCAGCAAGAAGCGCGTAATCGTTTGGCCATCTCTCTGCGCCGTCGGATATAGTCTGTGATTGGTCCAAGGCTGGATCACAAACTCGCCATCAGCTGGAGTGAGTGTGTGTTCTACGCCGTTACACTCAACTGCCAGGCAGCCTTCAACTACGGTAATGTACTCCTCTTGGTAAGGGTGGAAGTGAAGCGGGGGCTTCTCTTTCCCGAGCGAAACGAGCTTGGGATGGTCGAGCAGGAATGTGACGGAGAAGGCGAAACACCGATTCGGTAGGGCTATGGTCACTGTGGAGATAGCACCGTCGAAACTTGGGTAGGGTGGCACTTACTGTCAGTAGAGTTGTCAAGGGACCAAAGGGACGGGGTCAACTTACGCAATGACTGGTGTGCGCTCGGACAGCTGATGTTCTGGTATGACTGTGTCTTCTTGAGCCATTTTCGTTCGTACAATCGCTCGGGTATTTCAGATGGGATAAGGATGCAACCAGGACATACTCGTCATACGCTCAAAATCTCGGCATGAGGGGTTTTGCCTCCAACCCTGATTTAGCTCACTTGTGATGACTCCACACTCTAGATGCATAATGACCCCTGTTTTTAATACGTGAGACGAGCTCAATGCATCTGCATTATCTGATCCGGTTTCGGAGCTTGTGCAAAGGTCAAGTACGTCAATTTCGCTCACTACCTAGACGTCAATCCTATGAATCTTCTATACACATCATTTGCAGCTGAACTTGTTTTTCCCTAACCGATATCAGGGGGGAGAAGGCTAATTGCCCTTCACACAATCTTCCGTTTCAGGTGGAGATACCAGCAGTTGCTGCCGAAATGCCTGTCCACTCCAATGTCTTTGCCCAAATTTCTTCCTGCACCGTCTCGTTCAAACTGTCAGGAGAACTAGTGTCTTCCTTCAGTAGAGTAAGAAATCCGCGATAGCCCGGAGATGCCTCTTTGACCGCTAGTTTGGCGACGTCAGTGCCGGCCTCGCTCGAGGTGCGCATGGTTGGGTCCATAAAACGAAGCAGTGGACGCAGCGGCCGAATAATGTACTTTGACATCATCTGAATCATTGCAGGAGTATTCACGCGCAGTGCTCGAGAGTCACTCAAGTTGCCAGGGTTGATAGCCACAGCAGTAATGTTTGAGAAACGAGGGTTCTTGAAAATGGTCAGATGGATTTCAGATAGGATGGAATCATCACAAACCTTTTGGAGGTGTCTATTTAGCGCGTACATCCACATCAGAATAGCCAGTTTTGACAGAGCGTAGCGATTTTGTCCGTGGGCCATGTGATCTTCTGGCTCGTCTGCAGGAGGCTTGGCTAATTCGTCCAAGTTGGCAGGTATCCTTGGCTTTATCTTTTCAAGAGCGCTTTTCCCAGGCCAATGAGTGTCACTAGTAAAAAGAACGATACGACCACCGTCTTCAGCAAAGCTACCGAGCAAGCGGAGAACGAGAACGGAGTGAGCGATGTGGTTGACCTGGAATGTCTTCTCGTAGCCATCGCTTGTTATCTGCATAGCCGATACCAGATTCCAATAAAAGGCGTTGGAAATGATGCTCTCTAGCTTCGGTACTTTTCCTCCAGAGATCTCATCGACAAGCCTCCCCGCGAACTCGTGGACGGCAGGAAGGTTTGAGAGATCGAGCGGGCGGACGGAGAAACTTGCATCTGGATATTCTGCGAGTGCCTCGCGGAGTAAATTGGTATTCGCATCTGAATCGGAAGTGTCTCGAACAGTGAGAATGAGGTGTTTGTCTGGATGATGCTGCAACAAGTAGCGAACTGTCCAGAGAGCTGCGGAGCCATTAGCGCCGGTGAGAACAATAGTACCAGACATGGTGAGCGCAAACTCAAAAACGTCCTGTATGTTAGCGAGTCGGTAGCGGCGGTAGCGACGGTGGAACAGATTAAGAGGATGTGGCTGCGCCGCCTTCACACATGAGTCGAACTTAGGAGTGGAGCACACTAGTCTAGTGCGGCGTCAGGCTGACATGCCGGGGTACCTCCAAGTTTAGGCAAGGTGGCGGCGTTTATGCGACTTCTGGGGTTCGAACAGGAATCGATAAGCTCCGGCAGCTTTTAATCTATCCAGTCCAGCCCATTGACTGGCCCACACTGTACCTCTTGGTCGACCACCGTTGATGCAACCGTTCGTGGCGAAGTGCAGTTGCGATGCATGTGAGCCAACACCAAGCCACTATTACGATAAATAACCCTCAACCAACTATAGAGTTTGCAGCGCAGCAGTGGATAGACGGCTAAATGCGTTAAACTCCTGCCGCAATTGCTATTGTGAGATTTTTTTGGTCTTGCGATGGCTTCATGTGAACCTGTCCACGATCGGAAAATCTCTACTTGTGCTCCACTCAGCGGATATAAACAGTCTTTTTCGGCAAGCGAAGCAACCCTAGCTGCTATCCAGAATTACTATTTAAAATTTGCATGTTAAACCATGTAGAGACAGACCATATATGATAGTAAGTGTGGGACTTGTGTCTCTTCTCTCGATAGGAAATACCGATCTAATTAGATGATGTTGTGCAATATCCTCGTCCTTCTTCTTGCATGGCCTCCGCTTGTCTTTACCGCATCTTTACGTACCAGGCAGGATGCTTGTGGAGACCTCAAATCCTTGTTGCCTAGGTCGACAGTATTAAGGTCGGATTCGACATTCCACAATCTAAGTACTGAGAACTGGTATGAACAGATATTCAGAAGACAAACGTAGAGACATGCTGATGATCGCCTAATCTAGGTCAGCTACTGCATGGGGGAGTCCGTTGTGCATTGTGCAGCCGCCTTCAACGGCTGACGTACAGAAAGCCATCTCGTATCTGAGTTCGTGGCGCGTGAAGTTTGCTATACGATCGGGAGGCCACTCACCATCGCCATCTGCCGCAAACACAGATGACGGCGTTCTGATCGACACCTCGTTACTAAGCACCAAAGAGTATAACGCAAAAGATCAGACGGTGAAGATCGGGACTGGTTTGAAATGGGGAGACGTGTACAGTTACTTGGACCAGTACCAAGTGACAGTCGTTGGCGGCCGGGTCTTGGACGTTGGCGTTGGCGGCTTGATACTTGGAAGCGGACTTTCATATTTGTCGGATCTCTATGGCATGGCTTGTGACAATGTGGTCAACTTTGAGGTAATCTGACGCGTCTCTCTTTACGGAACAATATCTCACTTTTACAGGTGGTCCTCGCAGATGGCTCTGCAGTAGACGCAAACGCCACACATCAAGAAGATCTTTACAAGGCTTTGAAAGGTGGGGGTAACAATTTTGGTAACTAGAAACCGCGTCACATCAAGTCACCATCGTCTGATAGCCATACAGGTCTCGTCACGAGCTTCACTATGCGCACTTACCCCATTTACCAAGTCTGGGGAGGAGTGAAGATGTATGGCCATGAGCAGATTCCAGCACTATACAAGGCATTAGCTATGTATCAGGCCCAGCCGAAGAAGGATCCGTATGCGAACCTAATGCTTCAACCTTTCGGTACCAATGAAAGCCTAGGTGCGATGCTGAATATGGTTTACCTCAAACCTGAGGAGTCACCGGCCGCTTTTGACTCGTTCTATGATATTCCCACAGTATCAGATGCAACAAAACTGCAGACTCTCAACGACATGATCAGCGGCCAAGTTGTGCCTAACCTCCCACGGTAGGTTTCCGCCGCTTGAATTACTCATCTCTTCGACTAACGAATATCAGATGGGACTGGCACGCTACGAGCTTCACTCCATCGGCTGAAATCTACGAGAAGATTAACTCAATCATATCGACGGCATCTGAAGTCGCCCAACTCAAAGCGTTGACCGGTGGCACACTCGTCCTCGGATTTCAACCAATCTCATCAAGCCTCGTGCAAGCAGGCCGCGACCGAGGCGGTAATGTTTTGGGCCATGACAAAGTGAATCAAACCTGGTTGGTGCTTGACATAGGTTGGTGGAGAGAAGAAGACGATGCCACTGCTCACAATGCAACACGCGCTCTGCTGCAGAAGATCGAGAAAGTGACCAGAGCGAGTAATTCGTACATTCGTTACATCTTCATGAACGACGCGAGCTGGGATCAGGCAGTCCTTGACCAATATGGGTCTAATAACGTCGAATACATGCGTCAAGTGCGGGGGAAGTATGATCCTTTATATACCTTTCACGACCTAGTCAGTGGAGGCTTCAAGCTTTCTCTGTCATAGCTTTGAAGTAAGATGCCTATCAATATAGATCCAGTTTCCATTCAGAACTCTACAGCCTTCCCGGTCGAGAAGGTGCTATGTCATCCAGCTCAATGTACGACCCGTCATTTGATTGAAGCAATGATTTCTCAGGCGTCTGCCTCCTCGGCTGACAGACCTGGCTCCCCGGCTGACTTCTTGTTCTGGAACCCGAGCTGGCCATAGATGAAATGGACGAAATGGTCGCCATGACTCTATGCATGGCACCTTGTACCATAGGGTATAGTGCAGGAAGCGCTGCTCCAATAAGAGCTACACTGGGCTCAATCTGGGATGGTATCCAAAACGTTTTGCCGTACTCGTCAAATTGTGGAGGAACAAGAGTGCTCATTTCGTATTGTAGCCCTGGCATTTTGTTACTTTGGGTTTCATGAATGCTAGCTGACAAGAGCTCACATTTGGGATCGATCTTCGTGTATCTCTCCATTTGAGTGACAAATATGGCGAGCTTATATGCTGCTGTGACACTCGCGCTAGTGAAATTTTAGCTTGAAAATCGAATGTCAGGAAGGAAGCGTACGCTGCACCACATATGAAGATTGCAATTACCCCGATGCGTTTTTTCACAGTCATTTGAAGTTGAGTGACTGGATGTATCGGGAGAACGAGTAGAATTATATCGAAAGCCATGCTTGTGCTGAACAGTGCCACTTGCGTGTAATAGTAATACCAGTCGTTCATGTATTTGCCTCGCTCTAGCGGCTGCCAGATTTTGTTGAACGGCTTCGCGATGAAAGCTGGAAGAATCATGTATACGATGACATAGACTCCCTGTAAGACTAGCAAAGCCCACACTGTGTAACGGACTGATGTCACCGCTTGGCCAAATATCCGGAGATAAAACATGAGGATTGATGTACGAATACTGGCTGACATGACCGGATAGAGCAAAGTGGAGCCGACAATTCCCTAGTATGAATCAGCTGCGCGGGGCCATAGGAAGTGAAGAAGCCACACGCACCTTGAACCATACCACAAACTCTCCCAGCGTTATCTCCCATAAAGGCTTGCCAACGCCGGCGTTGATGTTTACATAAAGAGCCATGGCTGTCCATCCTGAGTACAGGAGCTGGTGTTGTGAGCGTAAATCATGGGACTTGGGCGTGTGCAACTCACCAAAGCTGGAATGATCGCATAGTCGTCGTATCCGATCGTACGCGAAACATACCGGCACCGCAGTCTTAACAGAGTCGTCGCGATGGATACAGAGCCAAGTACTGCGATTCCAGCCACAACTCCATAATGCCGATTTTGGTTGTTGACAATGGTGGGTGGCGGTATCATGCCGATAACTCACTACAGGTGCAATTGAGTTGATAGTCTGTCGAAAGAGTGAGACTATACGTCCATAACTGACAGGACGGGGTTCCCGATAATCTCCAGACCTCAGAGCGCTCGTGGCCTCGGGCGTACACCCCCGTGCAAGGCGCGGTCACCGACGCTTCGGTCATTAGCACGAACGGGGACTAGGTTTACCAACAGAACGTTCCGAGATTACAGCAATGTTGCACCAAGTTTTCTTTGTTCGGAAGGAGCACAGTGACCGCCCTTGTCAGTCTAGATTACCCGGTAAGCGCATGCGGTCAGCACGGGCAGGCTGGCATAAACGGATGGGACTACCCGCAGAACGCGCTAACGAAAGTGATTGGCCAGACTGAAGAATCAGCCCATCTGCAGCGCACATGTAGACCTTCAATAAATTGGAGGGCACAATATCTTGCAACAATATTATTTTCGTTAGCGCACTCTACACGTGATCGAGCAGAATTGTCGAATTGACACTATATGCCGTCGTCTTTCGTATCAGTCTCCGCTTACATGGCTTTCGAAAGTAGCATCTTCCAGACCTTGGGTGATGTGTCTCATTCGCCATGTTGTCGGTAAGCTGGAAACGGCTGAAATTCACTCGAAGCCAGGAGCACGAGCGATCATGGTCACGTACTCGGAGAGTAAGCCACCCGCAATAGAGCCACCAGCATACCAAAAGCCTGTGGAGAACCACCACCAACAGCTTTGAGAACTACGAAGATCAACATAAGCGACCATGAGACTGAGAAAAGCTGTCGTTCCTCCCACGCTGATTGTGTAGTAAAGAACGCCCATCCCAGCATAATGACCCATGTTCCCTAAGGCTGCTGCAATCATGACGACGATGAGCCAGAACACGAGCTTGATATTGTACCGAAACAACACTGCCATGCTGTAGATACCAGCATCAACGTCGTCTTTCAGATCCTGGAAACCATACACGCTGTCGTAAAGCATCGTCCACAGTGTACTCGCTACGAAAAGCAAAAGTAGTGGCATGTCGACTTGGCCGGTCTGGAAAGAGTACGGTTCGACGTCAAGTGCAACTGCGCCGACCACGATACCCCACGAAAGACAAATTCCAAGGACGGTCTGAGTCCAGTACGTGTGCCGCTTTGCATACGGGTAGTAAAGCCAGGCGAGGAAACCAGGAGCGCTGAGAACGGTGTTCTTGGCCACGTCTCCTTTTAGCAAGGGTAAGAACAGGGCTGCGCACACAGCCTGAGACGCACTGAATATGAGCGCTGCACTCGGCGAAACGGCACCACGGGGAATGGGTCGATTGCGCGTGCGCTCAACCTTTGCGTCCAGAGGCGCGTCGATCAAGTCATTCCAAATGTGGATAGCGTTGGATACGAAGAAGCTTGCACCAAAGAGTAGAAGGGAGGCGTAAGCCACTTCAAAGGGCTCGGCCCGCTGTTGAATCGCCGCATATAGCAGGCCGAACGAGTGGGGGATGTAGATGAGAAAGAGTCCAACTGGTGGGCTCAGGCGGGCGAGCTGAATGTACGGAAGCCACCGCACAGGGACATAACCCAACCATCCCGTGCTGTGATTACCGCCGTATTGATAAGCCAGGGATTCTTTGGGGGCCACTTTGGCTTTTTCGGAAGACATGCTGACAAGAGAATGACGTGAGGTAGTGTGGACAGAGTGAACATACTGCAGAAGGTGTCATGTTTATACTGTGCGCCGAAGCCGACTGCTTGCTTGCTGCATCACTTTTGGAGTACATGCCCGTACCGACAGTGTTGAGGTGCACGATGCAACAGATATGGAAGAATGGAAGGATGCGTAGCCTCGGACATCATGGGGTTGCAGCATGCATTGCCGCAACTGGCTTCACCGCGCTTGGCGGTGGGCCTTACGCTGCCGCATTCGTAGCCTCCTCCGGCACAATTACGGGAACCAAATTATCTACCCACATTTAGTCTAGCATTAGACACAAGGATGCCGCAATGGTGGCGCTATGAAGGCCTGGAGAACGCAGGGTCACCACCCTTCACCATAACTCTATCCCACATTTCAGATGTCAGACGGGATTGCCGCATAAGCCACGAATGCGACAGCTGTGCTTACGGCAGATGGTGCCACATATATTACAAACCAGACTCCCGGAACAGGCCCAAGGCTTCTAGTACGGCGTGGTCACTACGATTACGGCGCAGTCAATATCATGGTTACACTTCACTGCATTGGATACTTCATTAGCGCCAGCGTGATAGCAGCTACTTCCGCATCGTTTCTGCCTCGTGTCGATTCATCTCGTTCCCAGTTGACAACCGACGCATTAGTCGCTATGAATCATCCCATGCCCAGCCCAATTCCTAGCTTGGTTCGCTCTCTCGGCCTTCCTGATGGGCAGGCTTACGCCGTTCTAAATGTCTTCAGCGACTATCCTACCGTCGATGAATTCCTGACTGGAAAATCCGAGGATAGCTCGATGCTGACCAGTGCAGCTTGTGCAGTACTGAAGCTGATCCTAGGAGAAACCAAAGTGAACTCAAAGCCTGTCAACGCCACCTTGACGGACGATAATTGGTTAGTCTCGATCATGCTTGGACTTTTGCCTCTGGACCTTTTGGGTACTTACTTTAGGTTACAGGTCACAAACATGCTGGAAGTCGCCCAGCTGCGTTGTTTTGGCCGAGAGCAAGAAAGACGTTTCTGTGGCTATGAAGATTATCAAATTTCTCAAGCTCAAGTTCGCTACACGCAGTGGAGGACATTCACCAAATCCCAGATGGTCGTCTATCGATGAAGACGGTATCCTGATCGATCTCCAGAAGTTGAATGCGATCAGTATTAGTGACGACAAGAAAATTGCTAGTATAGGACCTGGCCAAAAGTGGGGAAAGGTTTATGAGACCTTGGACCCACACGAGCTGAGTGTGATCGGAGGACGTATTCCTCAAGTCGGCGTAGGCGGACTGATACTCGGAGGTGGCTTCTTCCATTTTTCTGGCAAATATGGTCTTGCAGCAGACAATGTAAAGGACTTTGAGGTCGTCCTGGCTGATGGATCTGTTGTGAACGCCAATGCCGATTCCAACAGTGATCTGTTCTGGGCTCTCAAAGGCGGAGGTCCCAACTTCGGTACGTCCCTAGCTGTTCATGTAAGATTGCTCTACTCACTAAGAATCAGGCATCGTTACAAAATTCGACATGTACACCGTTCCTGTGCATAAGATATGGTATACCGTGTCTGTCTACAGCTCCGATAATGCTGTGGCCTGCATCGAAGCCTTTGCCAAGTGGCAGCAAACTGCATCGTCCGACTCCAAAGCCACCGTAGCAATGATCATTGGTCTCGATTCCATCACATTAGGGTTCCTCTACGCTGAGCCTGAGGCGCCTCCCAACATATTTGCTGCCTTTGACAACCTGCCCTCCCCTCTCGCCGTTGCGGTTCCGCCTACGACTGGCACTGTAAACATTCTCTCCCAGATATTAGCATCCACCTCTTCCTCTGAACCTATGCGGTGAGCTTCTTGGACACTAAGACGTGCGTCCGGCCTACTAACCGATCCTCAGTCACGATTACCGGGGTATTAGCTCCGACGTGGATGCTCAACTGTACAAAGACGTCTACGCCATCTGGAAAGAAAAGGCGACTGCCGTGCATGCCGAGACAGGCGCAAACATGACATTTGTGCTGCAACCTATCACCGCAGGCTTAACTGCAGCTAGCAATGCCGCCGGCGGAAATCCCATGGGTATTCCTGAGAAGACGCACCAATGTAAGCTACATCAATATAGCCTCTCTTTGATGATCTAACAAGATATCAGGGTGGACCACGCTAGTTGACTGGACTGCTGCCGCCGACGATGCGGCAGTGCGCGCCGTGCCCATTGCAGTCACCGATACCATGAAGCAGCTGAGTAAAGAGCGTGGCCTTGAAGTACCTTTCATCTTCACCAATGACGCATCGCGCGACCAGAACCCGATCGCATCGTATGGTGCTGCCAATGTGCAGAAGCTCAAGGAGGTCGCGGAGAAGTACGATCCTGAAAGGGTTTTCCAGAACCAGCAGAGCGGGGGGTTTCTGCTTAAAGATTTATAAGAACGATGACGGTGAGGATGGGGTGCTAGAGATACTGGCATAAGGTAGCGCTGTTTATGATAATGGGCATCCAAGATAACTCCCTCTTCCAATGCATTCATTAGTACTGCGGTAGCCTACAGATAAGCAGCTGACCACAAAAGCTTCAGCAACCTCGTCTCCTTTCAGTCTTATTCTTCGATCTTCTTCTGTTTCTACAAAACCCTTGTCTTACTCGTATACAGTAGCCATTTCGACAACACAAAAGTCACCGCCACCTCCCTCGAACTCACCCCTGACTGTAAGGAAACCTTTATAAGCTACCTCTGTCTCGTGTCAAATCGCCTCGTCCTTAGTTAACTACTGACGCACTCATAGCTATGAATCGTCCAATGCTCAGCTTGGTTCACTCGCTCTCCCGAACTTCCTGACGAGCTGATTGAAACCGTTCTCGTTGTCTTCGGTGACTGACGATGTACTCTCAAGAGTCCCCATGTATGTGTAGAGCACGCCCTCAGTCATAAATGTGTACCTTCCCACATGCTGCTGCGATGTATCTACCCTTTTCCCGAGGCGGCTTCATATCAGATGATGCAGATTGTATCTTCTTGGCTGTCCCTAAACCAATCTACCATCTCCTTATACGCTCTGACACCACTAGATCTTATGATTCCCACTCGATAATACTGTTTTGAACCTTGAGCAGGATGGAGCAACAAAGCTCGTGAGTATGGTGCTCCTAGTCCATCATCGGGTTCCGTTCGGAAGAGGACCATCGCAACGACAAGGTGTAATCCTGCTTCTTCATTCTTGGAAATCCAGTCTGTGGCAATGTAGAGATAGTCTCTCTGACCATAGATATAGGGCACTGACCACGTATTGAGTTCGTTGTGTAGTAGCCATTCCGGCACTGTAGCCAGTTTCCCTCGAATCCGAAGAAAGCCCCCAGATATCTGTCCATATGGATCCTCAGAACCATTTTCAATGCTGACACCCACTATGGTTGCCTCTTCGATTATACGCCGAAGATGTTGATGGGTATATCTCTTAGTTCCTGTAGCTGGGTGCGCTGCCCAAGACCAGGAGGGAGCAATATAATCACGGCGTCGAACATTTTGAAGGTGGACACCAAGACCAGTTGATAGCATGATACCAGTGGTGTGCCACATCAAGCCTTCGAGTAAATCCCCTTTCCAGAGTCCGGCAAGATACTGATCCTGCAGTGCTTCGCCCATCATGCGAGCAAGTCCAGCAATAGCAGGAAGACGATCCTTGTCGAATGTCACCGAGCGTCGACCGTAATTATCAATCAACGAGTCCCAATACTGGTATAATTCTCTGGCAGAGATGCGAGATTCCTTGAACCTAGTGATCTGGTCCAAAACTCCCAGTGTGGGCCTGTCCCTAAGGGCTTCATCTCCTTCAGTCCATCGAGATCTGGCACAAGCAAAATGCATCTTCAAGCTTCCGAAAAGTAGAAGTCTAGTCGACATTTCTTGTTCCTGTAATGTCCAGCATCTCTTGCCCCACTTAGATAATGATAAGTCCCATGTATAGTTGGTGTGGTCTGAGTTGAACCCATCCAAGTTGAACCCCGTTCTTGATCGCAGTCGAATCAAGTAAGAACCCTTGACATAGTTCCGTAGATTTGACTGAAAGGACAATTCTACCGCAGGCGCTCTACTCAGGAAGCTTTCGTGACATGAGTTTGAGTTGAGGCTGCACAACGTGACAAATGCGTGGCGATAAACCAGATTCATTTGGGACGATTCGTGCGACCAGTCATCCCTGTCATCTTGTATGGTACAAAGAGCGTCTATCCAGATGTATCGGAGGCCAATTGCCCTCGTAATTGCAATGGCATCGTTGAGGGTTGATGTCATAAGTTCATTGGGCAGACTTCTACACCTGTCTTCAAGAGATGCTTTCTCTGTCTTGAATTGTGATTCAGCGTCTTTTTCGTCACCCCAGCAGTAGCTCAGGGCAGCATATCTAGTTCTTTCGGTTTTGCAGATGTTAGAAGAGAAGACCAAACGAGGGACAGCAGATGCGTCGTGGCCGACATCTATGAGCCTTGTAGGCATGAACGGAGATAGTATGTCAGGGTGGCATTTTGATGTGCAATGGTCGAGAAGTCGGCAAATTATACCAATGTTTTCAGAATCCAAGTACGAAGTTTCACGCGCGGGTTGAGCTCCTAGCCACTTCTCGCAATCTTTAGATAGAACGGTTAGTTCGTACAATTCAGGACTCAACTGGGTGACGCTACCTACTCTTGTCTGCCTCAATAGGGAAAAGAATCTGAATTACGTTGTCTGTTTCATCGGACTTGTCCTGGTTGAAAGCCGCTTCCACTAGCAGTTCTTTGACCCCTTCGTCGCCCAGCGAAAGATACGCAATCAAACTCACCGTACCATCGCATATAGAGTAGGATTTCGCCTCTAGCGACTTTAGTAAAGCTTGACAGAACACACAACCAAGCTGAGAAGACCGAGACAATTGCGAAAAATCGGGAAGGGTGTCCTCGACCTTCCAACCAAGGCGGACCAGTCGGTAAAACGGCTTGTCGTAGGGAGCCGGCGAAAGGACCAAAGGACGCGTTTCGGTTTGAGATTCTGGGAAATAAAGTCGTGCGATGCCATCTTCATTTACTACTTCCTGCCCCCCAAGTGCAAGATCGTCAAAGCTGAGAAGGCTGCAGCGCTCGCAAAGTGTGTCATTTTTCGTTGACCGGCTCATGGGCCCGACAGTCCAGGACTCGAGAGAGGTGGCAAACAACCAAAGGGAAGTGGAACAGAAGACGAATCGGCACAATAAACTCCTACTTGAAGACAATTTCATCAGACGGACTGGATGTGGAGTGGAAGGGAGTATGTTTGTTGACGCCAGTGGTATCCATGGGTCTATCTAGGTACGTGGCGGGGCAACTCCCATGGGGCCAGCAGCACCGGTGAGTTCGGCAGCACTTCCAAGGTGCTCTGGTAGCTGCGCATCGATCAGCCCAGTATCCACCGCTCAGCCTTACGGCCTGCCCTGTCTCCTCAAAGCATCAACGCCTTGCCTTTTCGCATCTATGTTCTCACTTCACACTCACCGGCGAATTATGCGTGTTACTGTCAAATATGCATGGTACACGTATCAACCCGAAAGGGAAAACAAGAGTATCTATCAACACCACAACAAACATACGGATGCAGTACATCACGGCATATTCATTACTTCTCCTTCTACTTTTGCTAATAAACTAGCCATATCTTCTCGATATCCATCTTCCAGTACCCCCTGCCACTGTTCCAGCGACACATTTATTTGTTCAACTCCTCAGCCCTCTTCTTAAGGTCCTCCTTGCTCTCAGCCTTGGGCATGCTATCAGGAATAGCAGGCCCCTTCGAGTTGTGAGCCTGGATATCGGCATGGTTCGCGTGCGAAGAGGCGGTCGAGTCGGACGATTCTTTTGCGATCTTGTCGGTGAGGCCTGTGTGGGGCGATGACTTGGTCAGCGTTGTTTCTGGAGGAGAGGGGAGGGGAAAGAAGAGGAGGTGTCAACGTACTGCCAGCGGCGCCCTGCTCAACGGGGTGGTCAGGCATGGTATTTAGGTTGACGTGAGGTCTTGTTTGTGGGGTGTAGGACCGCCGATGTAGAGGAACTCTTGACAGTACTTGTTGACCCTGTCTTGTACGTTCTGTTCCTTGACGTCAAGTTTACTGACGTCTTGTTCGAGTGTTTCGGTTCCGGTCTTGTCTTCCTGCTGCTCGGTGGTGAGAAGGTCCGGTAGACTTGAGTAAAGGGTTTCTAGTCTTTGGTGGTAGGCTTGTAGGACTTGAGGAGAGGGCTGGGCTGGAGACGACATGGTGTGGGTTATGTAGGCCGGCTAGAGAGGTGTGTGATCGGTGACGTAGGTGAATCTGGTTGGGAGGGGCGGGGCGAGACGGGTGGGCTGGAGCTGGCTGGAAGGGGCAGCTGGCGTGGGAGAGGTGTCGATGCGGTTAGTGCGGGGGAGGGGCGGGGTCTTGGAACCCCGGTTCTGTTGGATGTAGCAGTGCAGGCGGAACCACACCCAAGACGCGTTGTGGAGACCTGTACCATTGTATTGATGGATAAACAAGATGCCTTTGTATTTCCACTGATTTGTTGTAGGCGGCTACTGGGTTATTCGGTTAGTGACTTTTCCGCGCGAGGCATTGGAATGGCTGTGTCTCTTCGTTTTTGTTAGAGCCTGATGGTATCACTTCCACAGACTCTTGTTGTATACGCGAAAAGAGAACAGATGGATAGCTGTTGTTTCGAGTCAGCATTGGGTTGAGTGTATACGTTGCACTGCTTACTTGACCAACGTCCAGATCATATGAGGAGAGATCGAGGTGTGCTCGCGGAAGCGTTGGGAAGCTATCTGCGCGGTAACCGTTCTCATGCTCAGCAGAAAGGCCACCCAACGTCAAGGTACAAAGTTACTATTCATCCACATCTTGGTGTAATGGGCCACAGCAACCATTAAACCAATAACGGTGGTGTGCGTAGTCACTGGACGGACACTATCTGTCTTCATCGCTTTACTCGACCCGCGACTCCGAACTAGATGCCAAAGGTAAACCAAGCAAAGCACCGCCTCAAAGCCACTGATGGAAGCAACAACCAGCTGGGATGTATCGTTGTCTATCCAAGATTGTTATTCGTACAGATTGTCGATAGCAGTCCATTGGCCCAAGGGCTTGAAAGGAGCATGCCATTTGTGGCCGGGCAGGCTTTGGGGACGAAGGTTGATGTGATGCATGTCGTAATTCATCGAGATAAAGTTCCAGATAAACCACATGATCATCTCAAGTCGGAGGTCTTGAATGAGTACCATGGTCAAGGATGAGAAACATGTTGTAGAACTCTCGGTTCCCGTTGACGGCGTTGTTCTACGTACGCTCATGTCGGATATTGGACGGAAGGTCGCCATCTCTGCCGTTCTTCCCGACTAAAGTCACTGCACGCCTAATTCACGGTGTACTGTGAGTGATTAGAGGAAGATAGGATCGCATTTGCCGCACCATGTACAGGATATTGTCGAGTCCATCGATAGTCAGCGGTTTTCTGCCAACGGCGTGCCACGCGTACTTGTTTCCCACTGTCAACTCGACCCCTCGCCAAATGACCAACAATAGAAGGACTACTGCACGCCATCACCACGCTCCGTCAACGTTTTCACTCGGATCCTCGATACGCTACAGATACGTCGTAACGGTTACGCTTTGTTGCGGGGAATAAGAGCGAAAACGATGCGAAACGAGGATTAGCGGCTAACTCAGCCACCCAACCGCGTAGACAAGGGTGCTTGGCCTTCTCCCGCCCCTTCCAAGCTTCACGGACGTTTCGCCTTGGTTACCCGTCGTCATTCAAGGAGCAGAGTCGACCAATGCACAAACACATGTACAGGCCACCTGCTGTTCACCTCGTCCCCTTCCTGATGCAGTGGGATTTCACAACGACATGAAGCACGTTGTGAACCGACGATCGTTATATCCCCATCTACAGCCGTTCTACCCCATACCCGGCCTTTGCACTTGCGACTCCCCTTAAACCCGCTGGTCGGAAGGAATCGAATCGAAGACATTACCACGCGATGCCGTTGCTATTCGCGCATTCGCTGTTTACGCGTCAGAATCCCCTGGACGAGGCGAGGATCACGCTCAGCTCATGGGACAATTGTATGGCCAAGGCCTACTGCAAGTGCGTTGCATCAATTCTCTGAGTTCCGACAAGCGGACTAATCCCATGCTCACATTCAAACAGATGGCCTGTCATTGTCGCAATCATCGTCGGAAGCCTCATCCTCATATCCGTAATTACCTGCATAGCGCGATGCATATGCTGCGGCGCCGAGTTGGCGTGCTGCTGCTTTCGATGCTGCACCTGCTGCTGCAGTGGCAGTGGCGGAAGAGGACACAAGCGCGTCAAGAGCGACCCAGCAGCCCAGTACCCCACGCCGTATGGTGCGCCTCCTCAGCCGAATCCCTATGCCCAAAACCCGTATGCTCAAGCACATGCCGCTGCGCCGCCCGCTCCGCCCATCGACACCCGCCCAATCAACCAGCAATACCGCTCCAATGCCATGCCGACATTCACTCCGCACGCCGCGGCCCAGCCCGAAAGACCCCAATTTGCCGCGTTCGATTCCACGCGCGCTGTTGTCAATGAAGACGCCCTACCTGCTATGCCGACGTGGAAGGACGGGCGCGACGTGCACGTCCAAGTAGAGGAACAGCCTGTGCCGCAGAAACAAGGCGATATGGAGCTGGATAGGCTGGACCGTAACGGCAGCGTGACGAGCGGATCCATGGGAGGGGGAATGGTGGCAGCAGCAGCAGTACCAGGGAAACGACCATCTCCTGGCCCGGGCAGGTCCCCAGTATCGCCAATGGACAACTACGGTTACCCTCAAGGTGGCTACCAGAACGAGTCCTTCGTTAGCGAAGGAGCGCCGCTGAACAACCAGGGAGGATATGGTCGACCGTATGCACAACAGGACGAATACAGGAGAGCATCGCCAGCCTACGCTGCTGGTGATGGTTACGGCCAACCACAGCAGCAACCATACGGCCGTCGCTCGCCAGGCGCAGCACAAGCCTACGACTCGCGAGAACAATTAAGTCAATACAACCAGCAAGGCCCAGGCGCATACGGCCAACAGGTCCCGCAAACCTACGACCAGAGAGACTACTACGACGAACATGTCGACCAGCGCTACCAATCCCCCTCACCACCCGGCCCTGCAAACCCTTACAACAGCAACAACAACTACAACAACTCCGACCCTTATACTTCCAACCCATCCCCCTCGTACCACTCACACGAAAACGATGCCTATGCCCCTCCCCAAGCACCAGCAGCCCTTCAGCCAGGCTACCCAGCAAGCCAATCGACAGATCATGCTAGTTTCACGAATGCGGCGCCCGCATATCCTGGGCAGAGGAGTTATACGCCCGTGGGCGGGAGTGTTGCTGGTGCAGGAGGACAGCAACAACAGCAACCGTATCGTGCGTTTTCACCGTTGGCGCAGGGGGATCAAGTGCAGAGGAAACCTGTCCAAGGGAGTTTTAGGGAGATATAGAATTTGATAATTTTTTCTTTCATTAAGGACTTGGTATATTTGATGAATTGAGATACCCATTACACATTGACAGATGATATTGGTCAAACAAACTGCCCAAGAAAAGGATGATTAGGCCAAGCCGCTCCATAATACCCAGCCATCATACCCAAACCATCCAGATCAAAAGAAGCACTCAGGTCATTGAAGCCCATAATACCATCACCACCACCACCACCACCACCACCTTCCATAGCATTCACACCGTCACCATCACCATCACCTCGTTCCTCACTACCACCACCACCACCACCACCACCCGCCGCTCTACTATCCGTCGCCGAAGCAGCAGCAGGCAACCCCAAGCAAAGCACCTTGTCAAACAACTGCGTGATCCACGGACTCGCATCCCAAGTATCCCTCGCAGCATGCAGCGCCATTTTGCAATTCATCAGTCCAGACACGCCTGCGCGCGCTACAAGCGCATTCTGGCCAGTAGTACCATTCGTCTGCATCATGTAAAACACGACGGAGGCGACGAAGAGACCATGGAAGAGCTCATGCGGAGGGAGCTGGCCGTCATCCGTCATGACCACATTGCAAGACACGGAGGCGATTTGCTGAGCTGCGTCGCTGAGAATGTCTTCTTGAAGTACTGCTGTTGTTGCTGTTGCTTGCTGCGAGAATGGAGAAGCTTCAGCAACGGAGATCCCGTGCTCGGGTACAGCAGAGGAGCCAATGGAACTATGCACGTAAGCCAAGATGACGTTGTGATTATACAAGATACGCAGCGTGGACACAAAGACGTTGGAATGGGAGCTGAGGCGATCCTCCCAGGAGAATTCTCGAGGGAGCTCCCTACGCCACGCAGTCATCATTTCCTGCAGGGACGTAGCAGGAGCACCTGCATCCTGTTTGCGTTTCGGATTGAATCTCACGGCGATGATGTGGCGGAGTAGAAGAGCTAGCTTGGTCGCGTGGATCTGGTAAGCGCCCGATTGCTGCGCAAGAGGACTACGCATGGACTCGACAAGAAGTGACAAGTCGGCATCATCATCGTAGTACACAAAGTCGTCCCGCGTCAGCGCATCCACATCGCACTGCTCCAGATGGATGCGAAACGGACGGCCGACTATCGACGCGCACATAGCATCCCGGATGACCAAGATCCACCAAAGCCGCTTAATCAGACTGCGGTCCTGGCTCGCGATATTCGCCCCAGCCATGCTCCTGTGGAACCCAATCGTCTCGGCAATCGTAACGCCCGTGCAGATCCAGGTATAAAAGTTCCAGTAGTGGCTTGGACCCCCGCCCCAGAAACTCATCATGATGCACACTTGGACGGCGATAATCTTGTTGCCCTCGTAGCTCATGTCGAAGAGGGCTTTAGCTTTATCGTAGAAGGCGCTTCGTGCTTGGGTGCGGGTGCTGAAGCCGGCGCGGTGGATCATGGCTAGGGGGCAATACGTCGCTGACATGAAGCAGAGGGCGTGGAGGAGGATCCAAGGTATGCGCCGGGTTTTGTGCTGTAGGACGAGTTCAGACGGGTTGACAATGGGGTAGAGCGGGAAGACGCGCTCGAAGAAGACGCCGATGAGTGCGTCTACGATCTCATCTGGAGGCGCAGTGAATGCCTGTTTTGCTTCGAGGAAAGCGAGTTCTTCTGGGCGCATGCCAGGTGGATGGGTGAGCTTGGGGCTCTCAGCAGCAGCAACGGCATCTTGGTCGCCGCAGGGAGGGCCCGGGTGGTGCAGTTGATGGCGATGAGCGCCGCCTTCTCTGAGGTTTTCCAGGACGATGCCTAGGGGAAATGCTTCTCCGATGTAGGTTATGGAATGCTTGTTTAGGACATCCCTGTTGTTGTGGTAGCGTTCGAGAAGATGGTCAAATGTGGCTGCCCAGCTTATCTCACGGTAGGAAGACGCACAGCCTATACTTGGAGTGCTGGAGACGCCCTCGGGCTCGGGCGGTGAGCGCTCAGCAGACGCAGCAGTACTCGCGGTACCAGCACCAGTACCGGCATCATGTACAACGGTAGGAGAACTACTCGCGGTGGCAGTAGAAGCACCCACAGCGAGGCCAGTACTTCCGGAAACGTCTGTGCATCCTCCAGCGGTCGGTCCTTGGGGCTTACGCCGCGGCTTGCGGGTATAGATGCCTCTTCTCGATTGCATCAGCGTGCATCCAGGCAATTGTCTTTGCTCGCAACGCGTACAAGGCGTCCCGCGCTCACTGGCGTCACATTTGACACGCTTCTCATGACATACTCGACAGGCTTTTGCGGCCCGGCACCTGGTAGGAGCGGTAGATCGCGCATGCGGTTGCGGTTGCGGTTGCGATTCCGGCTGCATGCTCATTATCCAACGGAGACTAGACGCTCTTTTCCAGTCCGGGATTCAGAGATTCCTTTCGCTGGATACATGATGGTCGTGGTGGAGGTTTGCTTAGCGCCGGTTACTTCGGGTTCTTCATACCGGCCTAATCACTAACCGGTCCTGACCTCCGGCACTGTTGTCGACTTCCGGCTATCCTCAGCATGAGCGAATTCCGGTTGTGGCAGCAAAAAGGCCTCGAATTGAAGATGCTCTGATGTATGATGTGCATGTCCATGTTACAAATCAATCCCGAGAAGCTAGCAACTGACAAATCCGCCTAATCGGCAAACGTCATGGTTTACTGAGATGCTATCAGAAGTCGATTCCATATCACCTAGCCATCGCTGCACGCAGAACAAGTAACATACATATACGGCTAACAGTTGCAGCAAGTTTACACATCATCGACATCTTGTCTGCTTTTCCAACGAAACCATGTCTCATGCCCTGATCTTTGGAGCCTCTGGGATATCTGGCTGGGCGCTGCTCAACCAAATCACAGCGTATCCTACCCCGACTACCTTTTCTCGGATCACTGGTCTTTCAAACAGACCCCTCACTCTAGATCAGGCACAGCTTCCAGCCGACTCGCGACTGAATCTTGTGAGCGGGATCGACCTGACTAAATCGGTCCCTGAGGTTGTGAGGTTGTTAAAAGAAAGGGTCGAAGATGTAGAAAGCATCTCGCATGTTTTCTTCACCGGTATAATCTTCCCATGGAGGCAGACAACTTCACAAGCTAATTCTACTCGGTAGCATATATCCAGACTGGGGACTTTGAGAGCCTGAAGAAAGTCAACACAGACCTTCTGAGAGTTGCCATCGAAGCAGTAGAACAAGTTTCAACCAAACTCGAGTCATTCGTTCTACAGACCGGAGGCAAAGGGTAAAAAACCCAAACTTCCATCCTCGTTCCCCCATCTTCCGAAACCATCACACTAACGCAATCTCCCAAAAAGCTACGGTCTAGAATTTCCCGACAAAGTCAACATCCAAGTCCCCCTCCGCGAATCCATACCTCGCATCCCCGAACCCTATGCCAGCAAAATCTTCTACTACACCCAATACGACCTCCTGACAGAAAAGTCGCGCGGAAAACCCTGGACGTTTACCGAAATCCGTCCCGATGGCATCATAGGCTTTACGCCCACGTCCAACGCAATGAACCTATCCCAAGGCATCGGTCTGTACCTCTCCATCTACAGAGCCGTACACGGCAAACACGCCATCGTAACGTTCCCAGGCAACGCGCGCGGATACCATTCTACGCACTCTGATACGTTCTAAGACGTGCTTGCCAAGATGGAAATCTACGCTGCGACACATGCAAAAAAGTGCGGCAACGGCCAGGTATTTAACGTTGCTAATGGCACAGCACCGGTTACCTGGGCGCAAATATGGCCAAAGCTAGCTGAGCACTTTGGTCTCGAGGGCCAAGGTCCTCCTGCTGCGCCTGATGATACCACTGCTGCGACTACTGTTCCGATGGAGAAGTTTGTCAGGGATCATATCGAGGCGTGGAAACTGCTTGCGAAGAAGCATGGGCTCAAGGAAGCTGTTGTTGATGAGCAGAATTGGGCGTTTGTGCATTTTATGCTTGTGCAGTTTGATTTTGATAGGCAGTATGATTTGAGTAGGAGTCGCGAGGTGGGATTCGTGGAGGAGATTGATACTGCGGAAGGGTATTTCATTTCCTGGGAGAGAATGAGGAAGGCGAGGATTTTACCGCCCGTGGAGGAGGCGTAGACGTGTATGCTAGGCTATTGAGATTGCTGTGAACCTTGATTTGTCTACGCGTGTCAATTTTCCGAGGCCATTTTCCTCCATCTTTGTCCTGTCAATCGCTAGCATTGTAATATATAAGATACAAGGCCATCTCCGCTACTTGTACCCAGTATTCAGAATGGTGACTACATCTCCGCCTGTTTGTTTGTTTACCCTCTCCATACTACCTCGCGACCGTCCACTCACTAGTTTATGCAACTCCTACTCGCATGAGTTTACGTGAGGGACAGCATAACATGCTTCATCGCCACATCTCTCAATACCTACTATCAAGATAGCAACCAACGTCCTAGAGATGATATCCATCTGTTCCGCGAAACGCGACAATGGGAGATATCGTCGCACAGAAATCGTCGTATAATGTTAGGGAATGTGGCGCAGACGTATAGTGTTTCTGTAGTGGACCAAGCTCCCGTGGACGGCGTGATACAAGCGCATGCGCTACCATCCCATGGCGCAGACACTATCGTTTCCATCATGTGCATCGTCAAGTCCTGTAATGCAACTCTAAAAGCATCCGCGGAGAGGAAATGGGGGCTTCCGCGTTGAAGAGTAGTACCGTAGTCAGGCAACATCGATTAGTGCGCGAACGAAGATTTGCGCGCGACTGTCGTGAAATCGTGAAGAATGCAAAGTCCTACAGCCGAAATCAACAACAGTATTCACAGAGGCAAAGGTAAACAAGTCGGGTATTATAGTGCATCCATTGAAAGCTGGGGGTATCTATGCGACAGGTCGTGATCGATCAAGAATGATTTCCTCCACGTCCCTAGCACATCCATCTCTCGCAGACGTTGCGTCAAAAGACAAAAGGAAAAAAAAAGGTTTCGCTGGGTGGGATAGTCGCTCAAACTCCATGCAGTCCCGTCATTACCACATCCACATCCCTCTCGTACTCGGGGTATAGGGTATAAAACATCCACACAGCTCTTTCAATAAACAATCTTCGCTCGGTCCGTCACTCTCGCTGAGAAGCCGCCCGGTGTCGGTAATGCAATCGCGATATCGTCGCAACGACCTTGGCAATGACGTCCTCGCCCGATCGTCCGTTGTAACAGCAGTCCGTGTTCCATTCAGTAGTACCCGAATCTCCTCATGCGCCATCCTGACAAACACGCGCGTTCATCAGTACAACGACAGGTGAGAAACGGGTCCACACTAGACTCTACTAGTGTGCGTGGTCCTTCTCCTGCCACCGCCGCCACGACCGCAGGTCAGGCAGCTGATGATGATGCCGAAGAGGGAGACGATGGCGTTGATGATCGCCTTAAGACCAGCAGCGATGGCGTTGACAATGGCCATGATGCAGTTTCCGATGGTGCGGAACTGTTAGGATCGTGTCAGCAACTCGTTCACATGGCAAGCAGGCAAAGGCGAAAGGGATATATACGTACAATCGACTTGATGCAAGATACTACGGCACCCATTGTTGCGGTGTTGTTCTTGTGTGTGTTTTGGTGATGTTATTGGTACAGGTGGGTGGAAGCGGGCTCTTCGAGGTCGAAGATAGAGTTGATTGTTTGTAGGTTCGTTGTTAGATGGTTGGTGTGTATGTGAGTAGAGAAGGTCGACAAACAACAAAGACTCTCTCACTTATAAGCAGTCGCGGCTACTACTGTGGGCAAACAGCGACTGCCCTTGCACAAAAGCTACGTCACACCGTCCGTGTCCGTGCCTTCCCTCACCTCATCTTCGACACAGGCGCCCTGTGCAGACGAAATTTCCGTTCAAACTCATCCTGCAGGTGACTCTGGTGTGGGATCCGCAAACAGCCAAGCGTCGACAACGTCAGTGTGCAAAAAGTCAGGTTTGCTCACAAAGTGCACCCAAAACGGCAAAGATGGACATTCGGCACGCTCAAAGCAGTCGCGCAAAACAGGGTTATTCCTGGTCGGTATGGTCTCGTGTGGGGCGGGCGCCACAACCTCAAGGAAGCAGCGACGTCACCGTTGGTCCCTGATGCGGTAGCGATCGAAGAATGCCGTGGCTGGGCCATGCAAAACACGCAGCCGCCTCCTACCATCGCGATGCCGCCGCGCTCAAAGAAGGTAGACCGACCTCGATAAGCCGCCTAGATGAATGATTCAGATTGATGCGGCAGGGCTAACTCAACGTTGTGCGTCGTAACAATGTTATCGTGCCAACCACGCGTTACTGCGCCCCCCCTTCCCCTCACCTGTAGCCATCATGTACGCATCCGCACCCATATTTGATCGTCCAAAATCCTCTACATGCTCTTATCCGGCCTACGGAGCCGTTGCGAGTTGCAAGAACCCATGGTCAGCAGCAACCGTGACGTAGTTCTGTGGCGCCCTGTGTCGGATTTTACTCCAGTCTCTCCACCTCCACCCGTTGAAGAGGTGACGCCACAGCTCCAGATTTCGCCAACATGGGTCGTGACATGAAGCAATCTCTGTAAACAGGGCAACGGCACACGACGATTTTTTTTCAACGCAATGTCTCACCACCTGCAACTCTTGACAAGGGTGGGCCACGGAGCGCAACCTTGTCATAGCCCCCTCCCAAGTGACCTGGCACTGGCAGTCTGGACCATGATTCTCTATCAAGATTCTTGGCTCCCGCACAACATCTTGCACGCCATTCTGGAAATAGCACGGCTAACCTGGCATCGGGAACAATACAGAATGCCATCTTGCCTTCTCAAGTCCGATGCCCAGGCGCGTAATCTTGCGTTCAATCTGTGTAGTGGCTGTTCGTCCCTGTCGTGGAGATTAAACAGCGGCAGGCGGGTATCCAGTCCCCCCAACCAGAGCTTCTGCGACAAGATTTGCTAGGCTGGGAGGAGATTGCCAGCGGCTTGACGCGACATTATCATGATTCCCCATGAGCGTTTCAGGATTTATTGTTTGCAATGCCGTGAGCCGTCTAGCGCTGGTGATGCTGTCCGCCATCTATGGATCCCGCTGTGGTGTGGTGTGGTGTGGCTGGTGACGCCGTCGCATGCTCGCGCAACGTCAACGGCGGCCCGCGCCTGGTTCCAACTTTTCTTCTCCGATTTTTCGCACTGGCATCCGGAGTTCTGCACATAGGTGGAGTCAACCACCACATCACGCACGCATGCACCGACCGCACCAAACCTGCTATGAGCGACGTAATCTTTCATCATTATATCCTTATCATAGTTACTTGGCACATTCGCCTTTGTCTAGCTACCCGCCATCCGGATTTGTCTTGTCATTCGTTGTTCGTTATTCATACGCATCGTGAACATACCATATCCAACCTCTCTAAATCATACGCCAGGATCTTTGTCTCGTCGCCCAGCCCGACGCAAAACACTGCTGACGCTCTGTCGCTGAAGAAGATGGAAGAGAAGATGTGGCTCGCGTGTTGCTGTCAAAGAATCATGGATGTTCATGTTCAGTGCTGATGCTGTGTCGATGTGGAAAGGGAAGAATTTATCGGGCCCTCCATTCCCGTCGTATCATACTGAGTTAAGTTGATCGAAAGCTGTTTATTATCTGAGGATGTACTCGGTTTGCGATTCTCTGCTGCTGATGTTGGTCGTATGGCTGCTCTGCATGGTTTGCTCATCTTACGCCGAAGAAGAAAGAGTCGGAGTGTCTGGTCGACTTTGGTAGGTACTGAAAGGACTCTGTCGTCTGTCGATGGTCTCGTTACTTTCCTTACGAGTTGGAGTCTGAACGTCGCTCAAAGCCCGCTGACGTCCTAGACTCATCGGACCGCTATAATCTTGCCTGCTCCAGCTTGGACGATGCTGACGGGCAGCTCTGGGTAGACTCGAGTAGGACGCTTGCGAATGAAGACTTCTCGTCCTGTTGCCTTGGTTTGATCGAGCTGCATTGTAGCTACAATCTTGCTGTGGCAGCAGGTGCTCAGAGGCGGAACGAGCGTTGATCTCTCGTATGAACTCGTCATCTTCATCTTCGAGCTTCGCCATTCGCCTTACCTGCTTGATTTTGAAGTATGGCGTCTTGGGCACTTCCGGCGCGGAATGGACCGACACCGCACGTGTTCGAGGGATATCCTGTACTGCAAAGTCCATGTGCGCGAAATACTTCTCACGTGTAGGGGTCAAACACGACAAATTGGTCTCCTCTTGGTTGCGCATGATGGACATGTAGCTCGACACAACTCCGATCAAGATGAAAATCATCACAACAATCGTCAGAAAACCTTGGATGACGATGATAACGATGCCAATCACCGTTGTCGAGATGCGGGCGACGCCGAACCGTGTGTCAAAGGCTGCCGAGAGTGCTGTAGTAGCAACCTTACTGAAACCAAGAAGATGCATAGCCATCACGTTGAGGCGCTGTCCTTCGAAAGGCTGAAGAATAACGAAACTGGCGAATGCGACAATTTCAACCACAAGGAGTCCAAAGACCTGGATCAAGGGCTGAGTTGATGCGCCGGCGAGGAAGCCTGCTCGAATGAACTTGTAGAATAGCCAGACAACAAAGAACCACCAGCGGCTTCTCCTATAGCGCGAGGCGAGCCACCCGAATCTTGTAGTGTATTGCTCATCGGCATGGATTGACATGGTATCCGCCATGGCATGTATCGTCCACCAAGGAATCGTAACAATATATACCTCGTGTTCAGAGCGCGGGATTTTGCTGTTCCTAGAAATGCTGATCCATGGGACGATCTTGCACACTCTTCACCTTGCTATGTTCAAGCGGTCGGGTTCAGAGACATATTTCCCGATGCGGAGTCTGGAGAAGCAAGCGTAGGCGGCGATGCTGCCGATACCGAACACCACCGCAACGAAGACGATACAGGCCACTGCAACAGGAGCAGAGAGGGCTAGGTACGAGAACTGAAACATGGCGAGGAATGTCAACATGTAGAACCCGATGAAGACGGCGCGCAGAACAGATAGCATGGTGAAGGCAAGGTAGTGACCTCTGAAGAATGCCAGGCGCTCCTTCTTGACCATGCGAATTCTACTCAGGCCTTCGAGGACAACTTTCAGGCAGAGTATGGAGACAACAATGCATGCAATCGAGATCAAGAACCAGAGCAGTCCAGTCATGAATGCGTTGCTCGCTGGGATACGCTCCGTCGCAAGAGTACCAACGAATCCTGAATAGTTGCCTGGAAGTGGAAGCCCAGGTTTGACTGGCAGTCCGTAGTACTGGAACCCGCTGCTCGCTTCGACGGACTGGCGCTTCGATAAAGCAGCTTGAAGATTTAGACCCCGAGGAAGCACACCTCGTTTGTATATCTGATGGATGTCGACGCCGCCCCCAAGATTAGGATTGTTCTCACCCGTACCCGCAGCACCGACTTGCGATGTGTTCCCTTTGTTCGAGCCGATGAAGCCATTGATCATGTTCTGCATTGGCTCAGTGTATATCATACCTCCAGCCCAAGCATAGTTGCTCCAGAAGCCCACGAGGACACTCGGCCAATTCATCGAGAGCGCGCCGCTGTAGAAGATGTGATGCCAAACGGCAAAGACGACTGAAACCGACGGTGAATGTGCGTAATGCTTGCGCATATCGGCGATATCGGATCCATAGGCAGCCGTGGCGAACGAAGAGAGGATGGCTAGGAGAGTGAAGACTCCTAGCGTTGAGTTTGCAGCGCTCTTCTGCTGGAACGTGTAGCCGTTAGTGATCTGCGCAGCGAAACAGCCAATCTCATTCTGCGTCGAGTTGGAGAACAGCCGAAGGATGGCCTGGCCTTCAAAGTCGGGGATGCTGAGTGCAATCTCTGGGATTCCAGCGGTGTCGTTCTGGTTGATCGGTATGATACCTGCCGCCTCGATATGAACGCCGGCTCTAACAGGACAGACGCTGTTGATGTTGGCGTTGCATGGGTCGAAGGTAATATCAAAGCGACTCTCTCCATACGCGTAAACACCAATGTTCATCATTATGTCCTCTCTTCGGAGCCCAGTCTCACCTTCCAAGTGGAAGATGATGGTCATGTTGTCCTTGTAGTAAGCGGCATCAAATCGGGTAACGTTGATGGCGCTCTCGCCTAGGCAGTCGCCGTAATCGGCAGTATAGAGAGATGGCTGCCGGTCATCTCTGACCTTCCATTTCTTGCCATTGACGACACCAACTACCCATTTAACATCCTCGTCTGCAGCTGTAGAGCTTGCCAAAAGGAGCAGTAGCAGCAAGTAGACTGCCAGGGAACGAAGGGCGAATTCTTGTCTATACATGTTTCATCGATACGTTGGGGCGTGTAGTGTTGTCTCGGTATCTTTCTTCGTGGTTATGCGGAGGGCGGTAGATCTGGGCGCGAGGCAATCAACGAGTTTGTCAGTATGCGGCGCAACACTCCTCGTTTGCGGAGACCACAATAAGTGCGAGCCAACTGCGGTGAGTGACAGACAGCGGTTTGGGAAGAAAGAGCCTGACGTTGACTGTAAATGGTCGAAGCAGAGTATACGAGTTCAGTTGTGTAGCATGGTAAGCGGGTGCACCATCGCCGACTTCCAGGCAACAGCAGCGAGAGAGTGGGTGAAGAGTGTGGAGTGCGGAGTGAACACCAGAAGACTCAGTGACTGAAATCATACTGGTCTAACGCGGTAGGCGCTGCAAGTGTAAGAAGGCAAGAGCTATTGGGGACTCGTTAGATACGTTCTATGTCGCAAGCGCAACCTTCCATAATCACAACATGCTTATTGTAGCAACAAGTGCTTGATGCGAAGTGAACGACTTACATTCATCAAAGAGGTACTTTGCTTCCTTGAACGATGCAGCATTGCGAGGGGCAGGTATTGCGTGCTAAGCTTTCCTAGCTGCATTAGCGTGTGTCTGCCACAGTCTGATAACAGCCGTGGTAACAGTGTCACAGCATCTCGATACTGACAAACTACGAAGCGCCGCACTACGCAGCGAGAAGCATAAAGCCTACCATGAAATCGTCACCCTGATATTACTGATCATGTATAGCCGTCTCGACCACTAAGCAGCATTGCGCTTCTTATGTAAGGTGCGGAATTATTCCCTCGACGCTGACTAGCAGAGCACATGAATACACTACACCGCACCAAGGAGTTGAACAACCGAAAGAAAAAAGAATAAGAAGAACGACAATTAGACAGTCGAATACGCAAATACATGATTTGTATATATATCCAAATTCTCCCCGGCGTTGTTCTACCAGCATCCATTCCAGACACCCACCCACTAGTCACAAACCTCCCATCTCCCTCAACCCAACAACGTCAAAGCAAACATGTCTCCCATTTCAAATCTGCTGTCCCAACCAACCTGGCGGAACATCGGCCTAGGCCTGACCACCACGTTCTTCGCCCTCGGCGCCCTCTCTCTCATCCGCCCCATCACCGCCGCAGCCGCCCTCGGCGTCTACCCCACCACCCCCGAAGGCCACACCATCAACCAAAAGTCCATGACCTTCCTCGGTATACGCGATGTTGCGGTTGCAACCAGTCTGTTTTGGTCAGTAGCGTCAGTGTACGGGCTGAAAAGAGATGAGGTACTGATTCCATACACCAATTTATAGGCTTTACGCTAGGGGACAGACGAAAGAGACGGGTGTGCTGATGTGCAGTTGGGTGTTGGTGTGTGTGACAGATACATGGGTTGCAGTAGAAGGATTGAAGGAAAGAGGGGACAAGGGTGGGATTGTAGTGTTGGTCGTTGGGGCAGTGATTACTGCTGTGACGGGGTTGGGGCTGTTGGGATGGTGATGGGAGGATGGCAGATATCTGTGCAAAGCGGAAGCCCATCCAACCACGAGTCGCTGAGGCGATCAATACGGAAGCCCTAAGCAGTGAAGTTTGAAAACATGTGCAAAAGACAAAGCATTACCATTACGCATTAGGGTGCCATTCTAGGATGGGTACACGTGTAAGGAAACCAGTATCAGTCCATCCAATATCTTACAGACATTCACATGTCAAATGAAGAAGCACGTCAAGGATTGTCCATCTGTATCGTGTGCAGAAAGAATCCCTTGCATCCCTCCTCTTCATTATCCTGCCATGCTCACATTATGCATGTGGTGCGAACAAAATACCCTGATCCAACATACTGATCCTACCCACAACTAGGAAGAAGTATGCTATTTGGTATCCAAGCATCCCCATTCTTTACGTCCTCCTTCACTGACTTCCTCCCCATTACCATTGTTATCTTCTCGTAATTTCCTGCTCTTGATATCCTACTCCAAAACCGCCATCATGGAAGCCTTCTTCTCTTCATCCTCAACCAACATGCAGCGAGCGCGGCAGACGTCTTCGACGATATCGAAAACCTTTCGAAAACTGGAGGCTGCGCCGCGGGTTTGCGTAAAGCGTGCGAGGCAAAGGTTCGCGCGGTGTCCGTGTTCGAGTACGACGAAGAGCTCGATGACAAAAGTTACGGGCTTGATTTTGAGGTCTGTGACACGTGGTTGTTAGCAAGTGTCTTTCGAGTAACAACAAAACAAATGCAGCATTACACCGCCATACGAGCTCAGCTTCCAGCAGCTCCACCTCGAATTGCCGATCTCTGAGACACCATGCGCTGAACATGAGACACATTCGGGGTAGGTACTTACGGTTACTCTTGTCAATGCGTGCGCTGATGGAGTTTACTTCGCGATCCAGCGATACGTCCTGAACGCCGAAGCGCTGCCAGTCGCGTAGCAGACGAACGAGATCCTGACGAACTTTGCCACGGCCGATATGGAAGCAGAGGGTCTTGCTCGCCGGTTTGATGTGGAGGAAGCGTGATAACCAGTTCATTTGAATCTCTGGTGGACCGGCACGAGCATTATCGTTGTTGTTGTTGTTGTTGTCGGATCCGATATCGAAGTTGGATAAGATGGAAGATGAGCTGAAGTTGAGTGCTGCAGATATATCAGTATGTGAGATGGACTCCAAGTGATGGAATATATGCTTACCCCCCAGCTCCATAGGTCTCCTGCCCTTGTCATCCTTCGACTTCTTGCCAAAGAAGGCGAAGAAGCCTTTGCGAACAGACTCGCTCTTCGCAGTAGCTGCACTACTATTGCGCATAGGAAACTCGCTTCCAATACTGCCATCTGACGGCTTGTGGTCATCCTTTGTGTTATCGATGTTCGCAAAGGCCATACGATCATTCCTCTCCTTGCGATCGTCAAGACCTTGCCATGCCTCCGGGATCTGAAGTAGCGAATTCGACTGCTTCTTCTTAACTTGGTTCTCTTTGTTCTCCTGCTCGCGCTCCTGTTCTCCTGTATTGCGACGAAACCATAGCGACTTCTTCTTCTTAAGCGCTGTGTTCTGCTTTTCGAGGGCAGGAGGGACGTTTTCCGTAGGTAGAGCCTGCAGATCATTCTGTACATGATGGTATGGCTGGAGGTTGGGTATCGCAGGCGCTTCCTGTGTAGCGTTCGTCTTTAAGCTTGCACCACTGCGCTTGCGAACGTTCAAAGGGGCAATGCGGATGGGCGATCCATCGACGATACGAATAGTCTGCGGCAGCTCGGTCACCACACGACGGCCTTGCGGCCTAATAGGGTCAGCGACAGCTCGCTGCTTGGGAACGTGGATTTCAAACCCATCTCCATTATCAGCCTTTGCCTCCTCAGGAATCACACGAAGCGACCTAGGCTCCGGAGACTTGACAGGAGCGGATACTATACGCTTGCCACCGACTGCAGGCAGCATCAAGCGATCGAGGTTTTCAAGTACGTTGTTGATTCGCGCGGTACTATTCTCATCCTCGTTCAATAGTTTGGCTATCTCCTCACGAGTCGCCGCCAGCTTTCGCTCCAGGAGAGTATTGGGAGTCTCCGCCGGGATCGGAGGCAGTGGCCGATCTCCAAGAAGCCCCTTGACACCAGGTGTGGCACCCAAAGTACTGCCGCCAGAGTCTCGGGTGTTGGAGAATGAAGTCGGAGGGCTGTCATACTGCGAAGCGTCGTGATAAGCATCTGACCGAACGCTAGAGCCAACGGAAGAAGAATTGAAAACCACGTCCATGAATTTGTCCAGATCCTGGCTGAACTTCCGAGCCTCTCCTTCTATGTATTTGGTAGGACTCTCTGGCTTTCTAAGCTTCAGGCGTGGCGTCTCCGAGCTCAGAAGGGTCCTCGGCTTGGGGGCTGAACGGATCGTGCTCGTCTTGCAAGATGGCCTGTAGGACCCAATAGACGTGTGGGGTCTATGAGACATATGGTCGACAAAAGATCCGACTTCAGTCTGCCAGCTGCTGACTGTTGCCGCGGAAGACCAACGATCACGCAGATGCGAAAAGCTCACACCTCGCTTTCCCACGCCAGCGGAGCGAGCAATGACAGGTGGACTACTAGGCCAGTGTGAGCTCGCAAGAGAGGACCGAGACACTGAACTCCGCTGAACCGAAGGGGCACGATGAGAAGAAGGGATGCTCTTATGAGAGGGAATGCTTCGCGTAGAGCGGCGCGACGTTGCAGAGCTATGCTTGGAGTTGTTCCGTAGTGCTTGAACGCGTAATGAGTTTCCCTTTTCATGTCCCAGAGCATTGGTAAGACGTTGGTTGCCGCTGCGGCTGCTGTGCCCCCGATGAACTGTAACATTTTGGTTGAGCGGTGCGTCTTCTGGAATGGGAACGATCGGCTGCCGTGAAGCTCGGTATGGGTCGTAGCTAGCTTCAGAGACAGGCGACTCATAGAGGCTGTGCTTCGAGTATAGATGCTCGTTGTTCAATATTGAGTAGGCGGACTGTGAACGCTTGTGGTCTTGATTGTTTGTGGGCAGTTCATTTATATCATTGCGTGTGGGTGAATGCCGCGTATTGTGGTGGTGGTCGCTGCTGGAATGAGCTACGGCATAATGCGCGCTCGGTTGGTAATTTTCAAGCTGATCGGTGTGGTACTTCTTCAGCGCAGAGTAGAAATACTTCTCCTGGTTTGCTCTGGTCGACGATTAGCAGATGCACAAGTGTATTGTAGAGAAAGCCGCTTACTCTTGACTCAGTAGCTTCTGGATCAGGACCTCCTCCTTCTCGCTATGCCAGAGCGTGCGCAGATAGCGCAAAATCTCACGGTCAACAGTTTTACGCTCTAGATTTGTCCACTCTGCAATGGCAGGGAGGGGTCCAGTCCAGTGGTTGACGTTGGCGTTCTCTCCCATGAAGTTTAGCTCTTGCGAATACTTGCGGAGAAAAGGATGATCCCAGATCTCATCGATGGAGATGCGACGGTTTGGATCAGCGATCAGAATCCTCCCAATAAGGTCTTGAGCTTCTCTAGAGATGTTG
This sequence comes from Alternaria longipes, assembly GCA_019059555.1. NCBI lineage: Eukaryota > Fungi > Ascomycota > Dothideomycetes > Pleosporales > Pleosporaceae > Alternaria > Alternaria longipes. The sequence goes on along the minus strand of CM032462.1, from coordinate 1,986,645 downwards.
TCTGGCATGATGTACTTGGCCGCTGCGATGTCGCGAAACAGGTGCTTCAGATCACGGTCATCACCAGAGTAGTTGAAGGGAGGCGTGCCGGTGAGGAGAACAAACAAGATGACGCCACAGCTCCATACATCTGCCTTTCCTCCATCATAAGATGTAGTCTTGATAACCTCCGGTGCAGCGTAATGAGGGCTACCGCAGGGTGTGGTAAGCTTCTTGCCAATGGGCTGCAATGCAGCCATGCCAAAATCGACAAGCTTGACCGTCATGGTATCTCTGTCCAGCAGAATGTTCTCGGGCTTGAGGTCGCGATGGTGGATATTGATACGATGGCAGTAAATCAGGGCCGCGATTATCTGGCGGAAGATATGGACGGTATGGATCTCAATCAGTCCATGCTGCTCGTGGATATAGCTGAACAGCTCGCCGCCTTCGACAAACTCCATGATGAGGTAACTGAGTCATGTTAGACGGATCGACGGGGGCGTGCGTTGTGTCGAGTACTTACAGCTCATCGCGGTTCTCCCAGATATCATAAAGGCGGACGATGTTGGGATGATCCAGCAACTTCATAATGCATATCTCTCGTTCAAGGCCAAATGGAATCACCTTGCCATCAGGGTATAGTGAAGACTCCTGCTCAGCACTCTGGATGAGGTTGGCCAAGCTCAGGGCCCGTACTTTCTCTGCCGTAGCCTTGGAAATGATCTTCGCGGCGCCATATTGTCCTGTGCCGCTGTGCCTGACAAGTCGCACACGCGAGCAGCCGCCTCGTCCAATGGTCCTTCCCAACTGCCAGGGGCCAATGTGTGTCTTGCGGCGGCGGTTTGAACTAGAAGCATTGGTGCTTGCAGTAGAGATGTCGGAATCGCGCTTCGGGTTGTGAGATCGACCTTGGTGGGCTTGAACAGCGGACAGACGCTTGTTTTCTGGCGAAACGTCCTCGTGCCGAACGGAAAGCGTACCATTTGGAACTATAGACTCGTTGTGAGGAAGCGGTGGAGGCGACGAAGATGCATAACTGTCGCTGCGCTTTTCGTTGCCTCGCTGGGGACGTGGGCCCTCATTTGCGCGATTGGTGCCGTCACCGAATGCGCGTCGACGCGTCGGCGGGCGACCAAGGAAGCTGGAATCCATGTTTGGTATAGAAGCTTGCAGTTGTCAAGGCGGGCGTCCTCGAGTAGTGCAGCTGTCGTTGCTGTGATGAAAGGGTAAGGCGAAGACCAAGATATGAAAGACGGTAAGGTGAGTGTCCAAGCCAAAAAAGCTCGCAATGCGTTTTTGAGGTAGTCGAGCTCGCTGTAATGGGTGGGATCAGACCAAAGCCATGACCGGATTCTGTTTGTTGTTGTTTATCGCTGTTGACACTGAGGGCGCTCGCTCGATCGTTTGGCCGCCAGCGAGTCCGTTGACGAGGCCGGTAAAGGAAAGACGGCTAGATTTGCAATGCCAAGTGAGTCTGCTCTCGCTCCAAGAAGCTAACAAGTAGATGGATGCATACAATGGACGGGCTATGCAAGTGTCGATGTTGGAGAAGAAATGGACGTTGCGAGGGGAGACTTGTGCACAGACTGGCCCGGTAAAGTGCAATCGGATGCAAACGAGGTCGCGGCAGGAGCAACAACAACACCAACCACGGCAGTGGCGACGAAACTCACGACGAGGAAAGTATGTTTTGATTCCTATGTCGGATGCGAACAGGACTTTAGAGGACGCAGCTTCGCAGGTACATACCTAGCATCGTGGACGATAGCCGTCGTCATTGTCTCAAACAAGATGGGAGGAGTCTTTTGCGCGACTGAAGGAAAGAGAGATAAAAAGAATGTCGAAATGAGAGATTTTCCTCACCTGTTCGAGTGGAGTGTATTTCTAGAACCTTTTCATATGCCCCGTCTGCTTCCCTTCCGGACATTATAGTAGCTCTTGCTCGCCCGTGCGATAGCCTGGATCGCAATACGTCTATGTTCTCCTCTCATGGAGAGAATAAAGATGTGAAGAGAATGAAACTGAAGTGCAAAGCGCATCGTGAAAAAAAACTGAACGTATGCAGTGAAGAAAGCAAGAGAAGCGAACAATGGCAATACCTGTACAAACCTGTATTGAGCATCTCACTACGATTCACGATAGATTGCATGCCCTGTTACTCGATCAAGAAGACGAAGATTCATCGTGCGGGAGAAAGAAGTAGGATCAGATGAGAGCGCGTCCGCTCATGGCGTGTCGTGATAGAACAGACGAAGATCAGTTGAGGTGAGGTGAGGTTTGCCCTCGCGCCGCGTTCGTGCATCCGCGGGAGCCCCGCTCTCGCCAGCACACGCCTCCTATGTACCAAACATCCTCTACGCCCCCGGAACCTGCCGAGAACAACGCTCGCACACGACCGGGCCACCCAGCCACATGGTTCAGTCATTTTTTCCCATGCACTTAACCGTATTGCGTACCTAGCACATACCAAAACCTTAATGCGGCGACCGCTCGTTCAGGAACATAATGCAGATGTTATATCCCGTACTTACTGTGAACGGCAAGAATTTAAGCAACTCATCACAAAATCACACCGCACTTTTGCTTCGAGTTTGACTGCCACGAGTTTGACTTTTGTGACAAACGGGATGTCACAAGGCGAAATGGAGAATAGGGTACATGTGAGAACGAATCAGGAGAGAACATGGATAAATCATAATGTGTTTAGTATTGTATAGCGGTATCATCCCCCTTTTTCCAAAGATGCCCAGCGCTCGCTCTCGTTCCCACTCTCTTCCGGCAGCAATACGACAGCTACGGTTCCGTACTGCGCATGTCGCTTGCCGGAAAAAGCGACTACAATGGGGTGGAAAAAGCAACTCTGGCAGCATACAACGGGAGGTTCCTGTTCGTCCGCGAAACATTACACCCGCAGTAGCCCAGACACCAGGTTCCCCTATCACACACAGACCGAACCCAAGCCTGAAACCTCCTGTCCAAAAACAAACAGACAAGTGACGTACATACAACAACAACCGAGATGCGCAGGAGACAGTTCCCCGCGTGGTACCTTCATACATACAACGAAGAACAAACAAAGATAAGATAATAGCGACAACAGGGTAAGAGGTATCCGCGATCAAAAACAAAAGTTGGCCCCGTAACTCCCTTCCTTTCCGCGTTCCGTTTGTTCCGTTTCCCAGGGTAGTCCAATCAGGAAGGAAAATGAAGAGGACGTGATAAGACATGCGTAAGTTCGTAGCGTATAAGAGGGTTGAGTAAGTAATACAAGAGAAGAAGAAGTGGAGTGGGAGCTGATTGCTTCTAGGTAGGTAACGTCGAGGGTCGATTAAATCAATGTGTTTTCGAGTCTTCAATCTTGGGCGACGGGGTTTCGCGTTTTGTGTTGTCGTCCGCGCTGGCTTTTCCACATCCCTTGACGAGGATATGTCGCTATATCAACTGTTAGCATTTATTCCATGCGCAACTTTTGTAAATCTCGAACATACCTTTAAGGCATCCTTCCTCGAGAAGCTCTTATCGCAGTGGTTGCAGGGAAACGGCTTGACGGCGAGATGGATCCTCTTATGCCTCTTCAAGTCATGGTTGCGGTTGAAGCTTTGTGGGCACTGATCGCATTTAAACGGCCGGTCGTTGGCAGCGGGCTGCTGATGTTGCGGGTGACCCATGAAATGCGGCATAGCGGCTGCATGACCACTGTTGAATCCGGGCATCATGGCTGGATGGCCACCAACCAAGGCAAGTCCGCCATTGGGGTTCTGAACGTTGGAAAAGACAGGGGCCTGGCCGCCAGCGTATTGGAGCGGTGGTCTTTGTTGGTACTGGTAGGGTGATTGGGAGGGGTTATTGGAGGGGATCGAAGGGATTGAACCTTGGGATACGGCGGGAGACATGCGGGGCATGGAACCGCCAGCGCTGATAGGGCTTTGCTGTTGGCTCAGTGTTGGGGAAGGGCCAGTGGAGTAGGGGAAGTTTGAGTGTTGCGGAGTGCTGGCAGTGTGGTAGCTGTATGTTGGGGTTGGTGGTTGGGGTGGCCTAAAGGAGTCCTGACTGAGTGCTGGTGATTGTTGTGGTGCCGAAGAGGAAACTGGTGTTTGTGCGCTCATCATCTGTTGGTGATGGTGTTGTTGGTGCTGCTGCGTGGATATCGAGGGCATACTCGCTCCGTTGGACGAAGGCGTAAAAGGTGGAAGTTGCTGATTCATCTCATATGGTGGTGGGTTCAGCCCTTTTCCCAGTGAGTCTTGTCGTGCGAACTGGCCTTCGCTGCGCGGTGGAGCAAACATACCTCCACGGGCTTGGCCGTATTGGTGCTGCTGTTGGTGATGTGCCGCCGGGTAGCCGTAGTGTGCCGCCGATCCCTGTGCTGGCGGAGAGTATACATACTGTCCATTGGAGTATGCCATGGCTGTCGAGTACTGAGCGTTGCTTGTGGAGACAGCTGATGAGCCAATCACATCACTGTGAGTTGTGTTTGGCGGAGTCAACAGGTTGCCTATAGTGGTCGGAGCCTGCGATGATTGTGATGTGGTGACGGTGTTGGTGAAGGGATATTTGTGCATGGGTGGTGGAGGAAGCTCAAAGCTACCTAGTTGCTGGGCGTGAGGTCTTCGCGTTGCAAAGCTGGGAGGTACACCCATGGGGTCACTCCCAGGATGCATGGAAGACGGATGAGCCACGGCAGCAGCCACGTTGGCGGTTGTGTCTCGGGTAGGTCCTGATGACCTACCTGCTTCGGATGAGGGAGGACTTGGGAGAGATTGCAGCTGTGACGCTGCAAATGGCGAAGTGTATTGAGCACTGGACCAATACAATCCACGTGAAGGCTGAGAATCCACGAAGGGCAACGAGCGGCTCGTAGCTCAAAGGCGTGATGTAAGAGCAAGGGGCCTCTAGTCGAGAGGGACAAAGTGCAGATGATATGCAGGGAGTGGAGGGAAAGGGATCTTGTAAAAGGTCCTCCTAGTACACAAATGCCCGCTCGGTCTATGGATTTGCGACGGTGTTCCCGGTCTACTCTCTCGTCGCGTCAGACGGTTAAGGACTGCTCCGAGTCTTTTGGAATGCTGCAATCGAACGAACGGCCCCGACAATGGTACCTGCGCTGGTTCAGGCGGACAGTGACACCGATAGACGCACGTATGGCTGTAAGTACTCTAGAGAGTCTCAGTGACTGCGCAGCGTTAGTGGTGCTCGACGTCGCAAATCTAAAAAGGAGGGCGTACAAGAGATCAAAAGCAGATACTCGTGGAACTGTGGTGTTCTTCTAACACAGACTGTTCGGTAGGGCCCGGATTCCTGGTTGCGCAGACGTGGTGCTACTGAGGCGGTTCCACAGAATGTGTGTGTGATAGCTTAAGGCTAAAGGTAGTGAGTCGTCTACTACGGCGTTGTCGTCCGGCTAAGATGATGATGCTCTAGATTGGCCGTGGTAGTCCTGCTGGTACTCGACCCGATATGATGGATAGCAGTGTTGCAAGATGTGGTGTTGTACGTTGACGATACGTCCCACTGATCCTTTGGCGGCGGGGGGAGTGAGCCTTGTGAAGTGCTGGTGGTGGAGTTTGAGGCGTGTGGAGCGGCGATCACTCCTTGTTAAGCTCGGGACCTGGGCGCCCTAGAGGAGCGATGGCGGAGAAGGCTGGAACCTGGGTAGACTAAAGGCTTTGTTACCACGAGTGAGTGGAGAGCGGTAGCCCTCACGTATATGTATGGCGGGCTAAGGATGTCAGGGTAGGTGGGCTCGCGTGGCTGACTGGCGCGCTGGGGCTTCAGGAATATCAAGGGCTCAACCAGGCGATAGGGTCCGTCCAAGCGTTTCGAGGATCTGGATCGGGATGGGAGATGAGAATTAGCACGAAAGCAAGCCTCAGGTGAGCGGGCGGGAGCGCTATCCACAGGCGCACTTTGTCACAATAAGGCAACGCAAACGAGGCACGGCAGAAGCAATGCGACGAATGAATGACAAAACCACACCGTTCAGGTTCAGTTTAGAGAACTAGTCGAGCATGGGGCCGCACACGACAATGCATCACCAGGGGGGTGAAAGCACCCACCGTAGCCAGACCCTGTCCGCAGACCATCTGTCGGACTCTGCTGGCGTGCGGGACGGCTTGGACCAGCAAAGTGGAGGGCAATCGCTTGCGCCGGCCCGTGGATTCAGGACATCTGATTATCTCATATCACACTCGCTGATGAGCAGCAAGGTGTATGGCCGTAGAGCCCGTCGTGTCTCGACCTCTCGCACGTTATGACGATGAGTGGCGCAAAGTGGAAGTCGGGCGGACATGCGGCTCCTCCCCTGACCCAGACTCGCGGCACGACAAGAGACAGGCAAAGGACAAAATGCTTTTGTCTTTCCCAAGTACCAAGGGTTAGGAGCCTACTGACACTCTAATGTGCGTCGGGACTGGCGCCAACAGGACCTGGGAGAGCCTGTTGGTGCACGGACGTGGTCTGGCCCAGACAGTGCCGGGGGAGAGACAAAGCACTTTCAAAGACGACCCTTACCTGGTTTGCCCAAGCTCGCCGTTGATAGAGACCAATCGCCGTTACTAGCAGCGCTGATCTCAGAAGAAGTCCGGTGGGTGCGTAGCAGAAGCGCTATGAGATGGGACGTGAGCGCTTCATTCAGTCGCAAACCTCATCACGCTGCATTGTCGCGAGCCTCAGCGTCAAACATGGTCTCGCGAGAAACAGAGTCCAGCTGGGAAGTGCTTATCCCTGCAGGGATTCCTGTTCGGCGACCATGGCTGCGACCGTGCTTCTACCGCTCCGCGAGTTAGCTGACGACATGGCGCTCTGAACGAGCGGGCTAGCGCTAGCCGAGATGGAGCATGACTGCGAGCTGCACATGACGAAGTGATGGACTACCGTGCGCTTAAGCAGGCGTGTTTCGACGGCGGGATGAAAGAAAAGTGGGAAGTGTGCTAGAGTATCGGATCGACATGGCACCCGTTCCCTGTCGATGGTCATGGCCGGAACCGACCAGTTGCGGAGCAATATCAAGACGGTCGAGGCGTCATTCCGGAAGGCTGTTGTTGGCCCCGAGTGTGTAATTATTGGCCTTTGCGAGGGTGAATTGTCGGGCTAAAATTAGACGTTCTACTATATTGCCTACGGCACGTGTGCATCGCAACAGGCATGGTGCAATAAGCAGAGCATTAGATACCCTGCCCAACTCAATCTCTCTGACGCCAGTCCCGGCGCACCGTCGTCGTACATTCTACCTAGATAGGTGGATCACCACGTGGAAGTGTATATTCGGTCCATTTTGCGCGCGTCTGGTGCCGTCTTTTGAGTCTTGGAATCTCCGTCGCTGCAAAGCCTGTCGCAGCCAGCGGGCGTCATCCTTTCAGCCTCTACGGAAGCACAAGGCGCCGGCGGCACCAAGTGACAGCTGCTGCACAATGGAAAGGCTTGATGGAAGCGCTGCAAAGAGGCTTTCAAGGCGTTCAAGATGCATGTGTAGATGCTGTGTCGTTGAAGCCTCTCCCAGCTGCCTGGTTTCGCCTGGTCGCCAGTTAGCCAAGTGGCGGAACGACATGGCGACAAGGAACTGGGGAGACGACTCCGCGGTCGATCGGACTCTCGGTTCGTCTGCAAGCCAGGCCATCTGGTGCCGTGTGGTTGTCGGGCTGATGCCACAGACCATTGTTTTGGGGCAGCCGCTGCGAAGCCATGCCCGTTAAGCTGTGGTGCAGGGCCAAGACAACGCAGAGATCTCGCAACCGCAGCCGATGGCCGGCTCCTTCAGCGCCCTCAGCGCCCAAGACGAACTGAGAGAGGCTGGTTTGGTGGCTTGCCAGGCTTGCTGCTTCTCCCCGTCTCGGGTCGCGGTAGGCGTGGACAGCCCTGGCCATGTGTCTGCTTCCGATGGTGCCAGGATGCCGTATGTTGACAGTTGCTGCGCAACAGAAGGTGCAGAAGGAAGCAGAAGGAAGCTCATCACATTGCATCGGCATGCTCCCTTTCATCTCAGCGTGTTTTGTCGCAAGTGATGGAGTGGGCATTTTCGTGTAATCCATGGCGTCCCGGCCCAATCAAGAGCATCGGTAAGCGAGGCCTCCGCGAAGGGCAGTCGCGATCTGAAGCTGACCGGTGGTGCCTTCCTATTGCGCTTGCATCACACATGGCAGCGTACCTCGAGTAGAAACGTGCGGCATTCCCTCCTCTGCATCTGCAATACGCCAAACTTATTAGAGCAAGCCATGCGCAGACGAAAGCTGGGATCGCCTTTTGGCATTGCTATCCCGGTCCCAGCTGCAAATTATCCCCTCTGCCGGTTCTTTCGCGCTTGGCTGGTTAACGAACTCTCTATGCGTGCGTACGGTACCCCATCGACCCCACCCCATCGTCATTATCTCAGCCTTGCCAGCTCAATTTGCGTCTAATTACCTGCTAGATGACGCCGGCCGTCATTCTCCCACGGTACATGGTACGTATCCTCGTGACTATCAACGCCAAACCCGCCCAGGCTACCCTGCCCCCCCCCCCCCCCCCCTATGCACTCAGGTGCTTCATGTCTACCAAACATCAGTCCAGACCAGCAACGTCCTCACGGCCGTCACCTCCGCCAGGCTGGCCACGCTAAGATCTCGCCCGTTCAACCTTACAGATCTCTGCACAAGCGTCTCAGGCGTTCGGAGTGCCCGTGGCTCCACATCCTTGGCCCCCCTAACACGCGGGCTGCTGAAGTTTAATCGTGATCCCGACTCGTACTAGCGTCACTCGACATGCCCCCCCTTCCCCGTCACGGCCCAGCCCAGTCAACCGACTCTCAACCCTGGGACGGAAGTCTTGTTCCTAGCCGACGACGCCCACCCGCATGCCTGGGATTTTCTTTGCACACAACCACCACCGCCATCAAAACTGCCTTTCGCACTCGCTCTCTCTTCCAATTTGTCCTTTGACACCGGGGGCGGCGGCCGCTTCTTGAGCCGCATTTAGTCATTGCCCACGCTCTGCGGCACGGTTGCGGCATCAAGTGTCCTGAGCTTCACCAAACCATCTCATAAACGTCCCACACTTCTTGAACGATACCAGGACCGCTATTATGCGCCGTCGTCTTGTGTAAACTCCTTCTACCGCACATCCAATACCAGCTGGGGATGTGTTCTTCCGCCGACTTCGGTGACAATCGACCGGTCACCGACGCGCGACTCGCAACATCTTGATCGTGATGAGAAATGACATGTTATGCACCCCACGTTGCTAGAGTTTACAGCTTTGGGCTCGGCACCTTCTCCTGCGTGCTGCAGCCGTCACACCAGCCTACCCAAACTTTACCACGCGCATCCCAGTGCCGCTAGCCCTCGACTCGCCAAACCCTGCCTTACACGGTATGCTCGACGCGGCTTTGCGTCAAAGCACGTTTGGGCTGCCCCCCATCACAGCGCTCCTTTGTAATTACCAGTTCGTGCCATCACGACATGGTTTGTCTTCCTCATGTTCCCCGCCTACGCTAAAATCAGAGTTGTTCCATCCCCCAACGCCTGGAGCCTCAGCCGCGCAGACCGCCTCGCTCAACATGAACTCCTCTACCATTGTCAATATTCTCCTTAGCGCTCAATACTGATTTCCCCGAGCATAGCACCGCAGTGACTGTTTTGTCAAAGGAACGCGTCTGTGCTGCGGGTATTGAGGCCGTGTTCGGCTCTATGTTCGACCGTACCTGCGTCAGTGATATACAGTCAAACACAAGTCTCTGTGGCGGCGCCATCATCTACACTCCACATCGATGATCCCGTTGATCGTCCCCAGGAGCGTTGTGCTTTGCCTGGATGAGCGCGCCAGACGTCGTGTCCGCTAGTCCCGACGCCCAGCGCCCGCAAAAGCCATCCCGTCTAGAGGAGCGCCACGCATCCATGATGTACGCAGGGTAGACCGTTGTCGAGGTTTTTCTTCTCCGGAGCATGGTCTGCATTCGTCTTGGGGTGCTGCCGTTGAAGGCTCAGGCTCTCAGGCCCCCGAGGGTCCAGCCAGAGCAGACTATCCATGACTCGTTCTGGCCGCGCGCTTCTTCGTCAAATCCGACGAGCATACGATAAGCTGCTCACGGAAGGATTTGCTGATGCTTTAGGTTATAGCTGCTGACGCCTTTTCGACTGTCAACCAACACCAAACTGCGCGCATCGCCTGCTATTCGCCCAGTCGCACAGCCATTGCTTGGATATCGTCACTCGCTGGGATCGATGTGATCCTCCTCGCTTGTTCGCGCGTAAACATTGGTGGAGAACTTCTGATCTGGAGAAGCGCCAATAGGCTGGGTCGATATTTGCAACTGCGGAAACTTGCTTCCTACACACACCCATTTTTCTTTGCATAATCCAAACCAATCATGAATGATCCACTTCCAGGATGTTTCATTCTCTCCTACTTTTCTTGAAAGAGGCATAGGTATCCTGATGCTCATATGTGTCCAATGACCTCAATCGCACGTGCAACTCAACGGAGGGCCATCTCGCTTAGCGAACACGAGAAAACATCAGACCATAGTGGCCTTGTGTTACAACACCTTTCTGCATGCAAAGGTGGTTCTCATACGGCCCAATCACATTGTCTTTTTGCTTTTTCTGTGTACTGCTTTTATCGTATCCTGCAATCTTCCAGCTTTAGGCCCCCCCTCAACAACCAAACGCTCCTTCTCCACAGCTATGCAATTCGTCCGATTCGCATATGGGGAATATCTTCCTGGGCACCAAGGCTGCAAGGCATTTACCTGAGAGTCGCCAGGGAAAAAAAAAGCACTTGGAAAGATCCACCAGCTATCTCAATGCCGGTCGAATGAGATAGCCGAGATCTGTCTCCAACACTTGATAGTCACACTAGATGCATGAATATGACAGAATGACCTTCCATCGCACGACGTCAGAGTCTTTCAACTACCCAGTCTCTAGTCTCACCACTTACATCGCTTATGCTTATTGCAGCTTACCCCTTCCATGTGCATGGCTTTCACACCATCACTATACATAAGCACTCCCGTCTGACATAACAAATGTATGGTACGTCAGTGTGGGAAGTGCGGTTTTCTTTGTTTACCTTGCTTAGCTTGGTTGTGCTTAAATCCGAATGTGACTGTGTTGTATTCGTCGTCAGGCGTCGAACGCGAAGATGGCCAAGAGACGGCTGGCGATTAGGGTATTGGCTGTACTGTGACCTGTGGGGCGTAATGTGGATTTGGATTAGAGTAGAGGGCGCTTCGGGCATGCAATCCAATCGAGAGCTTCGGCCTAGCTTGGAACTGTCGCGCTTAAGGTGTTGGTTTTTGTGCAGGACGAACGAACTACCAGTCAATGTGCTTGTGAGGTGACATATCGAACTATTACCTGCGGCAAGAAATACGAGGATATGTTGGTGAAGATAGCGACGAGAGCCAGTGGCATTTCGTCCCCAGCGTTCTCCGGATGCAGCGCCTCACCCTTCGCTAGGGTCCAGAGACTTTCCACACCGATGAGGCTCTGCTTGCGCTGCTGACGCGACAGCCTATACTGAGACCGTGTTTCTCCTTGCAGACCGGATGCGTAAGTTTCCTTGTTGACCGATCACGCACAACCCTGGACGCCTCATCCATATGAACGCAACTCCGGCGCTTTATACGAGAAGGTCGCTTCCCACAAACCTTCCTCCATCGCCATCACATTCCATACATGTACTCAGCTTACCCTGCCGGTACGGAGTTCGAGAATGCACAAATGTCCTTCATGTTGCCGAAAACAGGTAGATGTCTTGGAATACGAAATCCATTGGGTGACGGACTTGACTGCCTGACTACTCTCGTGTTTGACCACTAGATTCTTACATGTCACGTCATGTAGCGGTTCCTCGAACGTGGGAAATCATCGAGATGATGCATTGGATATTTGGTACGGTACGCCACGGGCCTCAACCTCAAGTTTCCGTCGCTTCGGGGTCGGAGCGTCCCTCCCACCGCCATCACCGTGCTGGCTTACTAGCACGCGCCACAAGTGAGCGGGGTGGCGATTGTGGCAACGTCAGTGCTTGTATCAATGCATGTGTATTCCGGAGCAAAACGGTCGCTTGGCGCTTGATTAGGGGAAGTGGTTTCACAGCTTTTGCAACATATGCAGCGAACATGGTTTTGCATATTGTGAATTGCGGACTGGTTACGAGCTGTAGAATATATTTTCTGATCGAATAGTGGATATGTTGACGCAAAAACAGTTTTAGAAAGTCCGGGAGCTAGATCAATATAAGATCTTCTTGTTTCTGAAATTAGAATCACGAAAAGTCCTAAGTTTGCAAATTCACGGTGCTGTCTGGCAGCTCTTTTCAAAATCACAGACTCTGCCGTCATGTTCAAACAATAGAGGATGTAACGTACGGGATAATGATATTTATCAACCCCATGCATCTAGACAGAGAGGTCAGAACGCTCCTCGTGCCATCTGCACATAGTGTCTTGGAAGGAGACGTGCTGAGAAGACATCGGGTAGATACTAAATGTTTTATGATGTGAACCAATCGGCCTACGCGAGCTCATTCATAAAAGCTTGATGAAGGATTTTGACAGTTGTCAGAGCATATGAGGTCAGGTATGAATAGTATCTGTGGTCATGCCCTGGAAATGGCAGACTATAGAGTGTGCAGTGAGAAGTTAATAATAACTCAAAACGAGAAGCTCCATACTCCACCAATGACCTCCAAAACACATAGGCTGATTGATCGTGTATTTTGAGATATCTTCGTAAAATTGAGTGAGCGGCAGAAAGCTCTTCTAATCGCCATTTGAATGTTGGAGTGATTCCCAATTCGCGAAGTCATCCCAAGCTTCTATTGGCTTTTTTTTACATGACGGGAGACGTTGTCCGCAGTCTTCTCTTCAGTGGATGACATAGGCCAGATTTCCCAGGATTTGAAGTCAAACGAGGTGCCTGAGAAATATTTTGACGACAGGAAGCTGTTTTTGGTTCTCCCTTCTGCAGGCCAGAAACATAATATGAAATTTGCTCAGTTTTAGAAAGTCCCAAAGGAGGAAGGACATGAGGAAGTCATATTTGGCGGTTTCGTGAAAAAGAAGACGCAGGTGGATGATGAAGAGGGACAGAAGAAGCCCGTTGCTTAATTTATATATCATAGAGACCACGCTAGAGTCGCGAGCATACGCAGCGATAGTTTCAATGTCACACGGAGAACACATAGTGCAAAAACTGCGCACTTTTCGTGAACCTTCTCTCAATATCATGGCGCGCTTCATCCTGCGTTTTGAAAATCCAGATGACCGCGGCGTCTCCTTTCGCGTGAGACATGCCGTCGTAGACGGACGTTCTAGAAGTAGAGTAATCTAGATAGGACTCATGTGTAGATCATCACACAGTTTTGGCAGATCGAGAAGCGTATTCATGATCGAAACTCCGGAAAGAAGAAAATCATGAGCCGTGCTTGGAGGGAAACTGGAAACAAGAGTTGTAAAGTGAATGATGGTGACAAGAAGCAAGCGTCCGGATAGTTCTTATATATCTTATCAACAGCGCTAGTGGTTATGGAAGGATGTGAAACTGATTTTTGGTAAAGCAGTTGGAATGTGTGAACTCCTCGCGGCAAGTAGAGTCTGATACCGCTTACATAGGTAAAGGCTGTCATCATTTGAATTCTGTTTTCAACCTATCTGGTCGTATCATATCCAAACTTCTGCGTATACTCAGAAGGGAAATAAAAGACCATGGGTATCGACCATCGGCTTCCTGGATGTACCGCAGGAGCAATACAGGCTTTCAGAAGTCCATGCCATTTTATCTATGCGTGATATTTTTGTTCGATGAATTAGAAAGCGGAATAACACAGGCCGAATACCTCCATGTTCTAGACAAAGTTTGCAGTGCTGAGGTGTAAACAATACATGTCCCTAGATTGCGAAGATTGAGTGTTGGGAAAACACCACGCTAGATAGATACCGGTGGTATGGTTGGTCATTGTGTTAGCTCCAAATTCCGACACGAGTATCATACTCATACTGTCTTATTCACGTTCGTATCGACAGTAAGCGTGTGAGCAATTTCCCTAAAACGCTCCCGTAGTTGAGTACCTATCTTGGCTTTCCTTGGTGTCATCGCAACCTAATACGAAGCCGTAGACCTTACCACCATCATCATCTACTCGACTAGTCTCAACCCCTAGTCACCTTTCCCAACCCCTCCCCATACAGATGCCGCTCCATACTCTCGGATCTCGGACCTTACTGCCAAACCGTCTCATCACAAAGTTTCATCCATCAAGGACTCATCACACTCATCTCTGAACCAAATCACCAACCAGAGTCCACGGCATACCCCTCACAAAAGCCCGTCGCCTCATCCCTTCCACCGTGCGACTCCACACCTAGTGGTCCATGTCTCGTACTACCACATTACCATAAAGCCGCCTCCATGGACGCTCGCACATACTGCCGGACAAGGGAAAAGTGGCACGGGATCGCTCGTGTAACCATCCGTAAGGATCGCTGGGAATGCGATGTGGGAAAAGGCGCTTACACTGGCTGATGTACCAAAAGTGATGAAACATGCGTCTTGTGCATATATGCGAAGGTGGAGGCAATGCAATGTGTGTCGTCACGTCGCTTTTGCTTTTGGGGAGGCGTTGTGGAAAATTTATGGAGGGTGGTGTCAAGTATATTGCTTTGTAGGACGAGATTACTGGAGATGATCAGCTGCTGGGCGGCTCGAAGCGCTCCGAGTGGTGATGTAGTTGATGATGTGTATGTGGCCCGGTTAATCGGACGCATGATATCTTCTGCACGCTATGGTTCTGTGATTTACAAGCCTGCGAGATCTTGTTATAGGTTTGTAATGACACCGAGGCGCTCGTATATTGCCTTTAAATCAGGTGTTTACCTTTGAAGAATCGATGGGTGAGCTACATGCATCATGAATTTTGCCAACTGCCCGAGTTTCACGGATTCGGATCTTCAACATGCACAACATTTAGCTCCTCCATTTTAACGCCATGGAACATCCTGACCTGCAGGGATTAGCTCTCGATACTAACAGGACCATCTCCACAGTCACCACATACATTGATTCCCAACAAATCCGGTGGCGCATCCCCAAACTCGCCCATCCGTGGATCAAACCAGACCGCACTCCCACAACTGCCGCAAAACCTATGCAAATTCCTCTTCCCGCCAAAAGAATAATCCCTCAATACCTCCTTACCGCTCTTTACCTGTAGCTGCGATCGCTCAGGATACACGAGCAAGTAGGCGTTGCGCGTGCAGATGCTGCAGTTGCACGATACGACCTTCCATTCAGCAAGTGGCGGCGAGAGCAGAACTGAGTACTGTACAATACCGCAATGGCAACTCGCTGGGTAAGTCTGGCAGTTCTGCGGGTCGAAGACGGGTAAGGGAGGTTTGGTAGGTGCGGGATCGGTCATGGTTGGGAGCGTTGGAAGTGATGGTGGTGCAAAAGGTGGGGTTGACGCAGTAGTAGAGTAGCTATAGGTAAGTTGGCTCTGAGAGTGTGAGGCGAGTGCTACATATACTTTGTTTGCTATAGGCACGATACGGGGGCCAGAAGCGGGTTTTCATCGTTGCTAGACGGGAGCTATGCAAGAGAAGGGAGGTGGTTAGCAGGAAGAAGTCTCCGGTTCCGAGTCACGGCGAGTATATGTCTCCGAGACCGTTGGTGTCGTGAGATATACGGGAGATATCGTTAGATGTAGAAAGATGTACTGCCGAGGGCAGCCTTATGTTGTGGTATGGTGATGTTGTAAGCCGCGTCGTTGTCTGATAGCTTCTGGGGTGAACAGCGCGGTGCATGTAAAGTGGGAAGAAAACATGTCGATTATTTCATGACATCCTCCACTAGCATGGGGTCATTTTCGGAAGGCCATGCGAAGTTCCTACAACACGAACATTGCCATCTAAAGAAGGACATGTATACCTTCAGGCACACGGTGTTTAGCACGCTTGAACGTAGTGTTGGCGGTGTCATGTGCAGTGAGTAGCCAGCGAACGTATGCGTTAGGCCCAAGGTGTAGAGGTTTGGGTAGTGTCGATTGATTAAAACATCATTGGGCTCGAGAATGAACGCGTCCTGAAGGTATAGTGATGGAGTTGACGAAACGACGCAGAACACGCAATCGAGGTGCCCGCCAATGCCAAGCCACTACTATGCAGCCTCGGTGAAGACATCCCTGCCCTCAATTCGCGTCATCTTCATGATCCAAATCCACCAAATCTCAAGCCCTCCAATTGCTGCGCCTGGGTCAGCAGCGAATCGCGAGCATGTCTCAAGCGCGCCTTCTCTATAGTCGCACCTTCTTCAACGCATCCTATCTAACCTTGCGCCAAAACTTCTTCTCCACCAGCTACCATGCGCATCACTCCGTTCCCCTCCCCCTCCAGTCCCGAATCCGCTGGTCCTACCTCTGGTACGCCAGCATCCTCGCCCTGGGAATAACAACAGGCCTCGGTGCCCGCCACTTTGCCGCGCCCCTCGGCCTCCCTGAGCCCGGTTCCCGAGAAGACGAGCTCATCCTCGACTCCCTCCGCCGCGACATCGATGCCATAGAAGTAGTGCAATCCCTACGTTCCCAGTCGTACAACCTCCATACCGATACAGCCTTGCGATCGGGGCCAGGCTTGACGTCGTCGCCGCCAGGTTCGAGTCGCAAGATATCGGCGTATAAAGGGTGGCTGGAACTAGATTTGGGTTTCGGGAAGGAGGATGGGGGCAAGGAGGGGATATTGGGGGTCATGAGTGGGACGAGGGGGTTGGGCGTACAGAGGGCGTTTTGGAATGCTGAGACGAGGGAGATGGTGGCTGTGGTTTGGATAGGGGGCGGATTGGCTGGGTGGCCGGGCGTTGCGCATGGAGGGGCTATTGCGACCGTCATGGAGGAGGTTATGGCGAGGATGGTCAGGGGACCTGAGGGGGCTATCGGTAAGTATACGACTTTCAATGACTACAATCATACAGAACAAAGCCGTGCTAATGCAGGAGACAGAACCAGTCCATCGTCCAGACTCCCTCAGTGTAACCTACGCGAAACCGACCTACAGCCTTGATTTCTACATACTCCGCGCGAGCTTCTCGAAACCTGATCTCCCGCAGTCTGAACCGCCGCCAGAACCTGAAGCGGAGCCTACGAAGAGCTGGCTGGGCTGGTTGTCGCCTCAAAAGGATCTTACGAAGAAGACCGAGGCTTCAAGATCAAAACAGGAGATCGTTGCGACACTGGAAAGTGTGGGTGGGGATTTGTGTGTCAAGGCGAAGGGCACATTCAATGGGGCTAGTCCGTCAATAGCATAGATGGAAGGCATACATGAGAAGCCGCGTCAATGTCGAGATGCCCAATAGCAAAAGAGTCAGGTGAAAGTGGATGCCACAATGTGGTGGACTCTTGTTCGTACGTTCGACGACCCGAGGACATTGGACTCTTCAGCAAACTACCGCCACCTTTCCACACTGCGCCAAATCGGAATCTGCATTTGAGCCTCACAGCAGCGTCAGATATGTGGAAGATCCTCGTTTTACGGGAGTTCGGATCCGATAATGTTTTCGAATGAGAGAACTCGCAAGTACAAGGCATATGCTCGGATCCAACAAGCCTCGTCCAGTAAGCGCATGGATGTTTACTCCGCCGCTTTGCTCCGGTTCCGCTCAAATGCCAATGACCGCTTAGTTAGTATCTTGTCGTCGCAAGGGGACGTCCGGACTAAACGCGGACGAGCTATTGGGACACATGGACAAGCAAACAACCAAGTATGGGGTACCTGATCATCAAAAACGTACTCCCAGCCTGGAAAAGCCATCCGACTGTAGCAACAAAGGTCGCAAAACAATAATTGCCATATCGAAGTCTAACAAATTGGCCCTCGTCCCAGCTCATACTTCACTTCTTTCCCACTATTCTCTTCTCGCCGCACAAACTCAGAAACATGCCCACCACCGTAGCAATCGCTGGCATAAGCAGCCGTCTTGCTCTCCTCGTCACAAAGGCACTGCTGAAACGACCAGACGTCTACATCCGTGGCTCCTGCCGCGATATCAACAAACTTCCCGACGAGCTCAAAGCCTCTCCCCGTATAGCCCTGATCCAAAGCGGACCCTACGACAGAGAGAATCTTCGTGCTTTGATTGGCGGCAGCGATGTGGTAATGTGTGCCTACTTCGCCGATGACGAGACCATGCTCTCTGCACAAAGACTGTTGATCGATCTATGTGCAGAAGAATGTATCACCCGGTACATAGCCAGTGACTACACAGGCGACTATCGGAATCTGGACTGGGGCGATTTAGCGATTAAAGAGCCGATGAAGCATATCGCTGCGTACGTCGAAGAGAAGGAGGGTGTGGCGGGGATACATATCCTAGTTGGCCTCTTCATGGAGACGTTTCTCGACTACTTCGGCGTGGTGGACAAAGAGGGGAGGAAGATGAGTTACTGGGGCAGCGGAGACGAGAAGTGGGACCTTACGAGTTACGAGACGGCGGCAAAGTATATCGCTGCTGTGGCTCTTGATCCCACCGCTACGGGGTTCTTCAAATGTTGGAAATATCAATTCACCATCTTGCAACGCTCACTTTGCTGACAAAGGAAATCTAGTCCGAGGCGAGCGTAAAAGCGCCCGTGAATTAGCCGCCGACGTCGAATCCGTGCTTGGCATCAACCTCACAATGGAATCACGCGGGCCCTTGACTGATTTGGAGGCAACGTTGGATGGCAAGGGCAATACGGAGAACACACTCTAGTAAGTACTTTGTCCTTCATTCCTCTTTCTTCAAACAATGGCAGCGGTCTGATGAACATTTAGTGCTGGTGTATACTTTATACTGAGCGGAAAGTTTGGGTTGGGAGAGGATGTGGATAATGGAAAGTATCCTGAGGTGACACCTGAGCGGTTTTCTGATTTTCTGCGGAGATACTCTTAATGACATGGTTCTGGTGTGAAAGACTCGTACTGGACTGGTTGGAGTCCGTGGTCATATGTCGGTCTAGTTGTCCACGACTGGACCGACTTCCGCCAAGTACGCAGAAAGGTACTCAGAGCTCCTTTCTATAATTTGTACAAATTATATTCGTAACTTTATACAGCGAACATATACTCAAATATAGCCGTGAAATACGCAAACATTGTTTGTGGCAGTTTCGTGGTAGCGTAAGTGGACTGACTATAGCGTGACCTGCCCTTGTAGCCGACTTGGGATTCCGAAGTTCCGATGCTTCGGGATGCTACCAACCAATCAAGTGCATCTGCTTTATAATTGTGCCATATGCCCCGGAATTTGCCGCGGATGACATATGCTTCGGCGAATTTAGTGACAAGCAGCAGTCTGTCCCTTGCCATCTATTCACAACGCACACCACGCGGCTTACCTACTCTTCTTACAGCCCTCTTGGATCCTCGACACACTGCGACCATGTCACTGCCTCGAACCACGGCCGCCGTCGCGCGCTCCAGCTCGACACTCTTACGATTCGCCGCCCCGTCCTTCACCCCCCGCAGGTGCCCGCAATGCGCGCGGACGTTTGCCTCATCGATAGCGTACCGACAGTCAGCTAAGCGGCAGATGCAGACAGCGACTGCGTATCAGCCCTATTCGCTACACCCCCAGCCGCCACCACCGAGAAATGCTGGTGTACCTGACACATCGATAGCGGGTGGAGCAGCCGAGGCAAACAAAGCGAAACCCCCACAACTACCTCCGCAAGAGCACGTTGCAGCGACGCCATCCGAGCAACCAAATGTGAGCATACCCGAGGGCGAGGCACAGAAGTCGCAGCAAGCGCCGGGTTCCAGCAAGCCTTTGCGGCCGCGCCGCTACAACTTCGGTCCACGGAAAGCGACTATCAAGCTATCGCCCTCGGCGGTGTCGCACCTCCGCGAACTTCTCGAGTTACCGGAGCCAAAGCTCATCCGGATAGGCACAAAGGCAAAGGGCTGCTCAGGACTGGCGTATCACCTCGAGTATGTGGACAAGCCAAGCCCGCTGGACGAGCAGGTGGAGCAGGATGGCGTCAAGGTTTTGATCGACAACAAGGCGCTGCTGAACATCATTGGCAGTGAGATGGACTGGTTGGAGGACAAGCTGAATGAGCGATTCATCTTCAAGAACCCCAACATCAGTACGTCTTACTCTAGCATGATCCGAGGAACAGAAGCTGACAAATTCTAGCTGAGCAATGTGGTTGCGGCGAGTCCTTCAGCGTATCATGATACCCTTACGATTCCATCACTATGCATTAGAGGAGCATTACCGGCGTTGCATCTTGGGCGTTACATATACATATGGCATAATTGGATTATCATCATCACAGAGTGTAGTGCGCTTGCTACCTCATTCTCGACACGATATTTACATCCTCCCTGGCTCATAATCAAAGACCTTGACGCCATTCGCCACTCCTCCGGCGAACTTGACGAATTCTTGGTGCGCGGGATCTTTGTACACGTAGTAGTCGCGGTCCTCTTCATTGTCAAACTCGACTACGAAACCGTGGGTTGAATTGCCCTGTGCATGTCAGCAGCTGCGAGAAGGATCTATGGGAATTGCCTTTACGCTGTGACCTTCAGGACTATTGTTCTTGCCACCAGAGAAGGACTTGATATATGGCTTCTGAGATGTTGGGTGAATGCACTGGTCTTTGAGGCCCAGCATACGATTGCACGCCTATGAAGTGTTAGTACATGTATGATGTATGTTTAGATGAATACAAGAGGTACTTCTGAAATCTGGTTTGGGGAAGCTGTGGGCTTCCATTCGAAAAGTACAATGTGAATGATTGTCATCTTGCAAGTTATTCAGTTGCTTCGATTGAGACAGAATGCTGGACGTAGTGACGCGGTGCATGTGTAAAGAGGGGCACTCGACTTGGTGGGCTATACTTCGGATATAATGACCTCAACGCTGCTAAGCTCCGGGGAGCTGCCGCGTCGATTGCGCGAACAGCACGACCCGAGCGAAACGATCCCCGCCTGAAATGCTCAACGACCACAAGAATTGCGATTAATGATACCACGACCTTTATGAAATAACTCGGACCCATATTCACATTCAATCTCTCGCTCGTCTATGCCCCACCCCCTCGAACCCGCCGCAGTCTTGTACATCCAACACCATGGTGAACGCGACAGCTCTCCCCGAGCAACTCATCTACTTGATTATACGCTTCACAGCGTCCGTACCCGACCTCCCCCTCTCAATCCACACACCTCGCACAATCGCAACTCTCAGCCTCAAACAGCTTATACGGCAACACCTCCCGTCCGAACATGCCTCAGCGCGCCTGCGTCTGATCTACGCAGGCAAGGTCCTCGCGGACACGGATCCACTGTCTAAATCGCTGCGCCTCGCGCCGCCACTCGCGCCGCCTCCAAGGAACGCGAAGAACAGCAGCGGGGACGGAGGAGGGGAGGGAAGTGGTAGGGCCAAAGGGAAAGAGCCGTTGAGGGAGACACCAGCTGTAGAGTATGGAACCACGACGGAAATCCCGCAAGATGCAAAAAAGTACTACATACACTGTTCTCTCGGCGATGCGTTATCCGCGTCTGAACTTGCTAGCGAAGCCGCACTCGCTCAGAGTACTGACATGGCGTTGAAGTCGCATCATGCAACCTCATCTACTACCCCTTCTCAGCGACGCACAAGTAGTAGTAGTGATAGCGCAACAATAGACCAAAATGTCCGGCGACGTAGCTCCACTGCTACTACCGCAAATACAGCCAATACCGTCCCCGCGGCACAAGGCTTCGACAGGCTACTCTCCTCAGGCTTCACGCGCGACGAAGTAGCTTCGCTCCGCGCCACTTTTACCCAAAACCTCTCCTTCACACATACCCCTGACACCATGCCCACGCCCGCGCAAATCCGCGTCTTGGAAGATCGCTGGCTCGACTCGTCCGCCAACGACCCTTCTGCTTCCCTTGCTAATCCTTCGGCAACTGGAGGAGGAGCAGGTGCGGGTGGAGAAACTGGCTGGGGCGCGGGCTTTGCGGTGGAAGAAGGTGGGCTGGACGATATGCTGTATGGTTATTTGACGGGCTTCTTTTTCCCGCTGGGTAGTCTAGTGTGGGGGTTCAGAGAAGAGGGGGTTTGGACGCGCAGGAGGCAGGTTGCTGTCGTCATGGGCGTTTTACTGAATTGTGTTTTTGGATTTATGAGATGGGGTGGGTAGATATCTGAATGCACAAGTCGACGCGTACATGGAAAGGAAGAAGAGTATCAGAAGGATATGGTGTATGCACCAAGAGGGAGGCCTGATCACTGGGATGATTCATGCTTATTGCTTAGGGTATACCCTGAAAGGCATTGGTTCGGTGTCATCGTCATCATCATTGTCGTCATATACATGGCTGATCCAGGTCTGGAACGCTTCTACCACAATCGCGCTCAACGCATCATACCCAACAATTCCTCTCGGTCACCAGCTCCACACTCAACACCTGATATCTACATCATTGCCCATGTTATCCTATCCTTCAAGCCCCCACTTTACAACTCGATCGTCTCCTTCTTAGGAGCACCCATGTAGCTCAACGGCCCCTTCTTCACCATCAAAGTCATGACCTCGTAAAGTGTATCCGCAGCAGCCATGGTAGTAAGCTCAGCATTGGTATCGTAAGCAGGAGCCACCTCGACGATATCAGCAGCAATGAGGTTGATACCCTCCAATCCACGGATGATAGTGCGGAGTTCTCGGGTTGTCCAACCACCCGTCTCGGGCGTGCCAGTAGCAGGAGCGACTGTTGAAGCAAAGCGTCAGTCTTTTGTCGCAAATCGAGAAACCAAGCCATCTCCCACCTCTCAAGTCCCCATCATCATAATCACAGCCACCATCAACGCCAGACCAGCCAACAGATTAAACTTACAAGCAGGATCAAGAGTGTCAATGTCGATACTCAGATACACGGGCTTCTCCGTGCCTACCCTGTCCTTGATCTTCTTGACAATGCCATCGATGCCAATCTTGTCGATTTCGCGTGCCTCGACAATCTCAAAGCCGCAGTAGCCGTCATTTTCGTAGTCGGAAGGGCCCGACAGCGTGGTCCGGATGCCGGCGTGGATGTTGGTGTCGTTGGCGAGCAGGCCTTCTTGTGCGGCGTGGAAGAAGTAGGTGCCGTGGTTTATGCTGGCTTGTTCCGAGGGGGCGCCGCCGAAGACTTTGGGACGCCATGTGTCGCTTGCAGGTGTTAGATTATTGTGCTGTTGTTGTTGAAGGGGTGGGTGGAAGGGAGTGAGAGAAAGGATAGGGTGGATTGAAGCTTACAGATGGCTGTCAAAGTGGATGACGGTGATGGGACCGTATTCACGGTTGATGGAACGGAGGAGAGGGAGTGTGATGGTATGGTCGCCTCCGAGGGTGATCAAACGAGGAAGTGTGGTACCCTTCTTTGAGGGACCGGGCTTGTCGGCATGGGTATATGGTTCGCGGCTCAACAGCGAGTTGTGACCTTGTTCAATCTGCTGAAGCGCATATCCGTTGTCGTACCTGCACACATGACCAAATCAGTAATCTGCTCGCTCCACGCATTCTGACCCGACAAAGGCCCACGAGAGGTGGAAAAGCAACTTACGAAGTTACAGGAATGTCACCACAGTCAATGACCTTGGCCCACGAATTAAATGGGTTCGCCTCGAGTGGGACGTTGTAGCCACCACTAAATCCAATTCTGCGTGAGCCTTTGATTCACCCCAAAGAAGTAAGCATATGATTGCTTGCAAGGAAACATACTAGAGATTGAGGCGGCGAGAACCTTGTCTGATACCGCTGGGTCCAAAGCGAGCACCCGGGCGGTACGATGTGCCAGTGTCAAAAGGCGCACCGATGAATGCAATGTCAAACTTTGTGTTGCTAGATAAACACGGGTGGTAGGGGAGACGACCGAATGTAGAAATGCCAGAGAAGATGGAGTCGGCCTGAGCTGAGGTCAGTTACTGCTTGGGCGCGTCGTCCCTCGAGTTGGAAGCGCATACTTGAGTTCCACCGTCACCGGGAAGCGTGTTGTACCACAATCCCTCGTGTGGCCCAGCCAATGGTTCTTGGTCGTGGCCATGGTCGCCGTGCGCAGCTACAGTAGCCGCAAAGCTCGCAACGATCGCGGGAGTGAACCTCATATTGCCGTTGTTTCTCAAGGTGTGGATGCGGCAGAAAATGGAAGGGGGAGGGAGAGATGCAGAAACAGATCTGGAAAACTGCGGAGAGCTCGCAGTATATAGCTCGAGATTATGATCGTCTTCTCTATCAGTTGTACCTTGACCAGCTCACGTTAGGTAAACTGCTTTTAGGTAAATAGCTGTTAGGTAAACAACTTTTTTGGAGCTACCCCTGCTCCATGATGATGTCGTCTGCAGGCATAGCACCGTTGTGCCTCCAATCGGTTAGTAGCTTCTTGGGGAAGCTTCAGGCCTCGAGGTTGGGTTGATGTGTGGTGTAATTCCGGAGCTATCTTGTCTCATTGCAGAGCTGGAAGGGTATAGAGATGAGCTTCCAACGAAGATGGACCAGATTCTCTTCAGCATACCGCGTCTAGCTTTTTGTGTAGACTTTGAGAACACCGTGATAGTCACATCACCTTTCCTACCTCCCCCTGGTTCGATACCTCCGAGCGACCTCATTCTACATTGCCGAGGAAGACATGCACTGGCCGTTGCTGATCGATGTGGATACCCAACCCCGCCATGTACAATGACGAGGATTCCAGATCCATGATTAGAAAAAAGCCGGGGAAATCAGCCAGTAAGCTTCCCCATAGACGATATGTAAGAACAGTATTCAGCTACTCCGATCTCTTGGTATCGCGTCTTATCTCAAGCGAGTCAAGACCTGTATGATCCTACGCTACTAATGCATGCAAGTGCGTCTCCGATGCGTTCGTTACGTAGTCTGCAGCTTTACACGTTCTACGTAAAGGTCTTTCGTAGCTGTTATACAGTGCCTGGATTGGCTCGATAAGAATTGAGGTGACCCGGATGCATCCCAAGTACGATCTCCGTGGCAGGTTGGGCGGTCAATTGACGAGGCCCGTCTTTAGTACATGCAGCAAGGCTGGATACGTGATCCGCCCCAAAGTCACGAAAGCGTCTAGATGTTTTATTGAGAGGCAAACTTGCCGTGGGGTACGCAGCAACTGGGTAGCCGTGCGGAGGTGGTGAGGCGATGAGAAGTGAGGTTCAGACGCGGAAACCAGGATTCAGATACCGGCCGCGCTAGCACCGTTCGCTTAACGTATCGAGTAATATTTGGCACTTCTTGCATTAGTCGTACCGGACAGCTATCTATCTCTATTCCGTGCGCAATGTCTAAGGAGCGTTGCTAATACATCCGATGCGATCAACCTCGACCGCCAAAATCTGAGGCGACTACCTGTGTACCGGCGCAGCTTCCTCTGGAGGAACGCCCAACTCTGCCCTGTCATCTGAATCCATCCTTTCGAAAGCTTTCTTGACCTGGTAATCCCAGTTACTCCAAGCAACAATCGCCCACTCTGCAAATCCGACAAGGTACAATGCGATGCACTGACCGACCCACAAGCCGCCGAGGCCCCAGCCGTGGAAGGCAAGCCAGATGCCCAATGGCAAAGCTCCGCAGTAGTAGCTGACAATGTTTACCGTTGCTCCAATATGTTGCCTACCCATGCCTCTGAGAGCTCCGCCACAACTGCCATTGAGTCCGTCTGCGATTTGAAAAAGCGCGACGTAGGGCATTACTTTTGCAGTGAGCTTGATGACTTCCACGTCGTCGTTGAAGATCTTGGCATAGAAGTCTTTGACTCCCATAAGAACGGCCAGCACAAGCGCGCCGAGTAACATGCTGAGCACAGCAGCTGTGTTGGCAGCTCTAGCTGCGCCTTTGGCATTCCGTGCGCCGAGGAGGTTTCCGACACGCGACGAGGTGGCAACGCCAACTCCGAAGGGAATGGTGTTCATGACTTGATCTGTAGTCATGATAACACTCTGCGCGGCCAGTGGTATAGTGCCGAGCTTTCCTGCTACAAGCGCAACAATCTCAAATGCCCACCATTCTGTACCGACGTGTATCACGCCTAGGAGAGCAAGTCGGGAGAAAGTCCAAAGGTTCTGCAGGCACTTGCGATCCCAGCCTCCCCAGCACTGCCACCCGTCAACGAAACGCGCATATGCGAGCAGCAAAAGGAAGGATGCCCAGTATGCAATGCCGGTTGCAAGTGGAGCGCCGAGCAGTCCCATCTTGAAGGTGTATACGAAGAGGTAATTTAAACCGGCGCTGAGGGGAGACGTAATGAGGAGGACGTATGTTCCGGGTCTCATGATTTCTGAGTATGTCAGCTTGAAATCACAGCCAGCGTAGTTGACATGGACTTACCCTGAGCCTGCATATATTTCTTCAGCGCTTCAAAATATATATAGCCAATACCGCCTGGAGCGAGCACGGAAAGGAATCTCGCCGAGTCTCGAGCTATGTAGTCTTCTTGACCGAGGGCTTTGAAGAGTGGCTCGGAGCAGAACCACACGATAGCGATCGGTATGTAGAAGAGCAGGAGCATGACGTACGCCCGTTGGAGAATAATACCTAGGTCATGCGGGTTCTTGCTGCCCGTGAAGCTGGCGGACGCCAACGTGTCGATCGCGGTCGTGCCACCAAGAGCGACGAGCCAACCAGTCGCCATGGCGAACATGTACGAGAAGGCAGCGGTAGCCAATGCCTCTGGTGAGAGGCGGCCGACAATGAGGACAGATACTGTTTGCAGCGAGTTTTGCAGCGCGTATGCTACGACCACTGGCAGTGATCCTTTGAGCAGGATCCAAAACTCTTGGAGGACGAGTTGGGTCTTGGATGCCTGTCCATCCTCGAGTTCGTACGTTTCGCCCGTAGTCCACTCTTCATGCCGCGAATCCGGAAGAAGTGATGTTCGTTCGTCGGGCGTAGCATCGTCCTGCGTCGATCTTTTGAGGAAGTCTGGTAGCCATGACCGGTACTTGTTTGCTTCGTAGCCCATGACGAGAGTCGAGTGGATCAATCGAAGATGTTGTGAAAAGTGAAGAGGACTTCCAGACAACAACGAGTGATATGTATGCTTCGAATCCCTATAATCTGGCTCCTGATACCCACACGATGCGAAAGGCAAGAGAACAGCAAACCCTACATCATACCTCCGGCCGCAAGCCTCAAATCCTCAGATAAACCGAATATGACAACACTTCTGACAATACACAGACCTCAAAACCGGTGTAACCGCGGGCTTATCTAACCTACCATGGCCTGCCATGAGCTGTAAGACCTGCAGCCGCCACTCATTCTTGCTGTCGCATGTAGCCTTTGGGCCTAGTTGGATTGCAGAAAGATCGGGCGTATGTATCTGTGAGTAGGACAGTGCGCACTGCAGTACAGTAGTCTTATCGAGTTGCATTGCGCGCCGTTTTGACTAAGGCTCTTCGGTAAAAACGTTTTTACGTGAGGCGAGGACGTCTTCGGTTCACCAATTGGGATAAGTGCACTCAGTGGAGCTGGGAACAACGTTGATACCGAGCTCTTGGGCACGGCTGGCGGCGCTGGTGGAAGTGCCGGATGACGCCGATGCTTCCCCGCAAGAATACGTGCTGGACGATGAAAACACCGGATATGCATTTTGAAGAGGGTACCCAATGCCAAATAGTTACCGGCAAGAGTACGCAGATTCATCGCGAGAAGTTTTGCAGTGTCTAGGAGCTTTCGGGCGAGGATTTGCTCGAGGTCTAGCGAATGTGCCGTTTACGTGGCGTAGATCATGCAGCCTTATCTTCCTATTGGTCAGCTCTCACAAAAATGCCTCATGAATCCACCAATCATCTTGCACAAAAGGAAAAAAAGAGCGTAAGAGACGATTGGTGTCCCCGGCACGCAAATGGTAGTACCTATAACATCACAGCGTGAAATGACTTGCACAGTTCGCGTTAATCGAGACAAGAGCAATGCATCACGCCCAACACTGAGCCAAGATCGATGTGTTGAGCAGAGCAAAGCATTACTAAATCTGAAGGTTATAACAAATAAAACAAGCACACTGCACAGGCACAAGATTTGTATATGAAATCGTCATTAAGTTCGTGATTACATTAAACAAAATTCGTGTCCTTTGCACACTCCATCTTCTCCAACCCTCACGACACCATCTAGCGCCAAACAGCCGCCGGCGTGGAAAAACAGCCCCAACCGAACCCAAACCAAAACCAAAACGAAAACGAAAACGGGGGTATAAAACACAACCAAGAAACCGCAAGACAGCCTCCCACCACAGCAGCAACACCTACGGGTCACCAGCCAATGCAGCCGCAACCATGATATCAATCCCACTCGCATGCGTACTCGGATTCCCATTCTGACTGGACCCCTGCCACAAATCCACAATGACACCACCATCCACCCTCGGTTGACTCCTCGCCGCATTCGCGTTCCGATAGAAGAACTCTTTAACCCCCTGCTGCGGCGCATTCTCATAAAGCGTCGATAAACCCCGTACATACGCGCCTTTGAATTGCGAGCTAACGGGGTCGAGAGGTCCTCCAACAGGTTCGGTGAGAATACCGCTTCCATCGCTGAGTTTGGTCGTCGAGGCCACGGCGAGCTTGTACGCTTCTTCAATGTAGTCGCCGTTGTTTTTCGCGCGGGCAAGTTCAGAGAGGCCGGCTAGGACGATGCCTTGGTTGTATGTGAAGGTTATTCCCTTGGGTTTGCAAGTCGTGGGGTCGATGCCATCGTTGATTAGTTCGTCGCTGTTGATCATACCAGATTTCTTGAACCAATCCCATTCCATTGAAGCCCAGTTGGTGTAGTCTACTTTTTGCTGGCCGTCGACACGGTTGGCGATGTGGGCAGCGACGGAGAAAAAGAGCTCATTGGAGATGGCGGCAATGTAGTCACGGTCTTTCGACCACCAGAGACCGCCGTTGCAGGGCGTGTTCCAGCCTGTGGTCATGTCTTCAAAGATGTCTTTGGCAGCGTTGAGGTACTTGACGTCGCCCGTAAGATCGTAGGAAGCGATCCAGCCCATTGCCCACCAGCCTTCGTCATCGTAGAACTTGTTTCTCCATTGTGTGGCGCCATGCTGATTTGGGGATTTGGCAAATGTGTTGGAGACGATCATGAGGGCGTACTCTTTGAAGGCAGCATCTTGGATACCAAATCGAGCGATGGCTTCAATGATGTTGCCGGACTGCCACCATAAGTCGTTCCTGATTGAAGTCAGATATGCCAGTCGCGTGAAGTGGAAAGTTGCTTACCATAAGCCAGTATCGTAGTTGTACCATTTTTCTTGCAGAAGTTTGATGGCAGTAAAGGCGTCATCGGCAAAAGTGTCGGCATGCGCAAATATAGAGTAGAGAAGAGGTACTAATAACGCTGCGAAGAACTTCATGGTGGATTAAGCAATAGCGATAATAAGAATTATTGAGGTACTTTGAGTCTTGAAGAAAGATGATTGCCTTATGAGGAAGTAACCATGAGCGGAGACGACCCCGTCTCTGTTTTATGTTCTCAACAACCGCAGTGACAGCAATGGTAGCGACCTCAGCCTCGAAACTTTAGGCAAATGTATCAAGGAAACGGACTGTATGTTGGCGTGTGAGATCGATCCCAGTAGCGGCAGCGGCAGTGCCACAACGCCCAGAACTCCAAGAGAATACTTTATACAAGCAAATCTGTTCGCAGTACTGAACGTGCCTATGGCACTGTGTGTAGCATGAAGTCATCCCTGCTCTTACTACCCTCGAGCTATTGTTAGAAGCCTGTGGCACAGCCAGCGAGGTGGCCTTGGGATTGTCAGGCATGGAGACTCATGCGGGCGAGGGCCGTGGGCGAGTCAATACATGTGATAGACAGCATGCCCATACACCAAACGGTGAGGTTTGGTACTGTACAGCGGTAAGTAAAATTAGGTTTGTCAGAGCCTGATCGACGTGGAACCTATCATGAAGCGACTATCGTTTAAGAGAAGCGCTAGAGCGGATCTGATCTGAAACACGGGGAAGATAGGTTGGAAAACCATTTCGTACGGCAAATAAGGGAGATTGAAGGTTCATTGGGTGTTTATCTGTGATATTGCCTGTTTCGTCAGTTAGCTTATGGCACAGGGACCGTATCGTGGCTTGTGAAGAGTTGCCCAGCCTCACAGACGCCTGCATGCAGGAGCATCGCGTACGGCAGACGATCCTTTGGTCGAGACTTTGCGCGACGGCGAACGCACTACATATCGGCGATACTTTCAAGCACTGAGGAGTCTCGAGTAGATGCAACCCCAGCAAGACAGTTGTCGAACATTGTTGGTGCTGCTC
The DNA here is from genome assembly GCA_019059555.1 of Alternaria longipes. Taxonomy (NCBI): domain Eukaryota; kingdom Fungi; phylum Ascomycota; class Dothideomycetes; order Pleosporales; family Pleosporaceae; genus Alternaria; species Alternaria longipes. The sequence continues at coordinate 1,956,412 of CM032462.1, read as the reverse complement.
ATCAAACACGAGCCTCGGAGGTATGTTGACAGCTAGCACGACACACTCGGTGTTGGCAGTTCGGAGTGCCAGAGATGATCTTCGCCAGGCGCTATCGATGTCTGTTGTGCCGCGTCGCAGGCATTGTCTGAGTTGTGCGCAGATTCATCCCCAAGGATGATCATAGTCGGCTTGGTGACACCGCAGCATGTACCTCGCCGCAAGGCAGCATAGGCGATGGCAAATTCTCCGATCTCCATTTGAGACCTCCACGGCGACCATGAACAGGCCAATTCTTCATCCTATTGCTATTGCTGTGGTACGGACTCGGTGCTGAGCGCGTGGTTGGCACGACCGGCTTTGCTGCTGACGCTGTGAGATCAGCCAAGGTCCACAGCGAACAACGCAGAGCTCAGCAATGGATAACGGCCCGCTCGTGCAAAGGATAGTCGATCATGATTGTGCGCAGGATGTGCACACGTTCAATCCAGCGGCCAAAGGATGGGTCGTCACATTGACGATGTTGACGAGATGAAAAGTGGGTTCTTCGCGACAAATGTCAAACAAGTTTTCGCTCAGCGGCAAAAGGCCAGAAATAGTAACGACTCTCATGCGCTCCTGCGTGGAGAATCACTTTCCATTTGCGTGGGTGCGAGCGGGATGATAGAGTAGAACCTGGACGCGTCGAGCTCTGTAAGACGTCTGTACGCGTCTGTTCGGGCTGATGTGGCGTAGCAATGACGCTAGTCACGTGCTGCGTGACTTGTTCGTGCCACCAACATACGTCAGCGGGGTACTGCCCCACTCAACCTTCCAACTGTTCATGTACCCGACGTTGGCAAACAACGGCTTCTGCTCCGGAGTATGGCTTCAGGCTAGAAGTAGGGCGAGGGGATAGTCTACCATTAACAAGAAGGTACTGAGGCTAACCTGACGCTACCAACTATCTCTCTACTACGCTACCAACTATTCACTTGAAAAAGCACTCGCAGCTGAGGGGGAACCGCGGCAGCACATGCCCCTCGTTCCAACTTGTCCAGCACATCTTAGCCTTTAGCGGGGCAGTAATCCTTCTGCGGCAAACGATCTGGAACATGTATCCACCTTGAGCTGTGGCCGGATGACGCGAATGCCATGCAAAGGCGCCAGATTGCCATCAATCATACCGTGCGGAAGTGATGATCTACCAATCGTGGCAGTCTGTGGCGCCTGCAAACTGGTATACATCCTGGCAGGAAGTGAGCAGATCCTGGCAGTTCTACCATGTGAAGGAACAAGTAACAGGGCCCACTGAACACTGCGCTTCCCTCTCTCATCCACACCCTTTGCAGCTGCTCGTCTGGAGACATATGACGTACGAATGCCATGGCGCGTCACTGCAGCCTGGACGATGCACAAAGGTAGTATATAAGAGTGTCTCTGCTGTCTTCTCCTCGAACCTTCATCACACAATCAACTCTCAAACTCCAACAGACTACAACTACCACTTCCAAACTTCCAACCAACCAACCGCCAACAATCGACATGTCTGACTCCATGCGCAAGGGCCTCGGCGAGCAAGCCTCCGAGAAGAGTAAGCTCACTCACCGTCCAAACATGAATCCCAGGAGGACCATCTAACCGCCGTCAGTCACCCCTGACTCCCAGAAGTCCACCACCGAGAAGGCCAGCGAGAGCCTCACCGGAGCTGGTGACCGCATTGCCGGCGCCGTCCAGCCTGGTACGATATCTCCCCTTTCCCCTTCTGACTACTGAACATGTAACTAACACGACGACTACCAGAGGGCCAGAAGTCCACCGGACAAAAGCTTGGTGACGCGACCCGCTCCGGCGGCGACGATGCGTCCAACCAGGGCCAGGGCGTCATGAAGCAAGCCCAGGACACTCTCAGCAACGCTGGCCAGAGCATCTCCGACACCCTCTCCGGCGCCACTGGCCAGAAGAAGTAAAGCACTCTCTTCTTGTTTGTCTGGTAGCCACGATGCCTTCTTCCTCTCTCTTGCATGGCATGAAGACCTGAGAATGGACCAACATGGTATTGCGATGGATGGAACGAAACATACCCTTTTGGCGTGAAAGCCGCGTATCTATATACCCTACCAATGAATGAAATAATGACTTGATCAAACATACTGGCACCTTTGCCATGACTTCTTGTACAATCGTTCTGTGAGCAGGTACATATGAGCGCATGCTTCGATTGTCAACATGTCGCGAGGAAGATGTTCTCTGGATCATAACAGCAATATTTGGCCCGTAGTGTTGTTGCCACGTTCCTCATCAGTGCGACATGACGTGAAGCCTCATGAACATTTTCAAGTCCCATCGTAGGCGCCACCTAGACGTAGACGAGCTTCTTGATAAACTAGCCACGCCTACAAGTCCTCATCTTCCACCTCCTCCATTGACACATGGTTAAGCTTATTCTCCGCCGTCCTCGCTTCCCCAGATATACCCTCCATCTGCCCTTGGGCCTCCGCAGCCATCATCTCATACTCGGCTTCTTGCACCGCAGCCTCGGCGGCCCGTTCTGCCACATCTTTGACACTTGCATTCTGCACGCCTTTCAAGAAGGCGTCTATTTCTTCCTCGTCGGCCGTTTGCGCCGCCGTCTTCTTCTCCGCTTGCTCTTTCCCTGCTGCCGTCGACTTGTTCTCCTCCTCCTCCTCCTTGTTCTTTTCATTCATATAACCCTCTTCCCTCAGCTTGTCAAACTCTTCCGGCTCGAGTAGGCGTCCCTCGCCCTTTGCCAACTTGATCTTCTGCGCCACGGACGCGGGCATGAATTTGGTTGCTTCCTTGCGCAGATCGCGGACTTGGGGCGCGGCTTCGTAGACAATGGTTGGTTTCTTTGGTTCGGGGGCAGCGGCGGCGGCCGTAGCAGCAGAAGCGTCGTCTTGTTCGGACTGGAGGAAGCGTTTTGGTATTGGCGGTGGTGTGTCACGTGGCATGGGTATGCGCTTCACGTCGTCGTCGGTGTCACTACTATCCGTGTCTTTGCGCTGGCCGTCTCGTGATCTCTTGCCCAGGACGCCGGCGCGTCGGTCTCTCTGCTCTGCCCCCCTCTCTCTATGATCATCGTTGTTATTGTTGTTGTTGTATTGTCGCTCTGGTTTGAAGACTGGCGCTTTGTCCCCCAGCGCGGCGCGCGCCTTGTTCACTGCTGCGAGATCCTTCTCCAGCTCCTGCAGCCGTTGTCGCTCATGTGGCCGTATGGCGCCGCTCTGGTCGAGTTCTTTGAGGTTGTCAATGTCGCGCTGTATGCGATGTGGGTTTCGGCGCGCGAGTTTCTCGTTGCGCTGGGTCTGGAGGTTGGCCTTTTGCTTGCGGATCTGCTTCTGCTTCTCGGCCTTTTTGGCTTCCTGGACGGGGTTGTAGTTCTTCTCTTTGGCCATTTTGACGGTTCGAGGGTATGTGGAGTAGTAGTAGTGGTAGTAGTGGTAGTAAGTGTCGCATGGAAATTGAGAAACTGGGGACTGACGTAAGGTCCGTGCTTGAGCCGCGGCGCGTCGCGAACGGTGGCGGCAATTGCGCTCGCGAGCATCTGAGCGAGACCAACTACCCTCTCCATGTTCGTTCCAAGAGCGCTGAGGCTCAAAGGGGTCCGCGAAAAGCCGCGACCCAGGCCTGCCAAGGCGCCCGCGGAGAGAGACGGCGATGATGCGCTGGTCGAGGCCATGCAGAAGACAAGTACAAACTCACCTACTTACCAGCCAGAACAGATTGAAGCCAAGGCTGCAAAGCCCGGATCCAGGTTCACTACCAAGCCCGTCACACCGGAATACATTGGCCAGCTTGCTGCTGGCATCGAGCTGATCTTCACCGACTATGCGCACCAGGAAGAAGAGCGGGCCAAGTGGCTTCAAGACCACTACAGGAAGGTCAATGGGGAAGACAAGTGTACGTAGACCCGCGTCTCTGTGTGCTCCATGGCTGACTTGCAGGCCAGACATTCACCTTACCGCCATACTCGAACACCCCAACATCTCCTCCCTCAAGCCCGAAGCCTCCCAAGTCCTCCTCCAACAGGCTCTCCACGACCATCCTTCAAAGATGCTAGAGACCTCGAGCAACAGCTACTACGTCCGCCGCAAGCCCTCCTCGTACCCGCCCAAATACCTGCCCCACAACTCATTCCACGTCACTGATGACAACGGCCTGTCGTTCTGGGATCAGCGGACAATATACGTCGAACCGCATCTCCGCAACATGTGCCCTACACCGGCAAAGGTCGCATACTGGCTGACACAGCATGGAGAGCTACGGTCCAAGTGGGTGCCCATCCAAGCAGTCCACACGCTCTGGAACAGCTGCGCTTTCGTCGTCCTCAGCGGAAGTGTAATGCACGACGACGTCTGGCAAAAGTGGAGAGAGGCAGACAAGCCTGAGAACTGGAAGATCATGACCAAGGTCGAGCATACCAAACGTACTGCCGAATACGCTGCATTGCTCGAGACACAGAATCCGGGAGGCATGCGCAAGAACAAGACTAATGAGAGCGAGCTGCCTGCAATTGCGCGACCAGCTGTGCTTCCTATGGCGGTGGAAATCGCTCCTGTTGCGGAACAGCGGCCGGCCAAGAGCAAGCGTAAGAGACGAAAACCGAAAAGGTCTGGCAAGCCTACCGGGGAAGATGAAGTCGACGCAGATGATGCTGAAGATGCACGCGACGAGCCATGTGCTAAACGCAGAGGATGAACAGCGCCGTTCAGATCGTACACTCTATATGCGCACAACGCAAGTCCTCGCAAAAGGCGAGCGAAACAAGCAGTAAACAGCGCGAGCGGCGACACGAGCTTGAGCTAGACGTGTCTCAGCTGAATAGCTTCGAAATAATGGGTCACAGTTGGGAGCAGCACCATGATTGTTGATCTACCCCAACTTACCCCGCTTACTCGCTAGTACTGACATCTCAAGTTGCCGAAGCCACCGCATGCATCGTCGACCACTCTAGACATGGGGAGTCCGTGGACCGAGGAAGGCGCGGAGCTATGTGAGGGCCATTTTGCGGCTACTATAGTAGATAGTATATCTATCCAAATGTACCAGTTGACGACAATGGCTGGTCGTGATATCATCGACTATCCCAAGCACCTCTGTCTTTGTCTGTCGGACCTTGTCTAGTGTACTTGTGCCAATCTTGTTCATCTAACAAAGAGCTTTAAAAGTACCATGACGACCGTTGTAGAAAAAACGCCCACCGGCACTATATACCGCGCTGCAAAAGACTACCCAATACCCGACCTCGACGTCTTGACCCTTCTTTTCGGTGAGAAAACCAACTTGCCCCCTTCCTATCCTAAAAAACTCCGAAATCACTCTCTCCTAGAAAACCAACGATTAACTCGGGCTAAAAAAAAAATCCAGACTCGGAACACAGCTATGCCAAAGCAAACAACACACTCCTACACGTCTCGGCCGCCAACCCAGACCAGGATGTGCTAGACAAGTCACGCGCCCGCACCCTCACACAAGCGACTTCAGCTGCGCTGCGCAAATACTTTGGCGTCGGCGCTCACGGCGCGGGCAAAGATGTAGTCTCTGTGATTTCCACGGGACATTACTTGTTGCCTGTGCTGGCGTACGGCGTCATTGGTGCCGGGGGCATCTTCTCTGCCGCATCGGCTGGTAGCACCGTGGGTGAGCTGGCCAGACAGATACAAGGTGCCGGAAGCAAAATACTAGTCACATGCCAAGCTACGCTGGAAACGTCCATTAGAGCTGCCGAGGAGGCTGGATGGGGGAAATGCGGTGGGGGAAGGGTACTGCTTATGAGTGAGGAGGGAGAGTGGGGCTTGAGAATCATAGGGACTGGTGATGATGATGGTGATGGAAAGGCACAAGAGAGTGGGAATCCGATTGACCGGGAAGACAGGTTGCCGTGGATGAGGATCGTGGATAGGAAAGAGTTGGAAGAGAGTCTGGTGGTGCTGATTTATAGTTCGGGGACGACGGGGTTGCCAAAGGGTGTCAAGTTGAGTCATAGGAATTTGGTGAGCCAGGCTGTTACTACGGGGGATATGATGAAGAGCTGGATAAAGGAGAAGAGACCGGATTTCGAGTATAGGACCATCGCTCGTAAGTCATGGCCGTGTTTTGAAGAAAGAAAGAAAAAGAAAAACAAGGTGAAGGGTAGAAGACAATTACCGTTGCAAAACATTTTACTGACTTTTCGAATTCTCGATCAGACTTGCCAACCGCTCACATTGCAGGTGTCCAAGGCTACCTAATCAACCCCTTCTACATTGGCGGAACCGTCTACTGGATGCCCAAATTCGACTTTTCCCAATTCCTCGCCTACAACGCACAGTACCGCATAACCTTCTTCTTCACCGTGCCGCCCATCTACCTACTCATCGCCAAGAGCCCCCTCGCAACAACACAATTCGCAACACTCGAGCTAGCCATCAGCGGCGCCGCCCCGCTAGGAAAAGACCTGCAATACGCCGCGAGCCAGAAACTCGGCGGGCCGACTTGCTTCATCGACCAAACGTGGGGTCTGTCCGAGACGACGGGATCCACGACGATTATGCCCCCGGGCACGCACGATGATACGGGTTCCGTGGCGCCTTTGATACCTAATATGCGCGCGAGACTTGTCGACGACAGTGGCCACGACGTTGAACCCGGAACACCCGGAGAGGTGCTCGTCAAAGGCCCTGTAGTATGTAAAGGCTACTACCAAAACGCCGACGCGGATAGAGATGCTTTTACATCTGATGGCTGGTTTTGCACCGGCGACATTGCCGTGTTTAGGAATGGTCTGTTTTACGTCGTGGACCGGAAAAAGGAACTCATCAAGTATAAAGGATTGCAGGTAAGTTGTTGGGAAGTTTCAACTGCACTGCTGCTACTTATTGAATTAGACCAAAAAGCTGACTTTGTATACTAATGTTGCTAGGTCGCGCCTGCGGAGCTGGAGGCTTTGTTACTTGGTCATCCTGATATATTGGATGCGGCGGTCATTGGGGTGCCGACGGATGATGGCACCAACGAGGTACCCAGGGCTTACGTTGTCGTTGGGGATAGAGGAAAGACTGGGGCAGACGAGATTGTACAATTCGTCAAGAAGAATGTGGCGGGGTATAAGCAGTTGAGAGGGGGTGTAATATTTCTAGATGAGATTCCAAAAAGTCCGGCGGGAAAAATCCTTAGAAGAGACTTGAGGGCTCGCGCCGAGAGGGAGAGGGGTGCGAAGTTGTAGAGATGGGGTTTTTTTTTTACGATGATGGAAGTTGGGATGGGGGTCGTTGTATCAAGACGAGGCTTGGCTGTTACCGGTAGTGCCTATACCAAGGCAGAGTAGTGATATTGACTCATTCATGTGTAGTGAGGAAAGAAGAATATAAGGACCTCCAGGCTACAGTATAGGGTTGTTGTCCAGGTTCTACATGTAAGAGACATGTATTCGGGATGTGTCAAGGTGCCAGTGTGCAGTTAGGCGAAGTCCGTTTTCTGGTGATCTTTCCAACATGCGCGGGGGGTTATCAAATTGCGACACACAAAACCGATCCGCATCTGGATAAACACAGATATGCATCCGAGCTTGCCATATAATCGTAATATCACTGTGTACTGTGGTGTCTGCATTGTCAATGTTGTGTGTAACGTAGCCCGCAACAAAGAACACGTTGTGAGGCTGTAGAAGGCACTGATGGCTAATTTCAGGATCGTGTTCTGGCGATCCTTGTTTGCCGACAGCTTCGGGCTGATCATACACGCGGTCCGACGATCAGCTTCTCTACCAGTGCTGCTCAACACAATTCCAGCGATCGTTTTCACACTTCAAGTCGCTTTCCGAGTACAAAAGACGTGGTGGTTGCTAAGCTCGCTCTGGCATCATGCAACGCCCTTCCAACGCCTTCCTGTTACGCGGAGGATCTCCGAGCCTACCAGCGTAGAGTGACCACGCTTCGCCATTTCAGGAAAGAGATGTCTCATAGCGTATCTCGACTGGCCCGGCACAACTTACCAATTACCTTAACAAGGCATACACGTGGTATCAGTAGGGTGAACCGCAGTCCCGCCGCGTATGACATCACCAGAAGTAAACACCGTGTACCTTTTGTGCATTCCTCCCGCCCAAGATCAACACATTTCGATCCACCGATCAAGACCATGGCTCGCATAGCGGTATTTGCTCACCATGACTTCATATGCTTGTATCTAATACTCTTTTCTAGGAACAAAATCAGAAGATCAAAGAAGTCCTTCCTACGGTCAAAACCGAGGCGGAACAGATCGACCAGATCGCGAAGATAAGAGGATGGTTCCGCCCAAAGGAGGACAGCGCTTACTACCCGTTGATCCAAGAATTCCTCAACGAGCAGATCGACGCAAAGGAAGCGACGTCGCGCATTCTTGGGCCAATCGATGAGAAGATCAAAGACGCCAAACTCGACGATGTAGACTTCATGGACCTTTGGAAAAGCATCATTCATTCGGCAAAGCGATTGACTTTCCGCAATGGCGCACAGGTAAACCACAACATGCTGGTCGACTTGGTCAGCGCGTTCAAGGAGCATTCCATACCAGGCAATGAGCAATACAACTATCTCTACCAGGAGATGACCGACTTCGGCATGGCCTGTCGCGAGGCTCTCAACGACTCTCCAGTAGCACATGACGGCTACATTGACCGAGAAATCGAAGCCTGGGCGAATATGAACTTTTTCTTCGCCCTAGTGGCAGGCAAACACATCCACGACCTCTCCATGTACGCTCTCTTCGCACTACGAGAAGCACTCGAGACACCTGCTATCGACGACCCAATGTCAACCGCCAACCAAAAGTACGATGCCAACGTTCCTGCGGCTGCAGCCTGGATACTAGGCTACGGCCACGACCTCTTCCGTATGGAGAAAGACCTCACGCCCTCGGACCGCAAGCAAGGCAACCCAGGCCGTGGCGGCGAACTCTGGAAGGGAAAAGCCGAGTTCGGCAAGGAGAGATGGGCATTCTGGAAAGAACGTTTTGCAGCGATTGCAGACATGGAGGGCGTCAGTGAGCAGACCAAGATTGATGCTAGAGACGCGATAGAGGGCATGGAGAGGAGCCAGACGTATGAGCACATGAGGTAACTATCTATAGAACCTGGTAGTGCTAATGCGTAGCTATTAGATTTATGTTTGCAGAGGAGGTACAAAAGGAAGGAGATATCGAGCGGCTTGGAGGAGGATTTCGTCCGTTGGGACGAGGAGCTAAGCGGCAGAAGGGGGAAAGAATAGTAGACTTAAAAGCTAAACACGGTGAGATTGTCGTCACATCATAAACATAACTCCAGATACTAGATATTAGAACGATAGTCTCTTAACAGTCCAAATTGATTTCCGCTATAGATATCGTCCTATCAACCTACGCCTTCGTGGTCGCACCTAGCGCCTCCACGCCAGCATTCGCAACACTCAAATCCTGCTCCACACTACCTCCACTAACACCCACGCCTCCAATCAAGATACCATCAACGTAAATGGGCACTCCACCCCCAAAAGCAATCAACCCGCCATTCGTATTCTGCACATCGTACAGCGGCGCACCAGGCTGCACCGCCGCATACAAATCCGCACTCGCATACACGCCATTGAACAAGACTGCCGTCCTCGCCTTCTTCTGGCTAATGTCAATGGAGCCCAGGAACGCGTTGTCCATGCGGTGGAAGGCGACGAGCAGGCCCGAAGGGTCGACTATGGCGATGTTCTCGGGGATTTGGAGTGCTGTTGCGTTGGCGGTGGCGCCTGTGATGATGGTTTGGGCTTGGGCGGCGGAGATGATGTGTCGCTGGGCGGGCGTCGTGCCGAGTCCGTTTGTAGTGTTCATGGTGGCGGCGGCGGAGCTGAGTGTGAGGAGACTTAGAGTAGTACTCAGGATGGTGGTGAGGAAACGCATTTTGGGAATGGAAGAGGTGGGAGGGTTGTTAAGGACAGGGCTTTGTCTATAGTCGGCAACTTGCAGTTTGTTCTTCTGCTAATGTGGTGGAAGATGTGGATAAGGGAGACGTGGACAATGGTTGGAGATTTGAAATTTCCCGTTCTTTTCTTTCTCTCGAACTTGCTCTGCCGTCCCGTCGTGTCCTTCACTACTTATACTAGGTACGTATACGTACTCTATCCGATTTGGTCGTCTTCTCCGACCAGAAACCTCTCTACTCCACTCCTGCCGTCTTTCATCTGCAGGTACGCCCCGGACCTCGGTCTCGGATCAGGCCTCCCATGGCTGGCTTCCAGATTTTATGAAAAAAAAAAAATCTCTCTTCCGCTTGCTTGGATTGATTGCTAACAATGGTGCATCCCAGTGTTGCGTGGTCGCGGCGGTCTAGTTCACCGGAGACAAAAGATTTCAGGGTGTAGTGTGCGGGGACATGCTCTCAAGTGGTGGGTCGTTTCCGCTCGTTAGGCTCGTTTGGGCATGGTGGTTGAGCATGGCGACCGGGCCGGACATTTTAGCGTCGGATGCTAGGGACCGATCCGATGCTCCTGTCCCTTCGCCGTGGTTGTGCGGGCTGCGATAACTTGACTCGCACTGTGCGACGTGGGGCTCTACAGCATAGTGATAGTGAACGGTGGTGGCGTGAGGTGGGACGAGCTGCTGGTATTTGTGTTCTATGGTGTCTGCTTGGGACTATCGGCGGGAACGAGGTGTCGAAATCGGGACGCGCGAAAGTAGTGCATTGTGAGCTATAAGTGGTATGGGTATCTCAAATCAAAGCTCAGAAATTGCAATGCACGTCGGTGACGTGCCGGGCCAGCCGGTCATCTGGCGTTTCTCCTGCAGGCATGTGCTCGATACGCACATGGCAGAGTCGGCATTCCGGTTTCTTCTTGCGCTTCAGCTGTACAAACTCAATCCACACAACTCGAAACATTTCGTCAATCTTCTCTTTTTCTTCTTCATCGTCAATCAATTCCAGTAGCCCACCAATTTTTTCTTTCATCTTCTCAAAGTCTGTTTCTTTCTTTTGTGCAGTCTTGACCCATTCTCTGCAGATGGCGTTCTGTACATCAGCAACTTTGAAGCGCTTAAAGTTGCCCGTCATGATGGTCGAGAAGTGGGTTGCAAGTTCTGCAGCATAGTTCTCGAGATGATTCTGTTGCTCTTCCGCTGAATCCCAGAAGAGATTGAGAGACAGCCAAAGGTCCATGTTCCTTATACGGTACACGTATTGCGCGGCTGTAGCTATGAAGAAGCCGCATGATACTGAGGTTGCTGTGTTGAATATCATGTGAGACCAGAATGGTGGAAAAAGAAGAGTTTGACCTGGCTTCTGGATGATGAAAATACCATGTTGCAGTTCTGCGAGGATGCCCAGAGCAACACGCGAGGTGTTAGCAGCATGCATTTCCCCATATGCTTTGCGGAGGACGTCTAGGTTTGCCTGTAACGGAGGAAACGTAAGCCATACCTTCGAACCGGTCAAGAGCGTTGTGGAGAAATGATGGTCATGATATTCCAGCTCGAAAACCTCACCTGCAGGAGCGACCGTCAAGAGGAAGTCTGATTGACCTAGCATACCTTCACTTTCCCATCCCGGCATCCAGCGCCATGCCCGGTTGAAGGTAGGTGACTGCATGTGTACGACAGCACCAGGGTCAGAGTATGTCGGTGTTTGAATATTGTCAAGCAAGTGCATGATGGCGGTTGCGTCATCGTCTGGTGAGCCGCGTGAGGGTGCAAAACGAAAGTGATTTTCGCCTCCAATATCGTTCTTGATCGCATTCTCCACTGATGCGGAGCTAGGAAGCGAGCTAAAGGTGAATGGTAACTCTGTAGACAGATTTGGTGTGTCCCATGGAGATGGGCCAAATACACCGTCTTTTTCTTTACGAAAGTGCTTTAGTTCGTCCTCATTCAAGGGATGAACACGTCCGCGTTGGGCCATCTCAAAGGCGAAAGCGGCTCGATGGTCGACTTGATAGCGTTCAAGCTCCGCCATGACGTCAACCAGGTCTTGGTTGTGTAGGTCGGAGCTAGTCGTGGCTGTATCTCCTGACACACGCTGGGGTGTGGACGTTGTCATGACATGAAGGCTGACTGGATTGAAGTTTGAATTGTTGTCTTCTCGTAACTGCAGATGATTAGTAGCGGTCATGACAGCTACTCTACGTGCAGAGAAATCCATGACAAGTTGAGTCTCGCAAGATGATACCGCTGGTTATGATTGATGGATATCCCTCTTGGAGTGTTGACTGGTATAAGACTGGGCTACAAAACATGATTGCTTCGGGCCTCACATGACAAGTGAGGGTAGTTGTCGGTTGAGTTAGTACCAGAGGTTCTTGGCGAGGTGATTCACTTGTGCCTTTTGTATCAGCGGTGTCGTAGCGGGGTTGCTGCTGCCTTGCGCCAGCCACGTCTGGTCCCTTGCCATTCAACACCATACTCATGTACAAAGTGGCGATGTTATCGTTTGCATCGCTCCTAGGGTGTCAGCAGGACGCGTACGTTGAATGTGTTGATCGAAAAACGTTGGTATAGAAATGCATGAATATCATCTGGAATACTGAGATCCTAACATGACGTGGAAGCGATGAGCTAGCACAGCGACCGAGCTTGTCCAGATACTGTAGGCTTCCTCGGTACGAGAATAGAAAGAGAGAAACTAATGAAAGTACTTGTGATGTTCGCGTGGGTGCAGGCCATCTCGATGTCGTGCACCAGCCACCGCGCCAAACGCCAAGAGGCTAGCTCGGTCGGGCTTAGCTCGCCCACAGGTCTCAACACGGAGTTGCAATATTGAATTCGCGACCGACGACAACCCCACGACTAACACACAGGTATCACGCCAACACCGCCAACATGCGTACCTACGACGATTCCTTCAGCGGTCAAAAGATCTACCCGGGCAAGGTGCGTTATATTGCCCCTCCACGTCACGGCGCCCGCCACCCAGATGTCGAAATCCCGCCATCGCGACGGCAACAAGGCGGAGGATGATGGAACATGACAATCGGTCGGACATTTGCTGATGGAATCAACAGGGCAAGCTCTACATCCGTGGTGACAGCAAGATCTTCCGCTTCCAGAACGGAAAGACCGAGTCCCTGTTCCTCCAGCGCAAGAACCCTCGCAAGATTCACTGGACCACTCTCTACCGAAGGGCGCACAAGAAGGGTATCTCTGAGGTTAGTCGCTGCAGTTCATACACACGACACGCGCCGCTGGGAATGTCTGGAGAGGCAGCAGACTATGACATCAGTCTACACTGCGGACAGGCTTGACAAACACGCATTCTCAGCGGCCATCTCTCAATTCAATTACGAGGCGCACTCGCTAACCACCTCCACCAAACAGGAAGTCGCTAAGAAGCGCACCCGCCGCACAGTCAAGCACCAGCGTGCCATCGTCGGTGCTTCCCTTGACGTGATCAAGGAGCGCCGCAGCCAACGTCCCGAGGCTCGTTCCGCTGCCCGCGCCGCCGCCGTCAAGGAGGGCAAGGAGAAGAAGGCCGCCGCCGAGTCAGCAAAGAAGGCTGAGAAGGCCAAGAACGCCGCCGCATCCGCACGAGGCAACGCCGCCAAGGTCAGCAAGCAGGGTGCCAAGGGTGCCGCACCAAAGGTGCAGGCAAGGACTCGTTAAGCTGGGTTCGATATGGCGTGCATAGTCTGGGTTATGGCTGGTTTTTCGGGATGACTCGGTGTTCTTTTACTCTCTTCCGATAAACATACCTACGGAAAATGGAATGAATGGAATGGCATCATGGCTTCTTCACTGACTCTTTGGCTTCGGTGTGCCGGGCTCTGTCCATGTTAGCGTCTGGCACCATAGGGCAAATGCAATACCATGTCCTCACGAACACTGCGGAAGAGCTCGAATACCCATGTGTATGTATAGTACGACAAAGGAACCTGGGCCGTCATGGCGACAGAGTCATGGTTGTGTGGTATTGTCTGGATACATTTGCACATCCAGCCGATACAAGAAGTAATCCGACCACTAAGCATACCTAAGTATCTGAGTGATCTGTCCAGCGTGTAAATAGTGCTGCTGATGTCTAGCGTGTTATGAACTTCAGATGGAGAGGTGTGAAATGTCAGTATTTGCTCACCGTTCGTTTGTTTAGCTCGGTGCATATCGAATGTTGCAACCTTCAACTCTTATGCTCTCACCTACCTCACTTCTACAGTACACTAATTCAATCGTCATACTACTTCACGAGCTATCTACATCGTCAGCATGCTTTCAGACGAGACCGTCGTACTCGCCACTGTCGCGGCGTTACTCATTATCGGTATTGTCATTGTCATCAAGATGCATGACCTGAGCTCTAGAGCTCTTGAAGATAAGGCGCATAACGGAGGCAAATTCCCTAGAGATACTAGACACATCATACTGCCAGTCAATAATATGCTAACACCTAGCCGTTGATAGACGTCACCGCGGATCTGGCTAGTGCGCGTGCTCAAGGTCGCCCTGATCGTGGTAGCCACCAGCACATATGTCAAGGACTTCAGGCGGCTGGAGGATCTGTGTCGGTAGCATTCCCGGTAGTTCCGATTTACCACAAGCCTCAAGTAGGTGCACATACACTTCAAAGGGTCTCAGATAGACTGATACGAAACAGTAAATCATTGTCACCATCTACATCGATAGGGAGCCATGATACAGAAAGAAGCAAGGCAGGATATACATGAGAGAGAGAGAGAGAGAGAGAGTACATAGCACAAGATATGACTAGTTTTGACTCCATACTACATGATTTTAATTAAGTCATCTCATCAGGTGTGCCGGTTTTGTTCGCGCCCACTAGAGAATCGGCGGCAGCGCGGAGTGAGTATGACTGTAACATTTCAGTCACATTTCTATCTTCTTGTAACAAGGCCAGGCTCAATGCTGTCTTTCCGTTCTCGCCCCTCGTGTGGATATCGATCCCATCGGTAGCAAGCAGTAGCTCAACTATGCCTTCGTGCCCTTCGGATGCTGCCAGCATCAACGCCGATTGTCCCCGGTCATCGATCGCATTAAGATCGAATTTGCCTGTAGCAACCAGTAGCTCAACTATCTCTTGATGCCCCTCGGATGCGGCCAGCATCAATGCCGACTCTCCGATCTTGGTCCTTAAGTTGACATCAACCCGGTCGGTGAAAAGCAGTAGTTGAAGTACGTCTTTGTCCCTTTGCAATGCCGCTGCCAACAATGGCGACCAATCCCCAGTGGGCTCCCCATTGATTTCGGTTCTCTTGTCCTTGAGGAATAGTTTGATGATATCCATGTTTCCTTTCTTCAGGGCCCATATAAATGCTGTGCGCTTTTCATGGTCTTTCGTATTGACGGCAAGTTTGTCAATCTCCAGGAGTAGCTCAACAATATCTTTGTGTTCTTTTCTTACCGCCAAAATAAGTGGCAGTAGCTCTTCTCCCGAACTGGCCTTACGTAGTATGAAGTGATACCTGACTTTGACTCCCTTGTTGACATCGACGCCAGCTTCAAGCAGTATTTTCACAACGTCCTTGTCTCCATGATCTATCGCCCAAATCAGTGGCGTACCTATATCATATAGGAAGCTTCCATCCTGACCCTGAAGCACTTTAGTCTTCGAACATATCAGCTCAAGAAGTGTCAAACTTCCGTGCTTAGCAGCCCAGCGACAACGCCTGCCGAAGTCCCTATCCGCATCTCTTATTTCCGATGATCGGGTCTGGATGAGATTGGCAGAGAGCTGGTGAATACGATGGCTTCTCCCCGAGACATCCCAGATATGATCTTGCCAGTGTATGTTTGCATAAGCATAGAACGTAAACACGTGTTCTGGCTTAGGGTTTAGAGAGCCACGCGCTTCTGCGAGAGTCTTGCTCAGATCGAATGTAGGTTGCTTTCTAGAACCGAGAAGCTTCATTGCGAGTTGACGAGTAGTACTCGAAGATCCCATGGTGCTTTGCAGGATCTTCGAAGGTGCTGAATGTGCCATGATAGGACGTATTGCAGTCTTGGTCATCTGAGTTTCGAAGACACCGTACGCAAGATAAGTGATGACAATATCTGCCATCCTTATCCGTGCATCATCGACAGTGAATCCAATATGCCTCGCATCGTCAAGGCCGTGCAAGAAATATTGCTTGACGCTGTGGTGTACGACTCGCACAGTTGACTCTTCCTCGTCGACTGTTAGAAGACACCCACAGCAAGCTAGCGCTGAATGAACATCGTTCAACATCTTGGACGGATCCCAGGTTGTGTCGCCAGGAGTAACACTCAGGGCTTCTCTTAACTCGCTAGTGGTCAATGGCCGACACGCTGCCAGTACCAGCTGTAACGTCTTTGCTTGCAGGGGTCGGTCAAGACTCCCCGACTTCCACAATATCCGTGCAAACGTCTGTGAGATACTCTTAGGTAGATCCGTCAATGCTTCACGGATATCGTGGTCGGTCTTCATACTGCACAAAGACCGGATCTGAAGAGCCGCCCAAAGAAACATTCCCTGTGAACCAGCTATGAGTGCATCCTGTATTTCGATGATCAGAGTAGCATCTCCAATGGTCAGCAGCTCTTGGTCCAAACAGCGACGCAAATCGGCTTCAATGAAGGCGTCAATATCGGGGTTCTTCTCTGGCAACGGAATGATGCGAGTGGACAAGAGGTGATGCGTAATTGACTGCAGACCGTTGTTCGGCTCCTCGCGAAACGAAGCACAAATAAGGACGTTAAGGTTCTCTTGGATAGACCCCATTGCTTGCACTAACACCCTTCTCTCTTCGTCGTCGCATTCCTCTAGCCCATCTATGACAAAGAACGCTTTGTGATTAGGAGGGTAGCCTTGTAGGATGAGTCCTAGTATCTTGTCGGTGTCACCAGTATTGTGAGTATCTCCGCAGATTTCCGAGAGTATGTCAAGATCATCGACGGTCCGTAGCAACTGCCGCGCAAGCGAACCCAGAACTACGCGTGCTTGCAGACTCTCTGGAACATCGTGTCTGCAGAAGAAGTACGTTACCAGTGGTCGTTCTTTCTCAGTGGAGAGGTTGAGGTCGTCTACAATATTTGCCAGGAGTACGGATTTACCAGATCCCAGCTTGCCTGTACATATTATTGTGGAAGAATGCGAAGCATCTCTCCATTGTTCGTATTCCGCAAAATTTGTATAAAGCGACGTGTTTCCGGCCTTCCTCGTTTGCTTCCATACTATTTCGTGGTCGTATGTAGAGCAGAAGTCAAGCACTCGGTTCTTAGTAGCAGACTTCTGCTGTTGCGATGCAGATTTGAACATTGATCGAGATAGAGCCCTGAAGCCAGAACTCTCTTGGGCTTCGTTCAATTGCATTTCATTTGCGATCCACAATGCCCACTTGTCAAGATCGGTCCGAAATGCTTTCAAGTCTCCATCGTTCAAGGAAGATGTGAATTGTTGGAGTGCTGATTTCTGTCCGAACTTAAACAAGTAACGGCAAAGTGCGACGACTACAATGAAATATTCGGAGAGGTACGATTGTAATTTTGTTGATTGAGGATACAACACGCTTATCGCTTGGTGGCGCGGAGTGGATCGTCCGATTTCCATAAATATCGACGATAGCTTGTCTACGTAGTTGGACAAGCTCACAATCGACTGCGCTTTATTAGTATCCGATTGCGACTATGATACAACAGAGAGATACCGACCAATAAAGACATTCGCACCAATGTCCAGACACCACATGCTATCAGGTTCTGTGAACCTCCAACCACGACATCGCCAAGAGCAGCAAACTGCTGGACTCCCTGGAGGAAGTTTGTGAACCGTGGGCCGAAGCACTGACCACTATACTTCTTCGACATGCGACGATCGACTTCGGCCGTCAGCCGCATGACATCGCTCGGAGTTGGGGCCGCCGAAAGCGACTGCGATCTCAGCGTGCGAAACCTAGACTTCTGCTCATTGGTCAGGTCGGCTTCGAACTCGGAGAGTGCCTGAGCGAGGCGGATATCAGGCTTGAGCGACGAAGCCTTGGTTAAAGCTTTAGACATGACTGTCGCCATTGAGCTAGAATAAGAGGGTCATAAAGTGACCGCGCATTACCAGACCAGTCAGCAGTTAGGAGAAAAGCACGATGCATAAGACGGCAGTAATCTGCAGGATGCGAAGCTGTAACACGATCTGATACGAGGATCTCTGTTGAGTCTTACATGGAAGAAAAAGTAGCCAGTGCAAAGACGAAAGTAGGCTACGATGCCAGCCGTCGAGCTGAAGACCAGTCTAGGTGCTGCGCACAAGGCTGAACGTGGCTGCGCATCTCAGCCGCAACCCCGCTTTCTTTTCGGATTCGCATCGTTGATAACGTGAGCGGCAAGCGAGCTGCGCACCCGTGCCAAGACTACGTCTCATCCACCTTCTTGTTACACGGGGTTAGGCTATACTTCTCTAAGCTCGGTCCGTACTAAGGCGAGATAGACTAAAGCGGTAGTCCGTGAGGTATCGTATGGAATGATCAGGTGGAAAAGAGTTATCGTTGTAACCAAAGGATAAACAATACCAATTCTATAAACGATAGAATAACTAGTTGACAATCTGTGTGAGAGATGAACTATTTGAGTTGACCACAACGAGTGTAATAATGAAATCCGTCCATCCTTTATACCCATTGCAATCTGTTCTTGTCCTCCCTGTCCTCCCTACCAAGAGGGAGGTGTGGGAGGACCGTGGCTTCCCAACCCTCACTGGCCTCCCGGAGGCCAGGTCTTGGCGGGATGCCACTCTTGTCACGTGATCCAGGCCCCGCCTTGGATCCACATTCTTCCATCGTGTCCGCCCGATGGTCTTCCTTCATGCGACCTGCATGAAGAAGCAATTCCTTGTTACCTTGTAACATTAAAGAGATAAACTAGGCAGCGTCTAAACATAGAAAGTGTAAGAAAAAGCAGATCTAGAAGAGAGGAACTCTATCGCAGGCAGAGGCAGAGAATATAGTTAGGCAAAAAGATATTAAGGCTTAGTTAGAGGCGGAGAGGCGTTAGAAGAGAGTGCGCATAGGTAGTAGTGTAAGGAGTATTTAACGCTGCAAGAATTATAGCGAAGCAGGTTATAATAAGCGCATATATAAGAGAGATACAGTAGAAGTAGAGGATTAATTTAATATACTATGCACTATAGTACAATATTGTAGTAGTGAGTTGTTAATGTGTTAGGGTGGATAGGTGCATTTAGTGCGCAGCTCGCTTGCCTGCGCAGCTCGCTTGCCGCTCACGTTAGTCTTAGTTACTGTTGACTATCCCACGAGCATATTCTTTCGAAGAGAACGCTGTCAGAGTCAGAACAGATACTATAGTAGAATGAAAGTAAAAAAACTGATGAGACCATCAGAGCTGCCTATACCTAATCATGTCAGGCTAGAAAGAGGCTAGCGCAATCACGTGGGGATGACGTGACGACTCTCACAAAGTCGAATCCTTTGACAACACAGCACGCGGCGACGGAGTATGGTGACTATACTCCTACAGAGTGAAATGCAGCCCTATGTGTGTAAGCTCGGTGGCTTCGGTGACACAAAAGATCGTAAAACCTGACTAGCCTACCTAGGTACTCCCACGTTAAGCGTCACCTCCACATCGGGCACTACATTCACGTTGGGTAGTACTCTACATTCGGCCATAATCAGGGATCTTCACGCCCTATAACGGTTTGCGTCTTTCTGCGATCGAGGGATCCTTGAGCAAAAACCGTGCGCGTAAGCACCATCTTTGTGGCGTCCGCGGCTTCCGGAGGTACCGCATTCGAGATACCGGCAGTCGTCACGCCCAAGAATTTTGCTTAGGTCAGGCCGTTCGACTTGGATACATCCGGGGAGCGGGTAATTTCCGAGAACATCTGCTGCTCCTGTTGTGAACGGCAAACTAGCCTCACGCGGTAGTGATGAACTGCTTGTCTTACCCACATGTGGTACGACGGTCGCCGAAGATTGGGAGATCAATTCACCGGCGGTGCAGTACAACGGCCGTAAGCTTGATCATGGTAGCTGCGATCGAGGGAGTTCCCTTAAGGTGATTTACGTGGTAACCGCACGCCGGCGGCCGTCATGCTACCCTACAGGTGCTTCTTGGTGGAGCCCTGAACCATTCCATACTGACTGTTGGATGCAGGGTCAGACAGACCAAAGTTCAACACAGTGCAGATCGTATAGAAAGACCACGTTCTCTGCAGGGAACGCGATCTCATCTTTAATACGCAACTCTTCCGAGTCGCCATCGGCCAACTCGTGTCGACTGGGGTGACGTTAGCTGACTGTCCGGGAGGCGCTGCCTAGCTAGGAACTTCTTCTTTCCAATTCCGTGGTCCTATCCGGTACGTGCGTGTGAGGCCTGGGGTACGTACATCCCGAGGTATTGCCCACTGGTTCAAAGCATT
The DNA here is from genome assembly GCA_019059555.1 of Alternaria longipes. NCBI lineage: Eukaryota > Fungi > Ascomycota > Dothideomycetes > Pleosporales > Pleosporaceae > Alternaria > Alternaria longipes. Next base: position 1,936,125 of record CM032462.1, on the reverse strand, counting down.
CACGGTCACGATGCAAATAGTACATGGAAGCAAAAGCTAGTGCCAAAAAGACGTAGGGAGTAGTTCTTCGGGCCGACCTCCTATGTAATACGCCTTGCCGAGCAAACCTAATTTATGACAAGCATCTGTAGCGCGACGCGGGTACCGTGCTCCCGACCCGCAGCGCCACGAAGAGTCTCAGTTATTGCGTATTATGTCTTCTTTCATCTGCGCTCGTATCAAAATGGGTTCGACATGTCGGCACCATGAAGACTGGGAAAGCAGAGGCGCTTTGCCACTACACGATCGTGTGATATTCAACACATATTTCAAAGCACTTGTACAACATCGTTGAGTCCAGCTCCGCTCGCTGACATAAAAAGACTTGGTCTCTTCGTTAGAGAGGTGCCGATCATCTCTATTGTTGTTGCAGAAAACTGGAGAAACCTCGAATCATCCGCACCCGTAGCCCGGAACTCGTCTTCTGGTACATGTTGCCCATCGAGAAATTATCCCGAGAATCATACGGTCAGATAATACGCCCAAGAACTTCTCCACAGATGTGAGGAGGTCCAGGAAAGTGATTAACGCCAAGGTCAGATCCAATGATTCAAGCCTCCATGCCCAGAATTTGATGTGCCGTATAGTGGCAGTATGCTCGCATACGTTCAAAGGACTACCAAATATCTTCACGACACGACTGCGTACTTCCCATGCTTCTCCAACTACATAATCTTTCTATGTTACTCATCTCTCCTATCCTTCCTGCTATAAACGTGCAGGAGGCTGACTGAATCGCGCCAAGTGGGTTCTGGTCCTCGACTTTCTAGTAAGGCTGCGTAGTGCTTATGGTGGTAAGCGAGGTGAACAAGCCTAGCAGTGCAACACTGGTACTCATAGTTAACTCATTTGGGAAATCGAAACGTTCATCTTCCTCACCACAATACGAGATGCGGCCGCCAAGTGTCACGGAGTTACAGACCTGGCTCGTCTCAAGCAGTATGTATCGATCAGCTTGTGCAGGTTATCAGTTATGGGCACGGCTTTGGACTGGGTGTACAGCACTTCATGCCTAGTCGGACTGCCAACCGATTCAAACAAGGCTGAAGGACGAGGTAGAGCTATGCATATAGGACTCACTCAACTCAGGATACATTCGTGGTAGCGATCATAAGACACCACGGCGAAATTCCAGGTGATCTCTCCGCGCTGCTTGTAAGAGCGGTGTCAACTCTCTCGTACATCCAGGGTATGATTACGATCGTGGAAGTTGAAGGCGATGCTCCGGAAATGACCACGCACCACGGTGCTTCAGAATCGGTCCTCTACGCTCGTCGACTTGCCCTCGATCGAGATGGCTACGTTGGTGGAATGTCTATATAAGACCTCACAGTTCACTTCTTCTCAACCCATCACAGCAATCAGCTTCAGTCACTCATTATCACATTCTCTTTACCAAACCCACACTCCTTCAGATCTCTCGATCATCCCAACCATCTCCAAAATGCACTTCAACTTCTCTACCATTGCCGTGGTCCTCGCCGCCATGAGGTATGCGGCATCCATATTTCATCACTTACCTCGCTAACCCATTGAACAGCGTCGCCGTCGAGGCTGCCCCCAAGGGAGGACGCGGCCGTGCGAAGGCCAAGCAGGGTGCCAAAGACCACGCCGGTGACGTCGCTGGTGGTGCCGCCACTGCCGCCGGATTCATCCCATCTACCGCTGGCAAGTAAGTCTAATGCCCAACTGCCTCCTCCAGCAATTTCAAAGCTGACCGTACGACTCAGGCACGTGGCCCACAACTGCTGCGTCAACGACGGCGGCTGGCAATACAACGCACGCGCTGCAACACTCACCGAGACTGTATGCAAGCAGTTCTCCAGCGCCCAGATGTACAACAACGCTTGCACTGAGGCTTCGGGATCTGGACCTATCTCTGGCGATGCTTTTTACAACGCTTGCAAGAACGCGGCTCCTGGTGACAACACTGTTGGCGCTGGATACCGCGCTACCTGCTAAGCAGCCAGTAAAGCTGTACATTCGCAACGAGCCGCATTGTTCATCGATGGGAGAACTTGGAGAGATGATTCAAGAGATAATGAGGCTGGCGGGTTAATTTTCAAGTCACTCCTTATGCTACTCTGTGGAGTGGATATCTATCTTTATCTGTAGTACTTAATACTAGGCGTTGTTTTGGAAAACTTTGAGTTGACTTTTGCATACGAGTGAATATCTTGAGTGATCATCTAGAGATAGCTCTATCATATGCTGACTATGAGGCATCACCAAAGAACTGATGTTATTCACAAGACATCGGCAGTACAGTGGCTCCAAGGCAATCAAGTTATCAGTGTTCTGTCTTCTCTCAGCATCCTCTCAAAGCCTCAGCCAGAAGGATCAAAAGGATACAAGCAGCACAACCAGAAGAAAGCAGAAGTGTTCAGATATGATCATAGTATCATTGTCCTCCACATTACCCAGTATTTCCCTGATCTCAACTCAAGTCCTATAAAACGCCTCGTAATCCCAGTGGTATATACGCATCCCAAAAATCACTTTTTGTTTCACCCTTCCCCAGGGTATCTGCGCATCCCAAATATCCCAAAAAATTTCACTTTTGTTGACCCGTTTCCCATTATTAACATCCCCGGATCTTCTTTCCCCCTAAAAGGCTCATTTCGCAAAGCCGCTTTCTAGTTGTGAGGAGCACCGTAGGTGTGCTCGTAAGCATTGCTGACGCTCCTGTGGTGCTCAACAATCTTGTTCTTGAGCCCCTTCCAGGCCTTCTGGTAGTTCCTGGGTCCCTCTTGCGCAGCCTCCTTCTCCTCAAAAGTGGCAGGCGCAGCACCGACGCTCTTCCTGGATGCCTCGCCGCTCTGCCTCGGGCTGCTCGCAGCAGATGATGAGCGAGATGCGGAGGGAGAGAAGCTAGGGCTGTAGTAGACGGCAAAGGCAGAGTTCATCTCTTGGTGGTGCTTCTTGAGGGCTTTCCAGGCCTTGGAGGCGTTTGTGGGGTTGCGCTGTTGGCTGGAGGTGGTGGAGGGGTTGCGGGAGGTTTGTGTGGAAGATGCGGGGCTGTTGTAGGTGGATACTGAGCCGCCGTAGTAGGCGTTGCAGGCAGCGTTGATGCTCTCGTGGTGCGCCTTTGCGTGAGCCGCGACGGAGGAGAGGAAGTTGGGCATTTTGGTGGTTGTGGTGGTTGTTTGTGTTGGAGTGTTGATCGATGTGATGTTGATGCTTGAGATGCAATCGAAGATTGGTAGTAGTGGTAGTAGCGGTAGTAGTTGCTTTGCTTGTAGTATGCTTTACTGTGCTGATGTCCTTCACCCTCACGTACCCACCATCCCCTTTATACTCCCCCAGCCCATCCCCCAGAATATTCTCTATGACACTTGCCAAGCATCACCGGTCACACCTTACATTCAAAACTCTTCGCCAAAATTTTAACAGACCACACCGTTGCGCACGCCCTGCACCTGTCGACGAAACGATCGTGAGATTCTGTGGCGTCCGCCGCTCTGATTGGCCACAGGGCTGACAAACCCATAGAATTCCTGTCATCGAACACCTTAACAGGGCGTGAGAGGGTCCGTGCCACGATCATTATGACCACCAGGTGTCCACGCCCTACCATGGTGCGTCTTTTCCGAAGGCGCGCCGGAGCGTTTCCCGTCGGCGGCTAATTTCGTCAGGGCGCATCGTGTGTGTAAAGGCGCGGTGATGAGTTTTCGGTTCGTGTCCTCCAAAGGCAGTCATCTAGCAGCTAACGGCATGGCGGGGGAAAACTCTGTTATTGGCTGCCACGCTCCGTCGCACCACGCTGTGTACCTGATCCACGCAGGGCCTTTCCCGCCGTCCAGTTGCCCGTCGGATGCCAAGTTTGCTTCTGTGCTTTTGGGCTAGACTCTGCTGTTGCACTGGGAGTGGATGTTTGTACGTAAAGTCGCTGTTTTACCTTGTGCGACATGTCCGTTAACTGTTAGAAGAATGCCTTTGGAGGTTTGGCGACGAAAATTTGATGTTTGATGAGGGCGCGCCCGCGTGACGACGATGTGGTCGGTGTGGATAGGGGGTGATGATGTGACAGCAGGTGAGTGATTTTCTGCAAGCTCACGATCGTGTTCACAGATCCTTCTCGATGACACAAGCTGTCATCTGACTGTCGTGATCGTGAGTCTTGCGATGTGCGACAGACGATGACTCTGCATTCATCAGCTACAATACTACGCGCATTACGCAGCGTCAGCGACCCAGCGCCGTCTACATCAACGTGGAACTGTCGCAAACATCAGCATGATACGAGCTTACGTTTGTCACCAAATGGCCGACCGACGATGCAGCGCAGTTTTCGTATTCTTGGTAGAGACTCGCAAACCAGACGCCACCCAATGCAAAGACAGGTCTATTACGCAAACATCTATAAATTCAACGCGGAGGAATACGCGACCCTATTCATAGTCGGATTGCGAGAATCCCCACACCCCACCAGACCAGCAACAGCAAGCTTGCTGGCCAGCTTCCCGCGATCATACTATGAGCTCGTACCGTACCAGCGATAAACGGGCCTCCTGTGGGGTACAAATAGCCGTTCGACTGCCCGTGATAGCTTCCTCCACTTTCACCGCACCCTGTTCCCAACGGATCTGGCTCCCTCGTCAATGTGGCGATTGTGGTAATGGGTTGAAGGGTTCTCGTAGCTCCTTGTACGACTACAGCAGTTCCGCTATGATCTAGGCTCAGCGTCGTGCCGTTTACAGTGACGGGGGCGCCGCCTGGAACAAGAGTTGTACCAGGACCCATCACAATGTAGCCAGCGCGATTTGGCGTATAGACATGATTTTCGTAAGTTAAAGCAGCTGCGACTGTGGTATATACGTTGCCAAAGATCGGGGTGATACTGGTCGTTCTTCCGTTGACGATGAGCGCTGTTGCGGAAGATGCGAGGGCAAGTGTTGTGCCAGATATCGTAAGTGGTTCGCCTCCAGGAAGAAGAGTTTGACCTGCGATCACGTACTGTGTCTGCGAATTTGGTGCGATGGTTTTGGTACCAATAGTGAGTATTGGTGGAAGTGGTATTGGTGGTTGCGAGACGGGCACATCTGTAGTTGCGGACTGGAAAGGCAGGAACGAGATGATAGTAGTACCGACAACGATCTTGGTCTTGCCATCTGAGGTCTCGATCGCCACAGGTGTGTCTCCAATGGTAACGGTGTCGCCAGGCGTCAGAGTAAGAGAACCCGCTACTACAAAACCACCACCGCTTGGGTCTTGATCGACGACAATGTCAGACGCACCAGCCGATATCGTTACCTGCGGAGGTCTTTCCGTGGTTGCTTGCGCAGTCGCTTCTTGGATAGTAGAGCCATGTTGTTCTCCGACTGGGGTATCAAGCCACCCTGTTGCAGGTATCTCATATACTGGCGAACATCCTCTGCACGGCCGTGTAGAACTGAAGTTGGGCTCAGGGATCTCATGATGGCCATTCGGGTCTCCAACCTCCGTCACGGCTGGTGGGATTGGTCTTAGGCCTTGAACTGTCGATATCATTGGTAGCGTCCCTGTAGCATTTCCTTGAGACGAGGTTAATATGGTTGTCACATCTGTTAGCGATGCGTATGGCGGGTTGAGTGCTACGATTGAGGTTGGTAAAGGCGCTATTGTGACGATAACGGGTACAGGTACCGTCAGAGCTATGGGCCCTGATGTGGAGGACAGTCTGTTAAGGGTAGACTGAGTTGGCCGCGAAGGTATCAAGTTAAGAGGGCGTGATCGGACAGCCAGCGGAGGCGCAGCATTTGTTGATGTACCAGAGTTGGAGTCTAAGAGGTAACACACGTTTCGTCAGTCATCGAAAACCGGTGTTCATCAATGCGACTCACTTGGCTCCAATATCATTGAGTTCAGGCTTCCCACTGCCGCTGCCGATCCATGGTCGGGTACTTCTTTCTCAGGTTAGCCCAACAGGTTTTTGTTTTTACGACCACCAACGTCCGGCGCCTACCCGCTGATGGTAGTGCAGATGTAACTCCTATCCAAATAGCGCCGAGGCACAACAAATGGTACAATGGAAAATTGATAGCAGAGCAGATGATGCGCATGGCAGTCCTTGGAGACGGATATCATAGGGTCGTAATGCGGGAATAGTAACCACGAGAAGCAGGAAATCTGCAGCCTTACATTTCATCCAGGTGACAGCCCTTCTCAATACTTGATACGGAATCTGAGCAAGCATAGAAAGAGGGTGAATCGTAAATCTCCGCATTCTACATATACCGAGGAAGTGGCCGGTGACTGAGATAAAGACTGGAACAGTGGTACACAACATCTACTTAGATTGCTATTGATTAGACTTTCATAGAAGCTGGGGTCGTTATTGTGCCGATTGGAAACGCCCGAGTGTGGAGATGGCTTTACCCGGAGCGGGAACGCGATATTATACGTTGGCTGGACGTATGCCAGCGGCTGGTTCCTTCTAGGTAGCTTAGCGAGCCTTGACCCTTGTCCAACACTCGACTCTGCTGCAAAGCTGACAACGTTCCCCCATGAACGAACGAGTCGCGATTGCGTAGGTCTTGGTAAATGTCCACAACCAGGTCGAACGGATTCCAGAAGCAGGGATCATGAAGAAATGCCATGTGGTCGACCAGGGCGCCAATTCATAAGTAATGTATGCTGTCTTTTGTGCGTCCGGCATCTCATGATCATCTCGACATGACAGGAGCTAAGCATAGATGGTTAGTCCTGTTCATTGGAACTGGTGCGTGCCTACGATCTACAGTCTAATGCTTTTTGTGCAAGCTTTCTCGACGAACAACTAAAAGTCCTTTTGAAAACTTAAACGCAGTCAATGAACTTCCAATGCAAACACGGCTTGTCGATACAACACTGGGTTTGCGGAGAGACCATTCGAAGCGCTCGGGACGGGTGGCGTGAATGACATTCACCCGGATCCATACAGGCGGCACTCCTCCCATGCAAAACCGGACACACATGGTAAAGATGTGTAGAGCATATTTCCAGGCGCCCGCTAGAAACGTCCCTCGCGGCAATCCACAAATCACCGGACCTGCATTCGTCGGTGTGCCCTGGGCTTGATACTATCTGGGCACGGAAAGGTCTTTGTAGACTTGATGTTTTGATCATGCGGCCGCTTTCAAGGGTAATAGCGGAAGGTTCATGCGTGTAGCCGGCGTATGCCTCGCTCCCGATGTCGCTCCGAGCTTTCGCATGGGGGTTATGTTGGTATGTTGAATCGGGGGTGTTGTTTGGACCATCGGCGTTAAAGTTTCTTTTGCCAAATCCAAAATTTCGTATAGTGGGAACAAAGACGATGAAGGGTGTTCATGATTGGCCTTGGGGACCAGAGGCCGCTGATCTGACCTACCTGGAGATGACAGCATCGAAAACAGCTCCTTCGAGACTGGTCGGTTGCCGCGTTGCCGTATACAACAAGAAGAATTGGTGAGATCAGCAGCATCAGTAAATATTGAGGAAGAGACAACCTTAGCGTGCCACGTGCGGCTAGCAGCTGCGACACCCGGAGATCAATGTAGAAAGTTGCAAAGCAGCAATCCGGCATAGCGATTCAATGCAGAGCTCTTCGTAATCAGGAAGGTACTGCCCGCCCAGTTGGTGACTCCCGACTGATAGCTAGGCCATTGGGTTGCAGTCCACTGAGCATCTCAAGCTGCTATCCTGATGCTGTAATCAATGCCACCAACCGTAGGATGCGATGCCGCTCAGACAACAAGAAATAGAGGTTCCGGTGCCGCAGCTGCATCTTTCTTGATTTTCATCGACACGAGATCTGTCATGATGTTGCTGGCAGTAGAAGGCGAGGCCGGTGATGGTCCGACTTATCGATGGGGGCGGCGGAGCGCGACTGCCCACGACCTGCTCGCTTACTGCTAGCGTCCCTTGGCACCAACGCAGCTGCGAAAATGAGTTTCGCGAATTTCCTCTTCGTCTTCTGACAAGCGCCAACTAACCCCACGACAACACAGATTGCACCAGGAGACCCGACATCAGGTACGCTCTACAGAACACGCTCTATTCGAATACTCGGAGCCGTTCAGCATTGCGACACTCGAAGCTGCCCCGCGACTGGTCCGCCGCCGTCAGACGAAGTGTATGGTCGCACGCGAGCCGCTCGATATCTATACTTCTACACCTGGCTATACAAGGCGGGGGACTCTACGGGCAGCGGGAGCAATGCTGCGGCTTCGTCCAACTGCAATTGAGGACAAAGGCTAATTTGATTGTGTGGGACAGCGTCTTCTGAACAACCGCAATCATGGGGTATCTATCCTTCCCTCACCCTCAGTCTTGTACAAGCACTAACACCCGCCAGTATCTCACGAGACTCTCGCCACAAGCGTTCCGCGTCCGGTGCGAAGCGCGCATACTACCGCAAGAAGAGGTATGCATAACCCGATCGCTTCTCTAGTCATGTCTAACATGGCTTCAGGGCTTTCGAGAAGGGCCGCCAGCCTGCCAACACCCGTATTGGCACAAAGCGTGTTCATCTTGTCCGCACCCGTGGCGGCAACCGCAAGTTCCGTGCCCTTCGTCTCGAAGCCGGTAACTTCTCCTGGGGCTCCGAGGGCATCGCCAAGAAGACCCGTGTCATCGGTGTCGTCTACCACCCCTCCAACAACGAGCTCGTCCGTACCAACACCCTGACCCGCTCCGCTATCGTCCAGATCGATGCCGCTCCCTTCCGACAATGGTACGAGGCCCACTACGGCTCTTCGCTCGGCCGCAGGAGGCAGGTCAAGGCCGGTGAGAAGGAGGAGGACAAGAAGAAGTCCAACTCGGTCACCAAGAAGCAGGCTGACCGCTTGAAGAACGGAGGAAAGATTGAGAACGCTGTTGAGAAGCAGTTCGAGGCCGGTCGTCTGTACGCCGCTGTCTCTTCCCGTCCCGGCCAGAGCGGTCGCTGCGACGGCTACGTCCTCGAGGGTGAGGAGCTTGCTTTCTACCAGCGTCTCCTCAGGAAGTAGAGGTGATATTTGGGGCTTCTTCGGTGCATTGGTCAGGTCAAAATGGGTGTTTAGTCATGTATCTGGTCTGCATAGTCGCGGGACACTGAATGCACGAGGCATCATAACGCCACTTCTCTAGATACCACGAGACTACGATGAAATGGGTTTCAAATGTTCATGTGGAGTCTTTTTTCCTTTCCGTCCATCTTGCTACCACTGCACATCATTCATGGGTCCAACATCACGAAGCTGACATACCACATCAACATATTTCCATCATCGTCGCTCTCACGTCGTTCAAGTATGATGACTGAAGTAAGAGTTTTATACAAAGTGCGCTATTAATCATCATCATCGCTATGCATAACTCCCCAAGGTAACCCCATCGCCTTTTCACATGCCAACCCCTCTTTCTCATCCATGCCAACCACTCTTCACCGAGCCCCATCCCTTCCATCCACGCACTCTTTCTACCCGACAACCTGGATCACGCACCTCGGCACACGTTTCGTTTCGTCACATTTACAGCTTCGATGCCGCAACCGGAGAACCGACCTATGGTGGTAGCCGCGTCAGCTTACATTCACATGCTTGAAGTTTTTTTTCTTGTTTCTCAGCGCAGCGGGCAAGCGTAGTGCAGGTAGTGTGGATAATAACAGCAAACATGATGTGCAACGCTTCTTTGCATTTTTGATTTTAAACAGAACTCTTTTCTTCTTTCTCCACTTCAAAAAATGTCTGGAACATTGGTATAAAGGTTACAAGGATACATAGTAGAGATAAAACCATGACAAGAAAGACACGACGAGTACAAGAAGACTACAACTTGGAGGCTCCCTTGGGCGGACCTACATTCGTAATCTCATTGTAGAGCAGTCTGGACATATAGTTAGCACATGTATCGATCTTGTATTACCATTGGCAGTCCAAGTTCATAGGGTGGAAAGAAAAGAAAAGTCACTTACGAAGTCAAAAACTCGGCGTAGTCTTCACCAGTCACCTGTCCCTCAAAGTATTTTGCAGTAAGATGGAACTTGTTGCCCTTTGGCGCCTTATCACTCAACGCCTGCGCCTGCTCCTTCAGCAACTTGAGGGCGTAATCCTTGGTCACCTTCTTGCCCTCGGCAGTCTCGACATTATGCCTAGTCCACTGCCAGAGCTGTGAGCGTGAGACTTCAGCAGTGGCGGCATCTTCCATGAGGTAATTGATGGGAACGCAGCCTACGCCACGGATCCAGGCCTCCATGTAGGACAGTCCGATATCAAGGTTCTTGCGGATACCGTCCTCAGTTACTTTACCAGGGACGTTCATGTTGAGGAGGTCGTTGGCAGTAATGTGGACGTCTTCGCGGCGGACGTGCATCTGGTTGGGGGCAGGCATGTGCTCGTTGAAGACCTCGCTTGCAATGGCTGCGAGGGCCGGGTGGGCGACCCATGTGCCGTCGTGGCCGGCGCGTGCCTCGCGCAGCTTGTCGGCCTTGACCTTGGCCATGGCGGCGTCGTTGGCGGCTTGGTCGTTCTTGATGGGGATCTGGGCTGCCATGCCGCCCATGGCGTGGACACCGCGCCTGTGGCATGTCTTGATGAGGAGCTTGACGTAGGCGTCCATGAAGGGTGAGGTCATGGTGACGGAGTCGCGGTCGGGGAGGACAAAGTTGGGGTTCTGGCGGAAGCGCTTGATGGTGCTGAAGATGTAGTCCCAGCGGCCGCAGTTGAGACCAGAGGAGTGGTCGCGGAGCTCGTAGATGATCTGGGAGTGATTAGTCAAAGCATTGGATGGAAGTAAGAAGTGTGACATACCTCGTCCATCTCGAAAGCAGCGGTGATGGTCTCGATCAAGACGGTACCACGGATGGTTCCACGCCTCATGCCGATGTAGTCTTGCGCCAGGTTGAAGGCGTCATTCCATAGCCTGGCCTCAAGATGTGACTCCATCTTGGGCAGGTAGAAGTATGGTCCTGTTCCGCGCTTGACCAGCTCATGTGCGTTGTGGAAGAAGTAGAGTCCAAAGTCGAACAGTCCACCGGAGATGGGCTCGCCATCAACTGTGAAGTGCTTCTCCTCCAGGTGCCAGCCTCGCGCGCGAGCGATGAGTGTGGGCAGTGTTCGGTCGGTGCGGAGCTTGTACTCCTTCTCGCCTTGCTTAAAGTCGACTTGCTTGCGGATGGCGTCGTAGAGGTTGAGCTGTCCGTTGATCATGTTGTCCCATGTTGGTGCAGATGAATCTTGGAGACGTTAGCTGTCATTCCCTGCTCAAGGTGATAATGTACATACCCTCAAAGTCGGCCATGTATGTCCAGACATTCGAGTTCAAGGCATTGACAACCATCTTGCGATCTGTCGGGCCAGTAATCTCGACGCGCCTGTCAACAAGACCTGGCGCTGGCGGTGCACCCTTCCATGCATCGTTCTCGCGGATGTGCTTGGTCTCTGGGAGGAAGTCAAGAAGGTTGCCCTTGTCGAGCTCAGCTTGTCGGATTACTCGTCGCTGCAACAGCGCTTTCCGGCGCTCATTGAATGTGCGGTGGAGGAGCGCAAGGAAGACACAGGCGTCCTTGCTGAGGATGTGACGGTTCTGGTCGTTGAGGTCGCCGAGGATGTTGACCTCTCGTAGAATACTGTCGGCGCTAGCTGCCATTATGGAATATGTATATGTCCTTGTACAATTGATGAATATCTTCAAGGTACGAGGAGAGGAATGCAATCAAGTATGCAGCGTGCGGAGAGGGCTGGGCGGCCGGTAGATAATATATTCATGATACAAACGTCCCCCATCTTGACTTCTGGGCCGAGGATCATCTTGCGTCGGCAGACCGATGCAGGCTAGTCGGCTGGCCGTGAATGGTAAACTCCAGGCCCAGGTTCGGGGGAGGGGAGCTTCGAGCTTGTGACGATGCCAAGTCCCGAGCGAAGATGCGGGGATAACCCAACCCGTTAGCACTAACTCGCCCGATCAGCACAACAAACCCTGACGAACAGTGGGTTAGCAGACGATTAAACGCGATAAATGTCTGCGCGATATCGCCGTAGTAATGATTTTCACGCTGATATGTGGATAGCAGAGGCTGCAGGCGGGCTGCACCGGCAATTGACGGAAGTCGCGATGCTGATGCTTGATAGCAATCGCATTGCCGACAGCTTCGCCGGCCACTTCCGATGGCGCGTCCAGGTATGTAATCTTGCGCATTCTTACCACGGCACTTACACAACGATGCTGGAGTCTAGCGACCTTTTTATGATTCTCAGTCCTGATCATTAGCGGTGGGCGGTGTCGATCGCTGAGCGAAGACGTCAATCAGTCGTCATTCGCACATGGCAAGTATAGCGGGAATAACACCAGCCGAGCATTGCAGCACATGCAGAAGAAATGAACTAGAACGCGTCACACAAGACCATACGATGTGTACTTTGCCCTCTGGTCCGTGTCAGCGAGGAAAAGATATCATGCTCTCGGACGTAGCCAATGCATGCCTAATACCCAAAGGCTTCAGAGTGTCAGACGCGCATGGCAGAAAGGTCAACAGCATGATTGCTGCAGGTCACGTCTTTTTGTCATGAACATGTATTTTGTGTAGATCTTATGATAGAGGTATGTCGCATTTTCGATAGACATTGAGCCCATCAGTGCGCCCTTCAGTCGCTTTTAGCTAACCTCTCGTATAGGCAAGCCGGTCACGAAACATACTATGTCCCTTCCTCCATCACCATCAAGCACACAAAAGCCTCGTTTCCATCTTCTACACCTTCGTCACCGCAATCTCGAACGGAGTGTTCGCATCCTTCAAACCCCAAGAACAAACTCCGCTTCCACCACAGCTCCCAGAAAGGTTCTCTCCAACCGCGAAGTGTCCCTCCGCCTCGAACGACTCCGTGAACGGCTCACCCTGATACACCAAATCGGCCACGTGCGTGAACTTCAGGTTGAAGTTACCGGTTGCGAAACCACTGCTTCCCTCGAGCACATTCATGATCCAGTAGCCCTTGGACGTGGCATCGCATGGCCAGGTACGATCGAGGGGTGACTCGCCCTTGGTGTACCATTGCGCTTTGCAGTTCTAGGCTCGGGTTAGTGGAGGCATTGGCATATTTAGGGGAAGAGGATGAACATACGAGGCCTTGGCTTCCTGCTGGCACGGTAACGTTGCTGCCATCAGACTGTGACGTGCCGAGGTTGATCTCGTTGGGGTCGGTCACGGAAGCTGTGATCTGGGCCCATGGATAGCTGCCGGGCCGTCCCGACGGGCTATAGGAACTCACGCTCGTGACTTGGAAGTCCTGAAGCGCACTTTGACGGGCAGCGAGCGGAGATGCCGCGGCCGAAGATGCAATTGCCAGAACGGCTGCGAAGGCGGTTTGTGTGAAATGCATCTTGATGGTAGGTTTTGAAGTGCTGACCGTTGGTGTCCAGCAAAATGGAGCTTCAGTTTGGCCCTTCTTATACACAATACGCTGCTTGAGGCCTCCCAATTTTAAAATCGCCATCACCGTACATCCGCCTTCCCGAACGAGTATCCACGATATTCCGTCAACCAGGAGCTTGACAGGTTGCCTTGCATTAGTCACCCCACATTTAGGCATCCCGCGCCTAATTTTAGGAAGATCTACGTCAGTGTACCGGAATACGATACTTACCGCCTCGCGATGCTGGATCACTGATGCTCGTACGATGCTTTGTAGATACTGGTACGACATACATGTATTGAGATGTCGAGGGCGATTTTGTCTTTTTGTATGGACGACTGTGGGTAGGTGTCGACACCAATGGTTCTGATGTCTGGTCCATTAAAACTGGGTTGCACGATATCGTACTTAAGGAACGGCCTTACACATCACACATCTAACCCTCAGGAAGGAAAATTTGGCATTAGAATCGTGGTCAATGTAGTGCAGCGTACACGAGAGCAGTTACGCAGAGCATGTTTTCCATGAGAACATGTCTTCTGCGAGGATGAGAACGTATCTCCCAGGGCAGCCAACGAAACAGATGTTATTCCCGTTGTCCGGCAAGAGCTATACACCGTTTGTCTTGTTTGAGCACTCCCTTACGTTTCACTACCGCAAACGCCGCTCTTCTGTTTCCACCTACCGCACTCACTTTAATACACATCTAGTGAGATATCCTTGATGGAACACGCATCAAGTATGAGTCCTAACCGTGTTGAACGACTATCCGCACCGCCCGCACCGCCTTATGGCCTTTCGTACTCCGTTGGACTCTGACAGAAGAAGCACACCAGAACAAGTTATCAAGACGGCAGTGCGAGAAGGGGTCCCTAGCAAGAGCGTGTCTTGTACCCTTGCGTATCCTGTGCCCAGGAATTGTCTACGCACGATTAACTATGGTGGAGACTCAGTGCATACATGTTGACCGCGCGCAAGCCGCTGCTGCGCAAGATAGCGATACAAAACTTGCATTCGATCGTTGGCAGGCCTCAATCGCTCTTCATCGAACGCTATTACACGAGCACCACGGTTTCTTCTCAGCTTGTCAGCATCCCTAAGCTTCACCTGGCCTCCGGCGATTTGTAGCGAGAGTTTGAAAATTTTGGTGTTTGTAAATCAAGCAAAAGAACGTTAGAAGGCGACAATTCACCTCCAGATCACCACCGAGTACACTGCGGCCCTGATGTTTCGAGTCTACCAAGGACTTTCTCACTTGTCCTTACGATGCCCCGCCGCCTCTGCCGCCCTAACAGAACCCGCTCCACCTCCTCCACCTCTATCCCATCAATTCCAGGAACTCGTTGAATCTGACATAGTCTTCGTATCGCTCTTGAAGCCGTCGTCTAGCCTCATCCTGTTGTCTTGTTCTTCTGCGTCGTATTGCAATCGCACAGTCTTCGGTCAAAGATTGGGTCAGTTTAAGCATAGTGCACTTCAAGTAAGATGATATAAACTTACAATAAAACGGCCTGCATAACCATTCACGTACTGCAGGCGAGGCGACAAGCACGCTAATAAAGATACCGACAACCGCTACGCATACGCTGACTAGGGTGAAGATGTCTTGTCGTGACCATCCGGTGTGAACTTGATCAGGTGTGAAAGATGTTCTGTAGTTGAGAGACACTATGTCACGGATGGCTACAGTGGGAGAAGCATCGAGCAGGGCAAATAGGAGAAAAAGAATCGCAGCGATGAGCGGCGTCATGTTTAACATACATTCAGTCCCTTACATCAGGTAGCATTTTAGGTAGCTATATAAGGAGGAGCAAGATTTATGTGGCTACTTAAAACGGATGGGCCGTTTGGAAGAGTAACCCCATAGGGTGGGCCAGGGAGAGTTGCAAGAGCGTTGTACGTGGCTCCGGCCGCCATAATCCTTGCTCATAGATCCTCAAGTCATGCACGCTGCAGCATGTCATTGGTAGCGCCGCTTTCGTGGCGTTTAGCGCTGGTGCAGGTCGGGACGGTTTAGTGGGCTAGACTGATGCGGCCTCTGGGCCATTCCGATGGTGTGGTTCGGGATGACCACCTGCAGAAATGGATGATGCATAGCTTTAAGAAGTGCGACGACGTGAGACTGACCAGCCTTGGCGGGCTGACTCAATGTGCGGTTGCTTAGGGTGCTGGAGGGAAGGGGCGACCGTAATGGACATAAGACAGACGCTCATTACTTAGCAGATGGCAAATGAACATCGAGTGACGAGAAGAAAGGCAACAGGTTCAGGCACGAAGGACATCTACAACCAAAGCTGGGTGAGTGAGAACTCATAGCGTACATCATACCAGATGTCGCACATCACAACCATGTGCCATTGTTATTGCCATCTGCATACTACACGTGGTCGCTACTACAAAGAGGATCTCTGCTTCCTCACTCCTGGCGATCCTATATACATCCGCAAGCCGTTCTGCGAGTGCAATCACTTCGAAAGGCGCGAAAGTATCATCAACAGCGTTATGGTATGGTATGCGCAGGTACCATGCTCGTCTAGCAGGAAGGGGTGTGTACCAAGGCAGGCTTTCAGCATGTCTGTATTCCCTTGCAGGACGTCTTCGCTATTTGCCCATCTGTGCGTAGGGCTTAGCGAATGTATTCGTTTGCTGCTGAATTCTCGAGGTCTCTTCAAACGGCCCTCCTTGCAGCCAACGAAGCTCCACTCCACCCTTTCATCCTCCATATCCGTTGTTGGGCAGGACTCAAGTGGCCACTATTACTACCCAGTGCACGCGCAAGCTCGATCTTCTAATCGCTTCTACTCGTCTGGCATTGTCAACCGTGTCGACGCCATGCAGCGACATGGACACTGGTCTGCCAGACGCGCTGAGGGGCATGGAACGGGAGTACGGATGGATGAAGGTGTAACATGCCAGACTTTCCTTCTCCAGAAAGACCAACCATTGAGAGATTTTAGCTCAGCCACTGCGCGTTTTGACGGCAATCATTCGCTCCAAATACATTTTGACAGCGTCCAAATGACATCATCCGCCTCAGCCTTGCGTACCGCGACTACAAAAGTATCGCTTTGTCCCTCACCACGATTTCCTCGACTTTACCTTGTCGATAACACTTGTCAACTACAAAATCTAAGCAGTTGGCATTTCCAATGTACGGCGAGATCATGTTTTCAGAAATTGACGATGCCCATGACTTCGAAGGCTTGTTCATATCGGCTCCTATGAGAAGCATCGCTGCATACACTGGCGATGCACTACTTAGTCATTACGCCTTCCCAGTCTGTCAACTCTTTTGTTGCGCTTGTCCAATTTCCTCAAGATTGGATCAATCTTACGTGTCCGTGGCGAAGAAGAAGTGCCTCAATCGCCACGGCGCATTAACGATCCTTCCCACCTGCTAATGTTATCTTAATTCCAAGTCTGGATATCAACAGCCGCTTCCTTTGAAAGTAGTCAGAACTAGCCAAGCTTCGAACGGATTCAGTTCCTCGCCTAGAGAGCTCGATGCAGAATCCCCTCAGGGAGCTACTGTGCAGCGCACTGTCGCAGACTGTAGAAACCTCGTAAGTCTTACAGCAATCGCAAATGTGGCCAAGGAAATTTGTGGTGTTCATGCAAAAGCGTCTCATGAAAGCTCGGTAAAGTCTGATGCTGAAAGAACTGTCGCTATAGGAAACCACACGATGATGCGGAATGTATATACAATTCAGAACAGCTTCTTCTCCGTTGACAGAAAGCAGTCTCTCTATTCTTGCCCATCAAGGAATGCCCATCCCGGCGTATCTCACCGTCATCGCGCGCTGCCACTTAACTTCAGAAACTCAATAAATTCGAGGTACTCGTTGTATCGCTCTTGCATCTGTCGTCTGGCATCGTCCTGATCTCGTGTGTGCTTTCGACGCATCGTAGATATGCAGTCTTAACGTACAGAATCACCTTAGTACAGTTTCTTAGAGGACAAGGATTTCCCTTACAGTGCAAAGATTCACGGAGCCAACAACGCAATTTGGGCGAGGCAATCAACAGACCGATGAATATTCCAGCTATGGCAACACAGACGCTGGCTAGAGCGAAGATGTCTTGCCGCGACCATACCGTCTGTGTCTTCTTGGAAGCAGTAGGAGATTGGCTGGAGTGTAGAATACCCTCGCGGATGGGCGGGATTGGAGACGAATTCGCAAGCCTAACAAAGAAGCATGTTGTTGTAGCAACAAGGAGGCACATGTGGATAAGTGGATGGTCACGTGTAACCCAGGAGTCAGGATGAGAGGAGACAGGTTGGAAGGAGATCTGACCGGCCGGCGAGCACGTAATATCTATCAGCAATCTCGCCGACGGCGAAGCTCCTGTGGGACACGTAATGCATGCATATAAGCCGCCGCGCGAGGGGCAAGCACTCATTGGTCATTCATACCACCAGGCAGAATGGATACGAGCTCAGCCACCCACGATGCAGTTGTGATTCGATGGCGAAACGGCCAGCCTTACCGCTCAAGAATCAAGATTCAAAGTTGAGACAAATCCAAAGACTCGCCTTCAGTAACATGTCAACGTGGCCACTGCCTAAGATACTACATGTGGTGGATGTACAAGAAGTTGAATATTCTGGTCGTTATGTGTAGGGCCGCTTCAAAACAACAAGGAACAAGAACTATATACAACAAGAATCAAAGTACGGAAACGGTCATAGGAAGCAAGCGGAGATGTCATCGTTAACACCCATTTGTTGAACGATTCCAAGTCAACTGCCACATTTGACAAGTCAAAGATCCCTCTCTACATCAGAAACCCCCTCGTCTTGCCTCTAGTAACTCATTGTAACGGCTTTGTAGTTGATGCCGGACCGCCTTCTCATCTCTTTTCTTCCAATTCCTAATGGTTAATGATCGGCCTTGTGGTACGGACGAGGTGCAACTGTCTCTTGTAGCTGGTCCGTAGTCAGCACTGCTGTCTTTACTTGTAACAAGAACATTAACATTTGCTTACTACGTTTCAAACGCCATTTGAACCAATAGATGGGCATGCACAGCCACCCTCGTATCTTGGGCGATGCAACAAGAACGCCGACCAATCCGACGATAACAGTGACGACACCGACGCACACACCAATAAGCGTAAGTACGTCCTGCTTTGACCAATACTGTCCACTGGTAGGGGTGACGGCCGTGTTTGAGTAGTCTTCAGTAAGCGAGCGGACGGGGATCGCTAGTGCATGCGTGACAAAGTTTTGGCCCAATACAAACGCGAGTAGCGTTGGAGCTTGCATAATGCGGGAAGTCACGTGTAGTAGATGATGGGAGCAGGTGGTGCTGGCTGCCCATCATTCTCGAGGGGGATGTCTACTGTGTTATGGTAGGGTAGATGAAATGCTCCCTTGCAGAAGTCCAATAAGGTTGTGTTGATCGACAGCAACTGTGACCCCAGTCAACTCTTTCACCGGCCATGAACAGCCTATGCATAACGTTGTCCGGAAAAGCCTCTCGGCTTGGACGTGCATGAAGAGCAGTTGCTGATGTAGAAACGCTCAGATAAAGTAAGTTTATACTTCTTGCCGTGAACAGCGCGCTTTAGCTTCTCTCAAGTTGTTTGACATGATGTCTCTTGCATTTGTGCAGTTCTTGATATCCCAGTTTTCCGTACCAATCTAGAGTTGCTCGAGTGTCTTGCACATTGCAGGAAAAACTGGTCAGTGGGCGGATTCAAGCTTTCTTGGAGGTTAAAGCGCAATACGTAGGGTTAACCAATCAGCATTGCGCAGCGCTACCGATCAGACAGGGTGAGTGATGCAAACTACGTGTCCGACGCCGCATTGCGCATACCTAATGCCTCAGGCTCAGCCTTCAGATATGCTCATGAAGAAGGATGTAATTTACATCTTATTTCTACTGAACAGCTGACAAGGACGATGCTCGGCAAACATCGTTGAAAACCAGGTATATGGCATGGTCTGGCCGGAAGTCTCGAAAGATAGTTCACAAGACTCAGGTGTAGACTCATGTATGCTTTCACGAGTATTGGGGCGCAGCGGAGTCAAGGTTGACTGTGGGGAATGTCAGGCAGACGATAAGTGGCTGTGCTGGGGCTATGCGTGTTCGACTCGTTTCTTGTCAAAAGGAAAAGCCGACTTCGTGAAGGACTGATGTATTAGTTTTGGCCACCGTCGTCATCTAGAAATATCAGTCTGCTGACAGAAGTATTCAACGGCGCAGAAAGAGCTGATTCGGTAACCTTAAAATCGTATCATTCGGATGTCGTGACGGATAGCTAGTATGCTTTTGACGAAAAAGAGGAAAACCAGTCGCAACCTGACTCAAATTAAACTTCGCGAAACTTTGAATCAACATCTACAAGTTCGCACGGTCGAGACGCTTGCCGCTCTCGTCGAATCGAATCTGCTTTCCGCTGACGAGCGCTTCTTGCAACCAGGCGCCGATCTGTACAGCCTTGACAGCGTTCTGAAACTCCAGAGGAACTGGTGTGTTGTCCAAGCACGCGGCTGTGAACTCGTTGGCCTCCTTGACGAAACCAGGCTCGAAACGACCCCAATAATCGGCGGGTACCTCCCGGGTAATGCCAGCCTTGGAGTAGTAGTTGACGAGGTTCTTCTGGGGGTTAAGATTGACGGTGAGCTTGCCCTCGGTACCGATGATCTCGGTTACATCTTCTTGGCCGTGGGTCATCATGCGAGAAGCGTAGTAGTGGGCGATCCTGCCGTCCCAGAACTCGACGATGCCGACGGCGTTGTCGTAGTCCTTGTGTTGCTTGAGACCTGGGAGAATGGCGACAACACCGTTTGCGGAGATGGACTTGGGTACTACGTTGGAGCCGAAATACCACAGGGTCAGGTCGATGTCGTGCACGGACATGTCGACGAATACACCGCCAGACCATGCAGCATATTGGACGAAGAAGTCTGATTGAAGAAATTAGCATCCGATTTACCTATATATCGACTATCATTATACGTACCTGGGTCGGGATGTTGCCTGTCGCAAGTTTGTGACCGGACAACTGTGGGTCGGCCAATAGCACCTTCCTCAATCTTGCGTGCAACATCTTGGTAGCTGTCGTCGAAGCGCCTTGAGAAACCGCACATGACCTTGAGGTGTGGCTTCTTCGCAGCTGCGTCAACAACATCCTGGCAGATCTGGACGCTGGTGGAGAGAGGCTTCTCGCAGAGGACGTGGAGGTCCTTCTCGATAGCTTGGAGGGTCTCCTCGGCATGTACCGAGGTCGCTGTGCCGATCACTACAGCCTCTAGGCCCTTGTGCTCAAGCATCTTCTTGTAGTCGTCGTAGAGGGTGACCCCGTATGGCTCGAGGTGCTCCTTACCCCATTTGAGCTCATTTTGATCGGGAGAGAAGGCAGCGACAAGCTCAGCGCGAGGAGTCTTGTTCAAGATGTTGAGGGCGTGTCGAGCGCCCATGCGGCCGAGACCTGCAACGGCAACTTGGAGTCTGTGAGGAGCCATCTTGAAGCGATTTCGGGAGGAGTGTAAATGCTAGCTTTTAGAGATGGTAGAGGGAGAGGAGGAAGTTGAATGCAGAATGAGCGATCGAAGCGCAGCGAGGAAGACGTTTTATACTGGCTGTGGGCAGATCACTAATTCTCGTGCACCTTCGGAGGAGGTTTTTGTCAATGTTCTCAGCATCTTCGTCGAGCACGCTGATTGGCCAGATAGCGTTCGTATGAAGTTCGGAGGAGGCTTTCGCAATGCTATGCGCGCCGGTGTGGGGAATATGCGGGCGGAGTGCTTGGGATAGGTGCCAACAGCACCGAGCGGGGCCCGGAGGAGGTTTTGCATTGTAATTTACACTAGCGTTCAAGTCAAGACCGGCACCAGCACCGTGCGTGACCCTCGGAAGAAGGTTTAACGATGGCAAAACACCCCGCCACGGCAATTTCCTCCGTTTCCTTCTCACCAAGACCGCGAATGCTTCACCCTAAACTGGATCAGCACTGGATAGAAGACGATACCGCTTCTTTTTCACCCTATCTCCACGTCGCGACCCCAGATATGGCCTTCCGACGTAAGGTGCGGGGGATGAAGCGCCGAAGCTTGCTTCGTCTGTGGACGCCGGCGTAGACGCGACCCAACGAAGAACACCACCCTCAACTTCAAGCTCATTCGTCGCTCCTGGGCGCGTTGCCCAACCTCTCGCTCATTCTGGTAGATTCAAATGTGGTCCGCATCCCGATGTTCTACTGTCTGCTTGCAACTGATGTCCATCTCGGTCAGAGTCAATTCGCCAAGGGTCTTATTCTGGTTTACATTCGCGAATACTACCCAAGTACCCACCTCTACCTCACCAGCACCGAGACTACCGTGGTCTCGCTGATTATCTAGCCGTGCGAATAAGTAAGAGGCATACCTTGCTAAGGCTCTACACATTCACTACAACAGACGAAACTCGAGATGAGCTTGGTTGCCTCCAAGCGCTGCCATCAACTCTGAGACGTGGACAAGTAAACCCTTTCGTGACGTTTATTATCGGACCGGTCGACGACGCCTCGATACATTGAAGTTGCGACTACGCCAGCTGTCAAGGCGCAAAGAGCTATGGAAACCATCTCACGCTTTACAGGCGACAGGCTCCTGCAAAGTCATGCGCAATCACCACTGAGTGTGCCCGTGGGATTCGAGTACATCCAGCAGCCTGCTTTGCGAAGAGGACTTGTCAGCGAGTGGATTCATTCAGACGTTCAAAACATTGGTGTGGTACTCTACGGTGTAGACAGCTCAAATCGAGGCTTGAGCTGCTTTGCTGTACGAGGCATGGCCTAGTAGTGACGCACAGAATGGTGGATACGAACGCAGAAAACCTATCATTCCAGATTGTAAAAGTGCGCAGCGGTTTGTGATTCATGTTTGTTTGGGAGGTGGCTGATGAGGCATGTTGTCGTGCGTCCTTCAGGTGTGCATCGCCGTCATTGCGAAGTGGGATACCAGGAGTTTAACGACTTACCAGAAAGCTAGGTATTACCACCCAAGTCCCGGTCCGATGATCTTGTACAGCACAGTCGCTAAAGCGCAGAATTTGGTACGCTGCCACTACAATCGTAGTGAGACTTCCAAGCTTATCAAAACGCCGTCTATTGATATATGGAACAATATTACTGGAAAGAATAAGGATGTTCGCGTTCAACGGTGAGGATAAATAAGGAACGAGACCAATGGCGACACGCCAGATACTGCAACAGCTTTTTCCAGAGAAACAAAAAGAAAAGGATGACCGATCTATGAATGCCAGAAGCAAAATCACGCGTACTCATTTACAGAGACGGTTCAACACTCGATTTATTCACCCATCCACTTGGTTCCGTCGGGTGACAGGAGCGTGCCGCAGGTTGTTATCGGACATAACATCGGGTATGTCAGGGCGCGGATGCCGTTTTGGCCCCCAAACTGACACGACTTTTGGTAGACTTGATATACAATATATTACGACGAGCTTCGCACCGTCACACGCTCATAGTGGAAGTTCTGTCCGTGTTGTGAAACTCGATCGGCGTTGCTTGGTGTGCGCGTCCAAGCAGAAGTCGGACTGGATGGCATCAATGTGTGACCGTACATGGGATGGTCCATGAATGTAGGATCTTGAATTGACCGGTCGTGTCAGTTTCTCGCTCAAATTTACGATACAGAGTAGGTGCGTACCGGTCATAGTAGAAGACACGCGGTGGGATCGGTCCTGCGATCTTCTCCACTGCCACCATGCCAATGCTATCCCAATGATAGTGACGATTACGGTGACGATGCCAATGAGAATGGTTACAACAACGCTGATGATGCTTATGATGGCTTCTGTAGATACATGGTTGCTTCTGGTATCAATATTCGTTGGTGCCTCCGTTTCTGACAAGTTGAACAAGGATGGGACTGCAGGGACAGCTTGGACAGCAACAACAAGCCCTAGAACAGTCGAAAGTAAGTGACGAAGCATTCCAGCTATCCGAAAAGATGTCTTGAGCGAGATTAATAGTGATTATGAAATGAATGAGAAGTTTGGTGCACTGAAGAGCCGGAAGTTCAAGTTGAAGGGAAAGCTACCGGCCATGCAACATGCACCGACCGATGCACGGAAGGCGCAAGCTCGAGGGCACCGGGACAGGGGAGAAGGTTAGCGGGAAGAGATTCCTCGAATCGCGGAGCAGTTGGCGCGATGCAGAGTGAAGTGCAACGCAAAGGTTACACAATCGGTGCTAGGTCGACGAGCTCTTGTCATACTCAACCAATGACATGACTACACAGCCTTGTTGCTTCATACTCGACCAATGACAAGACTAAAGCTAGCACTAGGGCTTGGCACACCGACCCAAACGCACGAGGTCGCCCCACTTTGCCTGATTGTCGATTTGAATGGTCGATCGTTTCTTGGCAGAATGCTTAGGCTTCGTCGAGATATGATACAATGTTATGCGTTGCGAGTGTTGTTCTAAAGCGAGGAGTTTAGAACGCAAATTCAACACCTTCGCTGCTCTTTGCAAAAACTACTAGGAGCAAGGCCATTAGTCACATCTCGACGAGAATGAGAAAGTCCTTCAGGCGTACCTTGATGTGAACATCGAGATGATCAAGCGAGCGGAGACGTCAAGGTAGTTCCAGTCAGGTGCTGCTTCTTACGGACATGTCCTTTTATCCGACACGTTATACACCAGCCCTCTCGCACGCTGTGCAGATACAGCTTGTCTTGCGTTTGCGAAGAAATTCGGGGAACAGGAAGTGCACTCACGACCGATAGTACGAGATGTTCTACAAGAACGTATTGCTATTAGTACTCGAGACCAAAGAAGCTCTTATAGTACAATCGAAAACTACCATCCTAACCACCTTATCGAGCTGACTTTTCCAACATGTATGGCCTCTTAAGCAGATTGATATCGAGACTAAAGATGAACATACACCAACGAAACAAGAAGCGTTGGAAGATGTCTTCTCGACATTCCAAAGTACTTTCGTCGGACGTGCAGTGGACTCTTATGCCATCGCTGCTACATTTGAGAGCTATCGCATTGTTCGGCAACTGCCTGTAGGAGAGTGGAAGTGTAGTGCTGTTTGCTAGGTGAGAAAACAAAGATTGTAATATGTGAATTCATATGATATGCGTTGGCTAAGACGAAGAGGTATAACGCTTGAGTACGACAGAAGGCGATGCAACTGTGAAAATCAGAAGGCTGACTGCAGGAGCCGCTCAAGTCTGCATGCAGCTCGGTAACAACTATTTGTTATTATACCGCCTCGTGTACCATGATACGCTCGTACCGCACATAATAGTAGTGTTGGTGCTGTGGTGATCGTTCGTCGCCGCCCGCTGTGCGCATCCAGGCTCGGGTCGGTCGTGGCGACAAATATGGGCAGGCGTGTGAAGGTCGGTTCGAGATCGATACATCTGCGTATATGGTGTCTTGTCAGTTTTCTCTCCAGAGCTGTAGTGGAAGCCTGTCTTGGTGATACGTACCGTTTGGAGTAGAGAGGGTTCGACAGCGCTGGCCGTGCGACTTTCCCCACCTCGACCACGCTGGCGAAGACGCTGTTCCTAATATAGTTACAATTACTCTGACGATGCCAATGATTGCTTCTAGTGACACTGCACCACTGATAGCTGTGTCCCGCCGCACCATGTGTTCTTGTGAGTATGTTGGAATGGCGCTGGTAGAGATGAAGAATGCAAAGGACATCGTCAAAGAGCGACGGATCGAGTGGGGAGACATTGAAGTGATTGCCAACGCAATTCTAATTGATTGCGAAGAGATTCACCCCTTAGCGATGTTCAAGATGGGTGGTGGACAGGGACAGGAAATTGGAGTATTAATGAACCAATTTCCAAAGCCTGACCAGCGGACTTCATATGAAGGAAGTATGGGAACCAAATTGTGGACGACATCTCGCAAAAAAAACCTTAGAAATACCGTATTCAGCCAAATGACCGCTAAATGTTCAGGTGTGCTCTAACGCGCCAACCCTCGTTTCGTCCGACTGTCTAACCAAGCTGCACATGTATCTTACCTGATCAAGCAGTATTAAGACTTCCAATTTTTTTTAGTTAGGCAAAGACGTCAGCATAACACAAAAGTGGGCTCATGCCATTGGCTCGAGATGGCTTGCAGGATACCTAGCGTGCAGCACCGTTGCCACAGAACCTGGACATGTACGCTAATTACAAAAAATTAACTAAACGCCATAGTTCGTATCTGAACCATTATTCTGGCGCTGCTTTTTACTGTCGATTGTAATCATTATGGCTTTCGTTACTGGTGAAAAATGTACAACACCCATGTCCCAATGAAGCGCGGCTGACAGAGGGATGTTTTGCAGCGCTTGCATCAACAATCGATGCAAGATCCAATGGATCTGAATGCAAAGGGCAACACAAGGCTCATAGAATGAACGATAGTCACATAGTGAGCCGGTTTCACAAAAGCGTAACGCTGTTCATAATTATATACACCAGCAACCAAAACGCTGTTCCAAGCTCCCTATTGACGCCCGAGTGTTCATTCGATCAACTTCCCCGGTGTAGTTCAATAACTACAAAGTAACACCGTTTATGACACCGAGCTTCGCACCGTCAGACGTTCATACTGTACTTGATAAAGTTGCCCTTGCGATGGAATGTGTTCGTCGTCGTTAGCTGTGCGCGTCCACGACCTGGCCGATTGTAATGGGATAATGGTATGGTCATAAAACGGATAGTCGAAAGGTTTCAGTTCTGTGTAAAACACGTCTTGTCAGCATCGTCGCAGGTAATGAATCGCAGCATGGGTGCGCACCATCTAGAGTGGAAGAAGAGGGGCGGCGGGATCGACGGCGCGACTTCGATCTTCGCTTCGACCACGCTAACGAAGACGCAATCCCTAAGATGGCTACGACTACGCCGACAAGGCCAATGACTGCTTCTGTAGACATGCCATTGCTTCTAGTCTTGTTGTCGCTGTCTGGATCCCGCCGACAGAGATTTGAATCTGAGTATGTCGGGGTGGCGTGGCTAGTGATAACTAGTATGCTTGATAGTACAAGAATGTGGGATAACATGCTAAGCGACGTTCGCAGAGAAGGTGAACTAGGAAGGTTTGAAATATCTCGAATGATCACTTTGATATGAAGTTGACGGCCATTGACACCTTTAAACTAAAATCTGAGCATCTGTTCTATAGAGCGTGATGGAACTGCGGCTAACGAGGATCTTCCGCCTGGAATAATTTGCATCCTCATGAAGTAGGCAAAGCAGGCATGCTACGGGTTTGCTTATTTCTGCTGCAGTCTTGGCGACACGGTGAGCCTATCGTTGATGAGCCTTACCATTATTACGCTGCGTCAGCTCGTAGAAGCGTCGACCGCCACGCCGCCGTCGATTATCCGACCCAATAACGTATCTGCACCCACGTGTGTATGTTCGGAAGACCAGGAGTCGCGCTTCACACTACGCCGAGGACCCAAGAGATTGCCAGCCACGATAAGCCAGTATGCGAGGATCCTTACCAGGATGCTGGCGCGCATCTTCCCCCCGGCGCGATCCACCCAAGGTTGCTGCACGCTGCATGTAAATGTCAGGAATGAGTCCATCTTCGTGTAACCTCAAGGTATCTGCTTTAAGGGACGCCACGAGCGCATGCCGTATATCAGAGTGATGAAACACAGTCTATCGTGCGCGGAACCCCTCGGCTCTCCAGTACCACTCGACGCTACGCTGAGTCGTATATGAATATGTCCACATCGACGCAAACTTCGCTGCAAAGAAGACGAAGTCCAAATCCTGATACGATAGCTTCGTATGTACTAATGATACAGTATATAAATTCCCTGATAGTGCAACGCCACTCAACACCGAGCAAACCGGACCCAACAATGCAAACCCATAGGTACTTCTCAATGCTCAGTCGTTACATCGAGCGCTGCACCGTCAGCCGCTCATAGTGTATATGGTAATCGTATTCGTGCGACAAGTTCTGTCCGCCGTTGCCAGCTGTGCGCGTCCAGGTGCCGATTGGGTACAATGGCGTGAAAGCACCGCTATGCGTCGAAAAGTTGGAGGGCATCAATTCTGGCGAAACGAGTTAGTTTAGCGATCTCGAAGTGGTGAAATCTTGACATGTGTATACCTTCTGAGGTGTGACGGGATCCACTGCGCGACTTCCCTCGCTTCGACCACGCTAGCGAGGATGCAATACCCAATACGGCAACTACCACGCCGACAACACCTATGATCGCTTCCGTAGACAGTTGATGATCTCCAGTTTTGGTATCCATAGTCACATCCCGTCGATAAGGGTTTGTGTATGGACAAGTAGGGGTGGCTCGGACGGTCATGGCCAGTGCAAACATGTATGTAAGTGGGCTAGGAAACATTTTCGTCAATGGCTGCGTCGCTGCCGAGAACTTTCTGCTTGTTCATACAGGCGCGCAATCTTGGTGCTTGTGAAAGGCTGGCAGGACTGCTGGCTTTGTAGTTGGGTCACGTTGCTCGGCTGGGAGACAGAGGTTGAGGCGGTGAGTCGGGTTAGAGTGGAGCCAGATCACTATGGTTGATGAATAGCATGCGACTACCCCGTAGCGACACACCTGCTCCCATATACATGGGGAACGGAAGCCGCACAAATCGTCAAGTCAAGATTGAATTGAATGACTGAGACGTTGACAAGAAACCTATATCTGAGTAGTGATGTACACAACGCAGAGCAGATGGAGCGTTGTCTAACGTCTATATTCACAGGACCTGTCAGACGTGTTGTGCAGATACTTATCAGTTGAAGATTTGGAAGGAGCAAGGTCAATACATTAAGCCATACGTTCATGCTTTCTCTGACTGCGTGAACGCCTGTATCGGCCGATGGGAAAGATTGGAAAGCCGTTCATAAGAAAAAAGTATAAGCTCCACCAATCCATCAGTGTCCGAGCCGATAAAACCACGCAATACCCAGTCGCTAAACAGTTTGATATCAAGCTCGCGTAATGTCAGAATTCTGTTCAGATGGCTACACACTTGACAGAGAGTGAAAGTGACGAAATTCGGGAGCCGCAGCCCCAGAGGACCTAGACGCCCGACTCTAATCCACATGTGGTAAAGTTTGGAACTTCGCTAGCGTTGCTCCTGCATCAACACCAAACATAATTGGAGCTCCGACAAATCAGTTCTTCCACCACCAACGCTCATCCACGAACCAAAATGAACGAAACACTCAAGGAATTACACAGTGATCTCGCCAACAAGTACCGGCAACATGGCCCGCGAATTGAAGAAATGTGGCGTTCGCTCGGCCAAGAACAACGCAAGAAGATCATGCAGGCAGGCTCTCGCGATGGCGCTGTGCTGAAGCATGCTGAAGATACAAGCCTACAGAATGTCTACAAATTCATCCCGGAATGGAATTTGCGCGACATCACTTCAACATCATCAGAATTCTTCCTCGACATGCTCAGGCACAGAGCAACTTCACCACTACAAACCCAATATACGACTGGCTTCGATGGGAGGCCAGGAGATCATGCGCATATAGTTGACATGATGAAGAGGAAGAACTT
The DNA here is from genome assembly GCA_019059555.1 of Alternaria longipes. Classification (NCBI taxonomy): domain Eukaryota; kingdom Fungi; phylum Ascomycota; class Dothideomycetes; order Pleosporales; family Pleosporaceae; genus Alternaria; species Alternaria longipes. Next base: position 1,907,238 of record CM032462.1, on the reverse strand, counting down.
GAAACTCAACAATGCCTCCCAATACAAGAATTGCTACACACTCTTCTTGACTGAGGATGGATACGGCGAATCGGTCAAGATCGTCGCGGAGAAGCGGGAAGAAGTTCTAACAAACATGAAGCCGGCTATACAAGCCCAGATGATAGTCCCTCAAGCTACTGGTGAACTTATTCTCATGCGACAAATGAACCTGTTGCAGCTTCTGAACATCGCCATCGGAGACATCCTTGATACTGCATCCAACACGAGGACCCAGACGAAGCGCCCGAAGAAGCCAACTGATGAAGCGACTGCAGCCCTCGCGAAACTGTCAGTACACGCAGCTGCAGAGAAAGTAGAGCTTCCAGACCTTTTGAACATAGTGCAGGACCAAATATCGTCCCGCGAGGACCTTGTCAACCTGGTCTCTACTGAGCCCACCGTCCTAGCCCACGAAGTCAACTTCTGCTTCTTCAGTAGACCAGAACTAGTTGCTGATGAGAAGGGGCGCATACTGCCTGTACATACCGACAAGTATATTAGTGGCTCTGTATTCGATACCGTTCATGGCGCTGTCAAAGCGGCTGCCACATGGGATTACATTGGCCGTCTCTTGGACCTGTTCAAGGACTCATCAGACAAACAGTTGAAAGCTATCATCCTCAAAGAGTTTTCAAACACTTGTCATCTAGAGTATCTGCGTGCTCAGACTAGTTTCAAACGGAGCGTGGCCGTCGGCATGGGTGGCAGCAAGTGGTTCAAGCGGATGACGACTAATGGTGTCGCGCGTCTCTCACTGAAGCGGAGCCCCGAGTCTCTGACGGTAGAGAATCCGCAGTTGCATTACATGCTTCGACTCTGCCAGGATGAGACGAACTGGTCGAATGCTGCACAATGGCTCCAAAAACTGGAGGACCTCCATTGCGCCCACCCACTGGAACAAGATAACCTCTCAGAGCAAGAGTACGATTCCCTAGGAGATTTGGCCATCATCGTTACCTTCATTCAGTCTCTCTCATCAATCGCGCAGTTACCCGCACCTAATCACAAGAAGAGTCAGCCATTCGTGCCAGGATTTGCGGCCTTGGACAAGGAGCTGAGGCAGTTGAAAGACGGCGTGGATTTTGGCAACTATGCTATCCCGATGGAGAACTTGCTAGAGCCAGGTATGGCTGAAGGCGCCCTCTCCACGCTCGACCAATATATCGTTGAGAAGACAGGTACGAAGCTTGGCTTTCTCTACCAGGATCTAGTCGAGAGCTGTGTGTCCAGCATCGAGCAACAGTATGAACAACAAAAGACAAAAGCTAGTAAGCCTCAGGCTGAGTACACCACGCCGACAGCTCCAGAAGCTTCGGCATCAGCTATCCAACAGCGCAAACAAAAGGAAAAGACACGACCAGCGCAAACTTCGATTTATGAGATTACGTCGCAAGCCACGAAGGATGACCAGCCGGTTCAGTCGAAAGACACCTTCAAAGTCAAGGCCTCAACTGCTGAGGTCTTCTCATCGCTGTTCTCAAGGTCATCCGTAGCTCGTAGCCCGGTGCGATGGGAAGCCTTCGTAGCCGCTATGATTGATGTTGGTTTTTCAATCGATCCGAAAGTCGGCTCTATATACACGTTCGTCCCTCCAACGAAGATGTCGGTGCGCAGGGACATGACACTTCATCGGCCGCATCAAGCGAGCATTGAGGGACAACTTCTTCTGATCTACCCCCGGCGCTTGAAGAAGGTCTATGGCTGGGATAACTCGACGTTCGTCGCGGCGTAGGAATCGATGACATCAATTGGGTGGCTATGTAGGCGCTGGGCTCTGCTTTGTGGCGGTGCGATACCGGATCATGCAAGAGAATGTGTATACCGATAAACAAGACTTGAACATGTACCTCATCTTGCTCCTTTCCTATCACAATATGTGAACTATGAGATGAGTGAAAAGCGATCACAGTCGTGCTGTTCGCTTTGTGATATCGTGTTGTTCAGTGTCATGAGATCGCATCAGGTGAGGGGCGCCAAAATTGGGGGCTGAAGCGGCGCCTTTTGGGGATCAGCAGGGCTCTTGCCGCCGGCCCGCACCCGCACCTACTTTTCTCCTAACACCATTGGAGCATGATTGCGATAGATCAATGCGACACAACAGACGAGCGCGGACAAAGGTGAAAGCGTGATCAGCGTAGTTCTCTGGGAGATGGCCATTTGTGACGTTCTTGTCAAGCTACTGTGCGCGAAGTGTCGAACCTCGGTCTAGACTGCGCTGCGACATATCCATGTTGGGTTTTCCATGCCTGAAAGCCACGTCGGTTCATCAAAGTCTAGGCGTTAACTTAGCACAGCCATTCATTGGACATCATGCTCGGGTGCGGGGTGGGAATCCAGCTCAGCGACTGTATCAAACACCTAGGCAGTAATGAGGCGCAGTTATCGAGGCACCTCTACATATAGCCACAGAAGTTCGAACAGCAATCAACAAACCACCGCCTCTTGTCAGTGTTCATCCGCAAATACAGGTCATAAACCATGGCTAACCCCTCGCACCCGCAAAAGCTTGTATACCTGGCTCTCAAGGATATTTTCGATGCAGACCCAGTCCCGCCTAGCACATTGAAGACGATTCGCAAGAAAGTCGAGAAGTATAGGGACGATGTCAGACTCAGAAGTTTGGTCCGAGATTATGGAGTTGACAGCGTTGCCAACATAGCAAAAGCACTGATGGATGACCAAGTCTTTCAATCAGTCGCGAAGGCGCAAACACGCTTTCCAGAAGTTTTTAAATCTCCTCTCCCCAATCAGTCTAGTCCACCTATCCCCACTGGACCCAAAGCTATGGCAAGCAGTGCAGCGACCGTACAACGTGCAGGGACTTATAGCCCTGAAAGACTTCTGGGCATCAGGGACGAGACAAAGACCAGTCAGGGTAGTGACAAGACCGAGACCAGTATGTTTGTTTCGAGAGTTTTCTGGTTCGATGGATGTATCTAACCGCAACAGGTCTTCAAAACCAACCGTTTGATTCTATATCCCTACCACTCTGGGATCAGCACCGACTCCTCGCTAAGATACAATACGCTCTCGAGAAAGCATGTTTTACTTTTGCACAGGAAAGACTGAGCTATATTCTGCAAAGCAAAGGGTGGGATTGCGCAGAAGCAGGCGAACTCAATCAATGGTCGAAAATCCTGCTCAACTGCCAACACGTATTCAACCCAGACACCGTAAAGAATATTGGAAAGCCTCTACCCAGTCTCATGGATTGGGTCACTCAGCTCCGGCATGATGCCGTTCATCGAGTTCGCCTTTCTTCCAGCAATCTTTTGCAGCGAATAACTGCCGCTATGCTGCTGGCACGACTGCTACAAGACAACGAATGTAGCAAACTGATACTCAATATGCAGAAAAGGACCGAGGATACATTACAGAAGCTCTTGCACAATAAGCGATTACTGGATCACAAATTGGCTGAGATCAAGAAAGAGTTTGTACTTAAAAGAGCTGAGTTGGAGCGGCAAGAAGCCGCAATGCTGGCAGCGGCCGTGAGTGAGCACAACGAGCCTTTCGTTTCTGTGAGCGAGAGTTTGGAGATGCTAGCCGAGGGGCGTGGTGATTCTGCTGGGATACATGCCCCGTGGAAACATGGATGCGATGCAACTCTATCTGGTAGCTCTCTTCCCGGCGATGAGTCTTCTGGGCCGAAAGATAGTGTTGGAACGCATGTAGAGGTTGCTGCTACTGAATCCGCTGCTAAGCCTGTAGCGACTGGATTACCGCACGCGACTGAAGAGGAAACGAAGAAGGTTGAAGAGAAGAAGATGAGAGCCGGGAAAGAGCAAAAGTCAGATTCTGCGAAACAATCAGTTGAACAGCAGGAGGAACTGGGAGGCGAAGCAGCCGAGGAAGAAGAAAGTGCTGCCAGGTCTGATTCTAAACAACAGATGGGCAACGGTGACGCCAAACCAGTCAATAGCGAACTCGAAATGCTCAATCGACTGATTGACCGAGTGGCACCACCAGTCAACAATGGCTCAGTCGAACGAAAGCTGTTTGAGGATGAGTCCGTCGACAGTAAACCAATAAGCGAAGAAGTAAGTTCCGAGGAAGGAAGACATGAGGAAGAGGATCAAGAGAAAAGGGATCAAGAGAAAGATAATTCATCGGGTGAGGAGCCATATCTCGCACCACTAGAGCTTGAGCCTGGTAGTCATGGTAGCGATCTGGAGCGACTCTCGGAGATTCCGTCGTTCGAAATAAAGCCTGTGGAGACAGACATCGAAGAGGTAGCCGAACGAGCTAGCAGGGAGTCAGAGGTAGCAGCTGCTTCCCTGCCGGACGTGAATCTTCCAGAGCGCCGTGAAGAATCTCAGTGCGAGCCTAGTACAAGCCATTCTTCAACCCAGGAAGGGAGACTGGAGGTCGATGGCGCCGATCAATGTCACACAGAGTCGCCTGTTGGGAAAGTCTCACGCGCCGAACAGGAACGCATGGATCTCGAAACATTGTGCGCAATGCCTACTCCTGATCAGGGAACGCCTCCATCTGGAGCTGCAGATAATTCCCGTCAAGGAGTCGTTTGGCAAAGCTACCTCGGTGACCTTCTGGGTTACGATCCATCATGGAAAGCACTCTCAAAGGGTGTTGCCAATGAGAAAGAAGACGAGTCAGCAGTCTTAGCAAAGAGGAAATTTCACATGATTATCTGACGGGTAATGGACTTGGGTCATTGTATTAGCTATTCAAGGCATGAGATCGATATAGACGAACGACAGAAACAATGAATCAACGATAGGCATCTACTTCGCGCTGCGTGGATTGTGTAGATCTCACTACTCCGCATCTCCTCCATAAGCCTGTCTTCAACCTCGTCACTCATCTCGAACTCCTTCTCGTCAGCGGGTTGCCTTCTGATGTTCCTTCTCAGCCTTCCTGATCTGCTTGTCAGTATCCCGCTTCGCTTTCGCCTTGCTTACAACCTTCTTCAACTGATCAGCCTTGCTCAAGGCCGACTTCATGGTAGCACCCGCCTTAGACTTTGCCGAGGCAGCAAGCTCTGCGGAAGAGCGCTTCTTCTTCGCAGCTGCGTCCTCCTGCTCCCAGGTGGTCATCTTATCAAGTGGGAGAATGGAATCGAATGTCATGGTGGGGATACGCCTGGCTGTTGAGAGATGGGAGGTGTCAGAGGAAGACATGTCAGTCATTGCTGTAGTGCTGATTATAGTAATGGTAACTCGTTGGTAGATCGAATGTACGTTCGCAGGAATGAGTGTGATGAGAAGGAAGTCTGCTAGTCAAAGAGTTGGTTTTTTGTAGTCAGTAGTCCCAGTATCGTGAGTCTATAGTGCCTGTTATACGTAAGAGAACAGTGCTGTGTTGAGTATATAGCGAAACTAATGTTAGAAAGCATTGTGGGTTGACGTGGACGAACATATATACTGAAGGCTAACAATGCACGAGACAATCTCACCAGCAGTTGTGTTATCTGGAACATCGCGTTGTCTTGCTTGCTCGAGAATATGTATCTGCTTTGTCAATGAAGCATAGAAGACACAAGAAGCGAGTAGATACGATCTCACACTTCCCATGCTATGTAGCCTCACTGCTAACTGTGCTGAGAAGCCATCATGCACACTGTTCAGCCTATGTTGTACTCATTCAGCAGCCCGGAGAGGATCAGTCCTCCGTAGTGCCGGTTTGCAATATAGCCATTGGAGTCTGCGCCATTACGAGACGAGCTTTGTGGAGATGCGCGAAACCGCAAGTCATTCAGAAGCGTACGCAAATGACTTATTCGCAACGTCATTCCTCCAGTATCTCGACTGCGAGTGCATCCCACCATCTCCTGTGTAGACGCAAGTCCCTAATTCCTCGCCCACTCGTTCTCAACACTAGGCTGCAGATCGCTGCCAACGTGTCCCGGTAAGGCGCCGTCAAGGCGACGATTGCCCTCTTCGATCGCACGTGCGTTATCCCGGCCGTCTTCGGTGGCCTCTTCGGTCTCCTCCTCGATGCGGTCGGAATAGCGGTTGCTGCTGTAACCGGGAATAAAGTCGATGGCACGTCTCGGTTCAGCGTCGCCGTGTCGCTCGTCAGCGATCATGCGGGAGATGCGTTCGGGTGCAATGCGATGCAGCCACGACTCTTTCTGCGTAGGGATGGCGATGATGGCGAACTAGGAGAAGATGTCAGTATCGGCTTCCCGCAGCGCTGCAGACACCACGACTAACCTGCCAGATGAAGACCATGCCGACAACGACCATGAGTATGCCGGCGATGGCCTGCTCTTCAGCCTTCCAGGCTCTCAGGCATCCGTTCATCCTGCCATGATATGTAACTTCGCATGCGTCTGCTTTGTGTGTCTTGTCTGGAAACGGCCATGCCATGTCCCGCGAATTCACGAAGCCGCAGCACTCGAAAGCATCCTGGATCTGGCGGATGGCACTCGCATCCTTCTTCTTGAACAGCGTCTGCCAGCGCTCATGCAACCCGCAATCCAGGCCAGAAGGCGGCGCTGCATGCGTGCCCGCAAGGGTAATCACGACGGTGGAGTAGATGAAGATGAGCGTGTTTGCGATGATGACGAGCGGCGGGCGCTGAATTTCGCCACGACTCAAGTGCTGGCGACGTTCCTGTCGACGCGTAAAGTCATAGCCGCATTCCAGCAGGAGGCCTGAGACGATGGGTAAAGCCGTAGTGAAGCCGGTCAACGTGTCGGAGATGGGCACAGAACGAGCGTTCGCGCGGGAGGCAGCGTAGCTAGTGGAGAACTGTTAGCGCGGGCCTAGCATCGTCGGTTAACATGGTGTTTATTACCCTGCGAGTGCCGTCGCAATTACAAGATACTGGACATTGTTAATCGGTGCACGTGCAAGGCTGGCATCGCCATGTGGGACTTACTAGCACACTGAGGCAGGTCACGACCTGCTTCCTGGTGTACGTCATGCCGTTGGTGTTTACGTTTACCCCGTCGTTTCGCTAGATGCAAGAGCGTCAGCGTAGGAAAGTAAAGATGAGGGATTTGGTCGTGAGCCAGAAAGTGAAAGTGGCCAACAAGTGGGATGAGGAGCTCTGGGCTGTATAGCTATAGCTACTCCGCATCCCAGACAGGCGGTTGGGTACGACCGACCCTACAGGGGTCTAAAGTTCTTTCTCCATATATCTGAGCGCAGAGTGCGATGACTGATCACTCGTCGCACATCTTCCCTCTTACATCCCTCTTGAAACGCGCAAAGCAAGTACATGCTCCCATCGGTGAGGAGCTGTCCGGGGAAAGCGCGTCCACGGAGTACATGTAAGCTGCCCAGACAGCGACATGTCAAGGCTCCCCTTATCCGGTGACGTAGGAAAGGATTCGCACGCTCAATCTGCGATTTGCTGCATCAGGCGGCTACACAGCACGGCGTATCACCCCGAGCCATGTGTAGCAGCAATGAATGGTGGTGTGAAGGAAATGGGGACGGCAAGGGGTGATGACATGTGATTGGACCAGACGCTAGCCTTGCCGTTGGCGGCTTCTGCGCCGGTTGATGTGAGTTCTCGATCTCTCGATCCAAAACTTTTCCATAGCGACGTCATTCCTCTTTGACAATCGCACAATGCCGCCGCGGGGTAAAATTGAACGTTTTTCAAAGCACCCAAGAGCATCAAGCAGCTCCGACTGACAGCCTCACTCAGAGTCAGCGCGTCGTCAGCTCGTGTGACAGCGGGAACGCGGCTTGCCAGTGTGTTGTCTCGAAAACAAACGCGTTTGTCCACACGATCACCGTCACCAGTATGCTAATATCATTGGGCCCCATTGCCTAGTGCCCTTCCCGTCCTGCAGATACGGGGATCTGCTGTTTATATACGCGACTAACAATTTGGTGAACCAGCCTTATTACACATTGCCGCCATCTCGCTGCTTTCCTTCGTTTTCCCAGTCCTCATCCCTGATTTCAGCCTCGTCGTGTAAGACTCGTTTCGCGCGTCACACGTACTCACTGTTCGACATGCTGCTGTTTTCACCGCCACGATGCGACGCTCTTCTCAATCACGGATCAGCAAAACAAACGGGTTCAATGTTTAGGCGTTTCTCGGTTCCGCTCTGGCCATCTACCCCAACTGCCTCCATTCCTCTCTCACCACGCGCACCCAAGCAGAAGACTGTCCGTCCCTCACCACCACCACGGAAAGGACACCAAATGCCAAAAGAAAAGTCTACCACCGACATGTCACACCAGCCCGGCACTCCGCGATCGTCTGCCTTTTCACCTACGCTCGGAAGCATTCCAGAAGTCTTCGAATACGAAGCTCTCGACGCGAAATTCGGTCCTGTCTCACTAAACGACGCGCCAGAGACACCAGATGTTTTCTTACCCGAGGCGTCGAGCATGTGCCCACCCACGCTTACCCGAGCGTCATCCTGGCCGGCAATCATCCAGTCGCCTTCTCGAAGAGTCGCATCGCCTTTCGCGGTATCAAAGGCACTGCGCAGCATCCTTGAAGCCGATCGGGCGCGACGAAGGCGAATTATGAAAGCTTACCTGAAAGCTATTGTTTTCCTCAAGTACTTGTGGCGCGCTAACGAGCGTTACGGCAACGTCATGGTTACGACTGGCATGTACATGCAACGATGACCGCGGTATGAAAAAGTTGGTATTAATTGGAGTTTTGGCATGGGAATGGCGCAACTGACACGACATCAATGTATTATGATTATGGATTTATGGTTTATGAGGGCGCGATTGCATGGCCTGGGCGGATGGATAGCCGCTGGCGTTTGCATATGGACGGCGTTCAATACCTGGGTGAGCGTTGCTATCACTGTTACTCTAATCTCGACTGGTATTACCCAGTCTTTTGACATTTTGGTCAAGCAACTGTTGGTACACAATAATGTACTGTATCCAATGGAGCATCTGAAAAGGATTTAGACATTGTGCCTTTCGTCTTCTCCACGCTCCCCGGTGTCTTTAACTTAATTTATAGCAACAGGGCCGATTGCGAAGATCAGTAGGCCAGGGTCGGATTTCCCCACCACATTTTCTCCACATTCCGAAACCGGACTCAGATTTGGACCGCACGTCTGAGGTATGACAGTGGCCCCTCTCAATTCCCAGTACATATATCAATGGTCGATAACAATCATTTGGGTCGACTTATATGACTAGAACCAGCAAACCAGACAATGCATATACTCGGTCTCGTAAACGGCACACCGTCTGGAAACTCAGAGATCCTACTCAAAGCTGCCTTGACAGCAGCTACCGAGTCTGACTCTACCATCACAACATCATGGATACATGTTCCTTCCATCTCCATACCGACGAATCCAGCACCTCTGGATAGCCCTGTTGGCTTCGACCTTGCTTCAAAGGTCAATGCCGCCTCTAACAATGCGCCCGACGATCGAGCTGCTGTCCGCGAAGCTATCCTGGACGCTGATGCAATCATTGTTTCTACACCTACATACAGCCACCAGCCCCCAGGCACATTAAAGCTCCTTTTGGACAGAATTGGCGGACCATCCCTCGACGTTACATTTGGAAAAACATTCAATCCTGGCAAACTTGACCCACGACTAACAAAACCGCGAGTATTGGGCTTTATCGCAGTGGGAGGATCTTCAACACCAGATCAATTTACCATGGCTTTGCCCACTCTGCACTTGCTATTCTATGGTCTACATGCCAAGATTGTAGATCAATTCATCGGCCAGGACTTGGGACTATCTGGAGCAGTGTGTTTACACGATGATCTTATCGCTCGGGCCAGGCGCATGGGTCAGAATCTCGCAAGTGAATTGGGCAAACCGTACGACGAAGCAAAATATCTCGGCGACGAAGAAGTAGGCGCATGTCCGCATTGTCATCTCTCCAAGATCGAATTCCTGCCTGGGCATGGCAAGAATGCAATCGGGTGCACAACCTGTGGTACCAGGGGCGAATTGACTGTCAGCCAGGACGGCGGTATACTTCCTGTATGGGAGAAAGACTCCAAGTGGAGTTGTCTGACTTGGGCGAGCAAGTTGCAGCATTCGTACGATATTGTTAGTTGGGCCAAGAAGTATGAGGCGAGGAAACCTGAAATCACAAAGGGCCAGGAAGAGTGGAAGAAGGTTGTTGTTTCACAAGTGACTCTGCCTAGTCAGCAGAGGTCAGTTCTTTGATAGACCGAAGGCGTGATAAATTGATAAAATACTGTTTTGTGTTTTGTGCTAAGTCGTACTATTCACCACCCACTTTACAGATACATGGTCATTTCACGACAACGATCCAGCTCACAGATGGTTTAAAGTGCTGAAATATCCTATAAAGATCTTTCGAACACACTCGAAGCGATTTCGAGAATTGTCTGAAAGGAATTCGATGCTCTGCTGATTGCAAAGGTGAAAGTGTAGGCAACCACTTTCTAGAGCGCTTTCTGGGCATTCGGCAATTTACTACACATTCACTTGTTGTGCACTCAACTACAGCCACCCAAGATGAATTGTTTGAGCGTTCGTAGCACTTTGCAACCCTCGCCCCTGGCTTCGTTCGAGTGCGACGACAGCGAGCCGCTACCTGCCAGTCGTCTGGCTTCAACAGCGACTAAGTACACTCTTAGATCACCGGCTGATGGCCGTCCAACATCAAAATGTCTTTAGTACATAGACGACTTATCGAATTCATCAGCCTTTAGCCGAGCAAGTTCGACGTCTTTCTCTACAGCTGGCACGTCTATCGCCTCGTCCCCTCCCAGAAACAGTACCCACAAAGATTCCTTCATCGCAACACAACTAATTCCTTTGTTCAATAACGGCATGCCAATTCAACCACCCCAACGCCGTTTGTCTAGGAAAGAAAGTGTCAACGATAGGCCCAAACGACCTACTGTAAACACGAATGTGGGTAGTACCCCTTCTGCTCTAGAGCCACAGCTTAGCAGAGTAGGTGTTGGGATAAGACCTGTGGTAACCGAGACGCCGCTAACGCCAGTGACACCAGCGGGAAATATTGGAAAACCAGATGGCAATAGCACCGCTTGCGAGGTTGAACTTAGTAGTGATTGTCAGAAGAAAGCGGAAGCGAGTATCTGGTACGTGCCTAGGCATTAACGGAGAAGGTATAGCTTTCCGCTATTTGTAGACAAAGCCACGCGCACAGCTAAGTAATAGTATGTAAGGGACAGTAAGACGTCTTTACATCTGCTGTAACTCTGCCAACCTCTCTTTCCAGAACTGTAATCTGGTCACATCAACCACCCCACTGTCTCCGCTCCCGTTATCCCTTACTCTTTCTGCCCAAACATTTCCAGCAGCCATCTTCTGCTCGCCGGCCTCACACATCCTCTCTAGCTCCTCACCCGCGACCGAAAACCATAACGCAGCGGCAGGTAGATGCATTGCGGTGTTCTTGCCCAGCCGCGTGTTGGGACTATGTTCCAGTGCCATGGACAAAGTTATACGAGAGAGATTGATGTAACCGTCGAGTGATGGTAGAACCTGGGCATCAGGATTCCGTGCGATGACCGCGATCAGCTTGTTCATGTCCTTCCATTTAGCCGCCGCAACCTCTGGTGTTGTTGGATTACAATGGCTGTGAGTCCACAGCTCAGGTCCTACTTTCCAGTTAGTCACCGTGTTGTAAACGAGAAAGCAGCGAGTATTGTTCGATTTGACATACCTTGAAACCATTCCGTGATGTTCCAACCTAACATTGGTAACTCACTCCATAGCTGTTTTCCTTCTACGATGATTGGCGCACCGCCTGGTATCTCGTGCATGACGCCTCCGCCTTCGTCCCATACCTTGGGTTCGGGGCCTTCGTTGATGGCATCGGGTTGTTTGGCTAGTTCGACGAGGTAGGATACGAGGAGCTCTAGTGATTCGAGACTAGTGTTTCGTCCAGCGGCGAAGAGGAAGAGGCCTATTAGGCATGACAATCCGTGGGTTATGTCGTGTTCAGACTGGATTAGGTTTGCCGTCGCGGAAGCGGAGGCTTTCGGTGAGATCTGAGAAGAGAGAACTTGGTCGAGAATGACGATGAGTTGCGTAGATACGTTGTCAGGCGGATAGTTGGCAAGTTGGTCTGCATGGCAGGCTTTTGCCCACTCGGTTATTAGGGAAGGCGTTGTCATGTTTGTGCCTGGTATCTTGCTGAAGCGAGAGAGAGTGAAGTCCTCGAGATGGATCTTAAAGATTTGAAGAATTCGCCCTTTGGTAGCACACTGAAATAGTAGACATCGCTTCAAGGTGTCCGTGGCATCCGCTTCAGCCCTTCCTACGCCCTCGACTCTCCACCACAGAACCTAGGTGGCTGTCTACCCGCAATAATGTTACGTTTCTTCTATCAAAAGAAACGAACATTGGAGTATGCATGTATTCGATCTTTTCTCGATTTACTAAGATCGGGTGTATGTAGTCATAACATCGTCCCTTTGCCTACGTGCAGCCCGTATTCGCGTGACGTCATTCAAGGGCGCACATTCTGGCGCCATAAAGATTGCCATAGCCAAGCAACACAAGGTGCATATTCTGAGGACATTTTGCTTTGCAGTATGCTCTGAGCTTTTGATGAGCTTGTCTTAGTAGAAGGCCGTATAGCCGATGAAAGTGGTCGGTTTCTTGCCTTGTGTAATGCATTATCACCGATTGGCTAGCGCCGCTATTTCCGAGTGCTTGGCTGGCCGAACATTCAACGCGACGGGTGTCTCCAGCCTTCACTCGTATACCCCGCAAACCATCGAGCTTTATTGGACGACCCGCCTTGTCGCAACGCAAGCGTGCTGTAAAACCACTATGCCCAACTCTCTACATCCAGAAGAAGGAGTTGATAGCATCTGGCGCTACTCGTCATAGAAGTTTCCCAGTCGCGTTACATCTTAGACCTCCGCCTTCGATTCTTATACAGCCGAGGATGAGCTGCTCAGAGGGGTATACCGAATGGCTACATGCTAGCGCGGCTGGTGCTAACACTTGCATCTGCTATCCGGAAATCTACAAGTTCCTTCCTTTTTGTAGCTAACGTCCAATGAATCCTTTTCTCGTACATCACTCCTCATGATGCGTGCCTTTGCGCGAGCCGTCTCGCGCCACCAGTACAGTGCTCATCGGCAGTCGATTAACCCAAAACAGCGGAGGAATTTCGCCTCAGTGAATGGGCCAAATGTCAAGAACTTGACGGTCATTGACCATCACTACGAGTGAGTAGCTTCCGATCTATCAGGACGCCTCTAGCTGACCCCATTTCAGTGCAATTGTTGTTGGAGCAGGCGGTGCGGGCCTTCGGGCTGCCGTAGGACTCACGGAAGCTGGACTCAAGACTGCATGCGTATCGAAACTCTTTCCTACCCGATCGCACACAGTCGCAGCACAGGGTGGAATAAATGCCGCGCTCGGCAACATGACAGAAGATGACTGGCGCTGGCACATGTACGATACAATAAAGGGTGAGGTTGGAAGTATACCAAAGGCATGAGAAATATATACTGATTCTGTTGCCAGGGTCGGACTGGCTCGGTGACCAGGACGCCATCCACTATATGACGCGCGAAGCTGTCCCAGCGGTCGTTGAGCTTGAGAACTATGGCATGCCCTTTAGTCGGACAAACGAAGGAATGATATATCAGCGAGCATTAGGTGGACAGTCATTGAAGTATGGCAAAGGTGGACAAGCCTACAGAACGGCATGTGCGGCAGATCGCACTGGGCATGCAATGCTCCATACACTCTATGGGCAGAGTCTGAAAGAAGGCGTGCAGTTCTTCATTGAATGGTTTGCGCTGGACTTGATGATGAGCGAGGGCAAGTGCGTGGGCATAACGGCTATGAATATGGAGGACGGAACAACGCATAGGATATTCGCCAAAAATACGGTGCTGGCAACGGGGGGATACGGAAGAGCATACTTCAGTGCGACAAGCGCGCATACAAGCACTGGCGATGGCAGCGCGATGGTTTCGAGAGCAGGGCTACCGTTACAAGACATGGAGTTTGTGCAATTCCACCCTTCCGGCATCTACGGCGCAGGCGTACGTACACAACACGGACGATAGCATAACTTGCTTTGACTGATAACGAATTTAGGTCCTGATCACCGAAGGCGCTCGTGGCGAAGGCGGCTATCTCCTCAACAGCGAAGGCGAACGCTTCATGGAACGATATGCTCCCACTGCGAAAGATCTCGCGTCGCGTGATGTCGTCTCACGCTCTATGAACCTCGAGATCCTAGAAGGCCGCGGCTGTGGACCAAACAAGGACCACATACATCTTCAACTATCGCATCTACCAAAGGACGTCATCATGGAGAGATTGCCTGGAATCGCCGAAACAGCTGGTATCTTTGCTGGCATCGATATAACAAGAGAGCCGATACCCGTATTACCAACAGTACATTACTGTATGGGCGGCATCCCAACCAACTACCATGGACAAGTACTAGATGTTGATGAGAAGAGTGGCAAAGAAGATGTTGTTGAAGGGTTGTATGCAGCTGGCGAGGCTGCTTGTGTAAGCGTACATGGCGCGAACCGATTAGGGGCAAATTCCTTGCTTGATATCGTGGTTTTCGTAAGTACTCAGAACATACCTGACCAGTCATATTTGCTGACATTCCCCTAGGGTCGAGCGACAGCACTACACATCTCTGCCAATCACTCGCCATCAGAGGCACATCACCCAGCTCCTGACAATATCGGCCTCGATTCCATCAGCGAGATCAACACTTTCCTAGAGTCCAACGGTAGCACGCCAACATCCAGTCTACGAAACTCCATGCAAAGCACCATGCAATCTACAACCGCTGTATTTCGCACTCATGACTCTTTATCCAAAGGCAACACCCAACTCGGTGACATCGAGAACAAGTACACCACCGACCTACGCGTCACAGATCGGTCCTTGATCTGGAACTCCGACCTCATTGAGACACTCGAACTGCGAAATCTTCTTACCAATGCAAGTCAGACGAGCAAGGCGGCATTGACAAGGACGGAGAGTAGAGGGGCGCACGCAAGAGATGACTTCAAAGAGAGAGATGACGGGGAGTGGATGAAACATAGTCTTACGTGGCAGAGTAATGTAGGAGAGGAGGTCAGGTTCGGGACGAGAGCGGTGAATATGAACACGTTGGATGAGCAGGAGGCGGCGAGCGTGCCGCCTATGAAGAGATCGTACTAAGATGCTCACCACCGCCGTGTTCGGCAGCCACGTTTTTTGAGCGGACGCGGCGCCCCTTTCTCACCTTTAGCGTGTCGTCTTTCTATGACACGGTCAATTGTGACAGTGACGAACATGCACAAGACATAGAGTGCAGGTATCAATGTTGAGCTGGGACGATGAACAAGGCAAAGGACTTAACCAATGAGGAAATCATCTTCTCCATACAAGTTCACCTTCACCATGGATTGACAGTAGCTATAATTCCACGATCACTTCCAATAACGCTTGGCACTTGGATCTTATGTCGCACGTCGCTTTGTTTTTTTGCCCTACCTACAGCCACCCACTCTCCCCATCATCTACTTCTTCAAAGGTTTTACAGCTGACAGTCGATCTTGATCATCATGGATGTCTCACCGTCACCGGATCTTTACGACAGGCTCTACGATCTCACATTGGACGTCATCAAGCAGCACGGACTAGACCTCGGCGCCAAATGTGCTGCGGTCAACACGACGTAAGTACGATGAAGAGAAAACTCCAAGGCGAACACTAAGTCGTTTGTAGTGATCCAGCCATTCCCCCTTACTACTACATCAAGAACTGCATCCTCGTAGCCCGCGCCTAAGCAGACTGGGACCTCGACGATCTCTACCGGCTCAACGCAGAACAAAAGTACGACAGCAGTTTCCGCGACGCGATATCGAGGCCGGACGACGGCTCACTAAAGGTCTTACGTGAATTGCGCGCCGAGCTCGACGAGCTCTATGCATCTCGAGAAGCTTCAGTGTCGGCTTCTGAATCAGTTTCCCCGCCGCTTCTTCTAGGCTGGATACCCTATCTGGATATCAGCTCTGGTAGGTGCTACTACTATAATCTTCTCACACTGGCTACGCAGTGGGAGTTCCCGTATAGCCTGGAGATGGTCCGTGGGACAGACAGGGAGCTTGGAGAAGAGGTCATGGTGAGTGGGATTGGTGATGAGATTGAGGTCGAGGATGAGATGGATAACGAAGACGAGGACGAGGATGGAGACGTGGATGAAGATTACGACGAAGGAGATGACGATTACGGCGAAGATGATGATACCGAAGCTTTTACTCAGCCTGTCCAGCCTGCACGCGATCGCGAGACCTTCATCCAGGATCAGTCCTCGAGCCTGGCCGTTGATCTGGATCTACTCACAGGTAAGTCCTCTTTTCCTTCGTCTTCCGCATGAGACTTGCATGAGCTTCGGACTCGAACGAGCCAGCGATTCACCAATGGTAATGTCTTCAACTTGCAGGGGTTCAACAAGTCAATTGGTATGGACGAGTCAGCTTTGGTTTGTGAAGATATGCTAGGTATATCTGGACACGGAGGATTACAAAGGTGCATGAAGCCTTGCTCGATGTGACTTTTAGTCTTTGCGCTCAGGTTTGGCGAGTTCTGTCTACTCTATCTTGGAAGCTTCAATTGAATCGTTCATTGACTGTTCAGGTCCTGACTGATCATTGGCATACATCCATTTCTTTCATTCTGTTATCCGCGATACCAAAACGCCCGGCAGGTATCCGATATGATTGCTTATAAGAACATTACCGAAACGAAAACCATTGTAAACCCCCATGATCTTTGAATATCCTTTAGCGTCTAGAAAACCCTTTGTACACTACGAATTGCGATCGTACCCCTCGCATTCAAACCCCATAATCCCAAACCATCTAGTCATCCCAGCATACCTTCAGCGCTACACATCAAGTTAGCACATGTCATATCAACCAAGTACAAACGGAGTACTGGAGTTCAAAAAAATTGACTTACCACAAGGGAACGGAAAGTACATATCCTGATTCTCCGTCAAATAAGCATGATAGCTATACTTCTCCTCGCCCGGACCCATCTTCTTCTCCACCTTGTGAATCTTGCCCTGCGGACCCAGCGCCGGCCTCAGATTCTTCAGTCGCGCAACTTCTCGCAGCATCGTCGTAAGTGTGATGCGCGTCATTGGCAGTCCGAGACACTGGTGCGGTCCGTATCCAAGGTGGATGTAGGAATCCAGCGGGCGGGTGATGTCGACTTCATCGGGGTTAGAGAAGATGGTAGAGTCGTGAGAGGCGGTGCGCAGATTTACAAAGACGGCGTCGCCGGGCTTGAGATCTGTCGTCTTTCCAGCCTCGGTGATGGAGGTTGGTTTGGCAACGGCGCGGATGACGCCTGTTTCGCCGTTCAACCTTCCGCCCTCCATGGTGTAGTGCATCAACTTCTCAAACGACTCCTCGCTGTCATCTTGAGCCAACCTCGAGATCTCAGCCCAATGTTTCTTGCCAGCGCCGAGGAGGTAGTATTCGATTGTCTGAGCGAAGAGTTGACCCTGGTTAGATACCATGCCTCCCGCCGTGCCGAGGATATGGCCCCAAGTCAAGGTCTCCGGCGACATTCCACTCTCTAACAACCGCTTAATCATATGCTTGCCATAGCTCTTCAGCACGGATTCCTGCGGCCAGATGGTGGCCATGATACTGCTCAAGAAGCCCGAACTTGCAATCGCCTTGACATTCTTCTCGACAATGTTACCGAGTAGCTGCGTTGCCTTTCTTGCTTTGACATGCAAAGGGAAAGAAGAAGCAGGGTCTGCGTCAAAGAAGATGAGCGCAAAGACCGAAGACATGATGAGGTAGAGTTCGGCCTCGGTGAAGATACCGTGGGGTTGTGCGGCGGTCTTCAAAGGCAGCATGAAGAGCTCGGAACAGAAGTGGACATGCGCAAGGTTTCCCACAGAGCGGATGATGTCGACTTGGTTGAAGTCGGCGATTTTGGCGCTCTTTTCCTTCAACAGTTCTCGCGTCTTGAGAGTGTAGTAGTTCCGTACTTCCTTGTCCCATTCAGAGATGTAGAGTGCCTTGCTGACCATTTGACGAGAGGCAGTGTTCTTGGGTCCGTCGCCGGCAAGCATGAAGTCGGCGGATGCAGGGCCCATGATGTATTCCATGGCCTTGCCCCAGACGACTTTGAAGGTTGTTTGGTCCTTCATGATTTCGGTGGCCAGCTTGTATTCTTTGACGAACTGAGGGTGTGGTGTTGCTACTGGCTTGCTGAAGTCGTACAGATTGTCTTTCTTCAAGTCTTTCAGAGCGGTCTGCATGGCGGACGGGATAGTCAGCGGGTAGTGGGCGTAGATGCTGTTGTACTTGAAGTGCTGTGGGAAAGCGCGGAGGAAGAGCTTGTAGAACACACATCCGTTGTCGACGCCGAGATCGCTTTCAGCCTGACGGTAGCCCCAGTTGGTCAAGGTGCGTGGGTTGTAGTCGTGCGTGTAGAATCTGTCGCCACGGACCAGCGCAACGGCGTCCGACAAAACAGCGCGGGAGACGGTGTACGAAGGGCAAAGACCCGAACCAGGAGCCATGGGCTTCTTTGCGTCCTCGACGACGATACCTGGGTAGATCTCAACCTTGTCGGGGTGATCGTAGAGGTGCTTGAGTTGCTCTTGCACATATTTGTCTGACGTGATGTCTTCGAAAGTGTTATGTGGCTCTAGCTTGAAGTACTTCCGGAACTCGTTGAGCGATCCCAGATTCCATGTACGTGCTTGTTCGATACCTAGGACTTCAATAGCACGGAAGACGGCAGGCACCCTATTCGGTCCAAAGGAGTTGGCACAGTCTTCGATGCTCGATGTCAAGATGTCTACCAGACCTTGATCGGGTAGTGTGCCGTTGTCACTTCGCTCCAGACCAGCGAACTTGCGCTTCGAGGGATCGGGATCAGTCTTCTTGTAGACTTCATTCAACCGGCCAAGGAACTCATATTTACCGACGGTCTTGGGATCGCGACCTTCACCGAAGAGACCGTCCCACATCTCTTGCGTCCATTTCTCGTCACGATCAGAGACTGTAGAGTGCCATCGGTATACGAGGTTAAACTCAGCAGAGACTTGGTTGCCAATGCCCATGGGTAGATCTTTCACTTCCGCGCGAGGGTTCAGCTGCCAGTTGCTGTCAGTCCGGTTAAGATCGAGAATGGTGCGGACGTAGTCGATCAAGATGATGTTGACGTAAAGGCCGCAAGTGATGAGACGACCGGTCTGGAACAGGTCATTGTCGTACTTCTTCCATGCCGCATCATACTTTTCCTTTGTCTTCTTGTCGACTTCGACGTCGCCGGTAGACTTTGGTACTTCATTCGAAGGCTTCGTGAAACGCCCCTGTTCGTTGATAGCCGCTAGGTTCTCGACGGTGTAATTGTGGAAACGGTTGAACATGATCAACATAGCACCAACGCCAGGAGGGAAGAACAGCAGTCTTGCTTCCGAGAAGCAGTCAGGCTTGATCTTTCCATCGCGTCCAGTTCTCATCATGTCCTGTTCGGCCTGGTTACTGCCATACAATGGTGATAGATCGAGGTATGAAGATGTCATCGAGATCGAGTAATCCTCGTGACTTGTGCGGAAGCAGTCGTGGATGATGATGGATGCCAGATAGAACAGCATACTTGAAATACGGTTTGGGTGCAGTTCAGCATGCTTCCTGGTCATGATACTGTCGAACACAACACCAGGATCTGGGCGGGCAGGAGTCTGCATCGTGTCTGGCTTGACAGTCCTGGCGTACGGTGTTCCTGCTGCGCCAACTTGCGGGTTTACTAGACTGTTATTCGATCCATCCGCGGCACGGTACTGGAACTTTGACCCAAGATATGACTGCGGCGGGTGCTGTAAGTCACCCCATAACTGGGTCAAAAACTGACCCGTCACTGCCTCTCTCGTCTTTGACCCGTCAGGCAATGCGGCAGCGGTCCGGATAAGGCCCTCCATGAGGTATGTCTTGTCATCGGTATATCCACCAAGCATCTTCTCTTTCTGAATTTCCATCAAGCTCTGGATGTTCTCGATGCCAAGGTGAGACATGTCTCGAAGACCGCCTTCAATCTTCTTGTAAAGACTGGCCTTCTCTTCTGGCGCAATTTTGGAGCCATCACCAGTTTGGTCGGGAAGTGGAGCTGCAGCGGCGCCAATCAGAGCTGCGGCTGCTTTGAAAGATCCACCGATGGCGTTTCTCATAGTACTGAGTTCGGATGGGTCAGCTGGTTTGGGAGGCTCAGCTCCTGTGCGGGTATCAACATGAGAATCCCATGCCGCTTTCGCCTCTGCAGCTAGACCGGACATGTTGATGGATGTACTGGATGTTTGCGTTAGTGACGTTTCTAGGTCTAGGTCTGTTCCTCCGCTCGAAGCAAGTCGACGATCCTTTTGGTGGGTCATATCTCAGGTTTCTTTGCTCGAGGATACGTGTATGACTGGCGAATTGCACAGGAAACGACGATAACGCCGAAGAGAGATATTGGAATAGGGTTGTAGGAAGAGACGTGATGCAATGGCACTTACATGGAATTGAATGTCTTCTGTGTGGGGCTTCCTTCCACTACCGGTACAATCAGTCGTACGTGATTTCCGCTTTCAGACTTTTGCAGTCAGGATCCAGGTACCACGCGACCTCACAAGCTCCGAGAAACCGCGATAATAGACAAGATATATAGCACGCGAGCTTGCGATGTCTAGTCTTGTAAGTATATGTAGGTAAGCCACCAAAAAAAGCAGCGAGGGGTATATGTGCAACAACGATCGAACGCTAAAGAAGAACCAAGTTGTTCACACGGCAAGTAGGGAGGCTTGAGACAATGGGTTTGTCGCACAATCAGTCAGACTCAGTCTTCTTATACCCTCCACATCATTATTCTGATAGGATGCATTCGTAATTGCGGCTGAAGGATAGTCTACGGCGATGCAATCCCTCTAGTTCTCACCGGCACCGGGAACGTCAACAGCTGAGAGGTCCCTCCCCCATTCCAAGCCGTGGCCTGCTGAACTAGATGCAGTAAACGGCCAATTGAAATGCATGCAATTAGCCCATTCGGCAGGTGAAGTTGAGCTAGGCTAGGCTGATCGCGAACGGCTGGGCTGAGTCGTTTGGCTGGCCGCCGATATGCGTGCTGGTAGGCAGGAATCCGAGGTGCGCTGCAAGAATTAGCGGGCCCGCAAGTGTCGTCTCAGCCTCGGTCGCAGCCTTTTTGCAGGCAGCGGCCCTCGATGCATCTTGCTTCAGCCTCACTGGATCAAAACTGTCGGTGAGCTTCTTTTTCTGACATGGTGGGTAGGTGGTGAGAGGACAGGCCATCCGGCTGCAGACTTGGAGTAATTGCAATCGGATCGTCACTAGATGATGGCGAATAGAAGAAAAACCGAAGGAGAGAGGACAGGTGGGTGCTGTCCTTCCCACGCTTATGCAGGGTCTAAGTCGGTGTTCCCCGGGGCGATATGGGAGTGGCCGCTGCGGGCAGATGCAATAAGCCTCAAATCGAAAAAGCAAAGATGGGATTACGCATGATGGATGGTGGTACAGAAGGCTACAGGCAAGCACATATTCATCGTCACGAGGTTTGTCAAGTCGGTTTTGGGATGTACAAAGGATGTTGATGAGCAACATGACCTGGGCATCCACGAACGTAGTCACACACACATATACGCAATCGTCACCACGAGGCCCTTCAGCATACGGACGATGGGATGTATTAGTGTGAGGTTAGTACCTATAGGCATCGACGCGCTAGATACGGGTACCTGCGGAGGTGCTACCGTTCTGAGCCCGGTGTGACAGCCTTCACGTCCTCATCCTTCGAGTGCGCCTCGCCGTAACCCTGGTTCAATTCCACCGCCATCCGCACACCATCCCTCTTTCATCATTGGCTTGTGCCCACGAACACCAAGCATTCACCAGGCGCCAATCTTGCTGGTGGCCCCGCGCCTGTCGCCTGACACCGTCATCCTACCAGGCATCTTCTACCAGATACCAGGCAGAATAGCGTACCTCTTCCTCTTGTATTTATCTCCAAACTCCTTGCGATACCTCTTCTCCTTCTTCCATGCCCAAACACCCATCTGTCCCACAGCCACGATGATGAAGAGAACGGTGCTCAAGCTCCAGTTGACCAGCGCCACGCCAATCCACGCCATTGCCTCGAACATGTAGTTGGGGCAAGTGACTAGATCGAAGCCCAGTCCCTTGGGAATACCGCGCTCAGTGCTGCCAGGGCGGCGCAAGTTCTTGAGCGTCAGATGCGTGCTGTAGTTGCAAACCTCGCCAATGGCAAACAGGGCCACACCAAGGTATGTGAGAAGCGGGTTGGAAGGTCTAGCAGCCGGGCTGTTGGGACCGTAGCTCCAGTATGCCAGGTTCACACCTGAAAGGAGCCAGTAGTAGCCAGAGTTCTTGTAGATGTTCATTATAGGCATCGTGGCCGACGAGAAGCGGTGGACGAAGAGGGTTTCGAACTCGCGCTTAGCAAAGTGAGCGACGCACATGAGGAAGGTGAGCTTCTGGAGCTGCGACGGAGGGGCTGAGGTGCCATATATGAGGGAGCGGCCGAAGTAGATGAGCGGGTGGATGAGGAGGGGTCCGAGGTACTCGACTATGAAGACGGTGCGCCATGAGATCTGGGGACCTGGGGGACAGTCAGTTGTTTGTCGGTGAAGAGGTAGAGAGTAGCATGCCTAGATCCTTGACATCCACAGCACTCTTGTTCCGCAGGCCCGTGTCATGAACCTTCACGTCTCGCACATTGTTGATGGGCGATCCGTCGCTGCCCTTGGTGACCCTCAATCGGTGGATTGAGAACCTGGAGGCCTTTGCGATTTCTTCGAAGATCTGGGCGGCCGAGGCATCCGCAGAGACGGTGATGGTCTCGGGGAGGTTCTTGATCGGACGGCCTGTGGAGGGGTTAACAAACAAACAAACGCCAGGATGCACTCAATCGGACCGAAGCCGACTCAATGGGTCAGGGAACAGGCATACCACGAGGGCGCACGACGAGTGTGAGGTCGGACATTGTTGCGTGCTGCGACAGCGTGTGCTGTGTGTGGACATTTAGCAAGATGGTATTCGGAGCGGCAGCCTCGGCCTCCCGTTCAGGCTAGGCTCAAAGGGTTCAGCCACTTCGCCGTTAGGGGAAACCATGCGAGTGAGATTGACCACACGTGTGTAAGATCATGAATCAAAAGCCTTCGACGTCAGACGTCCGTCTAGAGCAGGCCATGTGGTCGCCACTATCTATACGTGTTCGGCACATGCATCTCCACACGCGCCTCCATACCCTTCAGCCCAACTGCACCACAACCTGCCATGCAACTTCCGGCCCTATGCACGCGACCATCTCACCAATAACACCCCTAATCGACTTTGAATTCCTCAGCTCGCTGCCGTCCCAAGAGACCAGGTCCTATACGCAGTCAATACAGAGTAAGCATTTCACATAACCAGCTTACTCACCTGAGCTTCTGCCATCCTCCCACCAACGCGAATAGGCATAGTGGCCAGATCGAGTTGCTGTTCAATCTCTTCAGCAGTCATAAGGCCCGGCACCTTAAGCTCAAACAAGGACACGCCCTTGTTGACAGCCTTGCCAGCCTCAGCAGCTGTCGGATAGGGATAATCGGAGTAATCGTCTTGCTCTCCATCGATGCCTATCTCCTTCCTGCGACGCTCCCTAGACATGGAGACATACGGCTTCTTGTCAAGCAGAGCGCGCATTTCACCTTCGAGCGGATGCCACTCGTATGTCTCGGGATCGAGAACATGCTGAGTCTTGTAATCGCCCTTGTACTTCATCTTGACGCAAGAATGGATGTAATATCCCATATAGTAGTACTGATAGCCGCCCTCGAGAGCCAGCGCGGCTTCTCGTAGCGCACTCAACTTTCCAAACTGCCACTGTTCATAGTCGGAATGGTAGAGCATGTAGACGCCGCTAACGCAGTGGGGTAGCAGATCGAGTATACCCATCGCAATGAGCCGTCCATCAAGCCGGTAGCACTGGTGGTAAGATCCGAGCAGCTGCTCTTTGCCCTCGACGGTCCTGGTAGTCTGCTTCAACGGCGAATCGCACAGAAACCGTTTGAAGCCTGCTTGAGAGATCTCGTGGGGTTTCTCTTTGTGCACGTTCTGCTGGTAGTTCTTGAACAACTCATACTTCTCGAGCGTGAACGCTGCTGGCTCCAGTGTTACCTCGAAGCGGTGTGCGGGCTCGGGCGGTCGTTTGACACTCTCATATTCGGTCTTGTGAATCTCACGAGTGAGATCAAAGGTATTTTTGAACCGAGCTTTCTCCCTGGCGATGGTCAGCCTAGTAACAACTTTGCCGTATCGCGACGCACTCTTTGGATATCGGGTAGAGCCTGGAAGCCTCTTTCATATAAGACTCCCCTAGCACATGGTCATTCCAGTGGTTGACGGCTTTTCTTTGATCCTTCGAGGGCTTGAAGGAGGCTACGGGTAGACTAGTCTCGGGTAAGTCTCTAACAGGATGTTACTGCAAGCCTGCTTACCGAATAGTGTAATGTGGGCAGCAGTGTCGCAGCACATCCGGCTTGTAAAAGATGGTACCAGATCTAGAAGCCACTGTCAGCTGCTATTGTAGGCATAGCGCTGTATGTAATGTGCTGTGCATGAGTGGGTCGTACCTTCTCCAACCGCGGTCCACGAGGATTTGGTAGACCTCAACGGTCAAGCTTTTCGACGAGAAGTAGTAACTCGCCCCTAATCAAGTAAGGTCAGTCGGTGCTCTCGGCTCGCAGCCTCATTCCGATTTTCCCCGCTCAAGCTCACCAGACAGCTCATGATCGAGATGGAGATGCACTGTGATGCAATCAATCTCAAGAATCTAGATCTGCATCAAACAACGCCTGCCGACGTGTATACGAGCCGACATAGACGATGCTTGGCAGTGATGCATCGCTTGGGGGCATGGGCAGGGACGAGCAAGATTCCAAGGTTCCATGCGACGCGGGGCTGCACGTGAGGCAGGTAACCTTAACGGAACATCAAATGCAGGCGAGAAAAGCGCCGGCTGCAACACTGACGGCCATTGATGCCCATTGTTCGTGTGAGATGGCTTGACCGCTCTGACAGCGGCATGCAGGCATGATGATCCGTCCATGACCGAATAGGGATGACTATGAAAATCCACGTACGAGAGTTGGCGGTTCTACTGCCATTTGATGCGTCTTTGCAGTACCCGCACGACTCACTACTGTAGCCTGGAAATGACCGTTAGCAAGTCGTTGATAGCCAGGGTCTGAGATGGGAGGTCCGTATTGCTGGGAGCTTGAGAGATAGTTCATGTCCAGCCAGACAGGCACGAGCCGGAACCCAGGGAAATGGTTGGAGCAGAACATACCGAAAGGCGTCACACTGGACTGCATGAGGGCAGCATAAGCGTGGGAGCTGGTGGGGGTTAGTGGTCCGAGGCGGATTCGAGCGTCGTCGCGGCAGCGAGCGATGACAGGCGGTAGCAGAATGAATAATAGCTCCTTGTCCACGCCCGGTTGCTACAGATCAGGGCTCTTGGGACTGTCGGGGTCGGTCAGGGCGGTCAGGGCGTGGATGGCAATGATGTTCTGGCGGAGACGGGCGATCGGTCGCGGGGTCAAGACACACAATAGCAATGCAAAGGTTGTTGTATCACAGCGTGCAGGGCGCGCACCAGAGACTCTGATCAGCGTCTACACGGGGGCAATTGCTCGTTTTCTAGTGGGCAATTCGCCGTTTAAATGCCTGTACGTCATACAGAGGGCAGGCAACAGAGAGGCTGCAAGCGGCGCGCTGGTCTCGCGTGCCCCGCCGGCTCCCTATGCAGCGCATTGGAGCTGCGAGCTGGGACCGTAGACGGCCTGTCTCGTGCGCCGATAGGTGAAGCCAGTGCCTTGTCTGGCTGCCGTTGATTGCAGTTTTGTGCAGCTCTGTGCAGACACCCCGGACAAAGCTCCTCTTGCAGGCGGGCCTTGGCGACAGGCGTGACGCTCCGCGAGCCCTTAGTTTCCACGTAAAAAGTCCCTGACCCGAACCACCTACTAAAACATCCATCCACCATGCCGAACTTCTTTGCTGCTCGCAGGCTCCTTCAACATCCTCAGCCCCGTCATCCGCGGGACTGAGCCTTGCTCAGCCCTTTTGCCTACCACACCTTCACCCTTCACACTTGACACTACCACTCCCCCCGTGAAGCCACACACACACACACACTCCCACAGACCCTCCTGAGCCACACTTTCGCTGTTTGCTCGGCTCCATTCCACTTCACCGCCTGGCTCGCCTCTGCTCTTCCGACCCAGCCTATTGTTGAGGCCTGCTGCCGTCGCGTCGAGCGAGTCGCATACAAGCGGTGCCACGCATATCTCCGCGCCTTCCCTTGTCGACATTCTGACATGGCCGCTACCCAGCAGCTGTCGATGCAGTCGCGCACTGGTCGCGTGAACCAACGTAAGTCTGCTCACGAGACCCCCACAACTCGCATCGAAAAATTGAATCCCTTCCGCGAATCCCCCCAGACTCACCGCTTTAACTTTCGGCTGATTGGCGGCAGGCTATGGGTCCCAAGGCGAGCGGCTAGTCGCCGGTGTTGTCCCGCTTTCCGCCGACAAGTACTACGTCCTCCTCATCCAGTCCACCAAGCGAAACGGCTGGGTGCTTCCAAAAGGCGGCTGGGAGACGGACGAGGCAACGGCCCAAGACGCCGCCAAACGCGAAGCCTGGGAAGAGGCTGGCATAATATGCAAAATCAACTACGACCTTGGCCTCATCCCTGAGAAGCGAAGACCCGACCAGCTCACCTCCCAGGCCCCAAAGGCCTCTTACCACTTCTTCGAGGCGACCGTTGAGAAGCAAGAAGCCCAATGGCCGGAGCAGCACAAGCGGAATCGAAATTGGTTCAGCTATACCCAGGCGCGACAGGCCTTGGCGGAACGGCCCGAGTTGCTCGATGCGCTGGACCGGTGTACCATGCATCGATCATAGATGGTATATGGGTGCCTGTAGGTGCGCAAAGTCGCACACAGCCACCACGAGGAATCCTGGACGCATGTCCCAGGCCTCTGGCAGACGTTCGTGTCTTTTCTTCTTCTTCTAATACTGCATCAATACGGCATCTCAAAAGCGTCGGGGGAAATCATAGACATTTGGCATTGTACTGTCTACTCTACATTTGGCGTTGTGGTCGCTTTTCGAAAGGTAGAACGATGCATTCCCGCTCTTGGGCTACAAGAGTGCCGAACCAGTTTGGTTCGCAAACAATGCAATTTGGCTTTGCCAAGCTACAATCTCCGCTCTATTGGTGCGGTCCTCTTTCCCAGTTCCTGCTCCTGAAGCAGTGTTTGATGTTTTCCGTCAACGCTGCCCAGTACCGATTAACAGTTGGTCACATAACGAGGCCGAGCCTGCCGCTTACTATCTACGCAGCCATCAGACCTATGCAACTGCATGCAGATCGGAGATAATCAAGTGGTGCAACATCTGGAAAGTATGCCTCAAGGACTGCAACGCCTGAACAGACAGAAAGTACCGCGATGAGCACGCTCGCACTACGGACATTGTGTGAAGATGCTTGCATTAGTTTATGAGAAACTCGCTCATCCAATTATGCATACTTTTAGTCCTTTCGACATTAGAGGCGACATCATTACAGCAGCACTAAAAAACCCCTTAATCTAACATCAATCATGTGCGAGTTCAGCATCACGCATCATGTCATTCATATCTCATCATATTCCCCTATCCCTTTGCCATCAAAATGCCGTCCTCCCCGTCTTAACACTCTTCAACACCCCCTCATCAGCCAACCTCTCAATCATGTTGTAAAGCACAAAATCACACCCCCGCTTCACCACAAGATTGATCGTCACAGGGACCATTTCCTCATGGAACGTAACATTACTTTGATACGCCACCTGCCCAATCGGCACCGTAAAATCCGCACACCCAAAAATCGGACAGATACCCGCCCCCGTTATCTTCGCCGTTGGCGGCGTAACAGCTAGATACGACGCATCCGGCGAGTCATTGAGTTCCTTTTCGCGAAACGAAGGGAGACCGCCTGTGCCAATGTCGTAGAGCATAACCGACTCGGAGCAGGATTCTGGAGTCGAGTATTGCAATTCGCGCTCGTACCATTCTACAGCTGTGTTTTTGGTGACGAGGGCGGCGTCATAGGTTGTCTGGTTCGTACGGCTTTCGTTGAAGTTTGCCCATCCCGGTCTCCGTGCGGGATCGATGGGAGGGAAGCGGCCGTCAAAGAGGGCGGCCCAGGCTGTTAGCAAGGGTTTTCCGACGACGGTCCATGCGGACCATGTGTTTATCACGTTGGTGGCGGCGTTCATGGTTGTAAAGTTGCTAGCGATGGGGTCGGACAAGTTTTGTACGGTGGCGGTGAAGTTGAATTCTTTGACTGTCATGTTGAAGATTCGGGACATGTTTGCTATGAAGTCTTGGAGAATGGGTTCTGCGGCGGAGTTGTTGAGGGGCAGGTAGTCGGTGGGGTATAAGATTGTTTTGGGAAATGCGTTGGTGTCTGGGACGGAGAGGGGGGACAGTCCAGTTATCGACACGTCTTGGTAGAGGGAGGGTGTGTACCAGGATTTTGCAAACTTGATCCATTTGTAAGGGTCGCGAGAGAAGACACCAGCGGTGTCGGTCGCGGCTCCTAGGGGAATGACTCTTTCGAGGGACATCATGCCCTGGCTGGGTCGTTGGCCGTATACGCCAGCTACCGCGGCTGGGCGTCTCATGGAAGAACCTGTATCGCTTCCAATGGCGTAGTCCAGCCAGTCATACGCGGCAATGGAGCAGCCACCACCAGATGAAGAAGCTGAGCACGTGAGCCATCCATCTCCTCTCGGGTTGAATGGGTAGTGCTCATCTTGCCATTCCCAAGGGTTAGCACCAGAAGCAAACTGAGCGAGCTTTTGTTTGCCGACTACGACACCTCCGAGATCAAGAATCTGCTGTACTGAAGGTGCTGTGCCGTTCGAGATGGGTGTGATATAAGCCCATGCCTGACTACCACCAGAGGTTTGTAGACCCTTGAGATCGTACAGGTCCTTGATCGCGACACGCTCGCCTGCGAGGGGTCTGTCGTCATCCCAGTAGTAAATGCGTGAAGGAACGGGAATCATAGGATCCCAAAATTTGGGCAGGAATATGCCGAGCGGGTTGTGGTTGTCTTCTCCATCATTCGCATCGTAGGCGCCGAAGAGGAACGTCCTGTAAGTATCTGGATAAAGTCGGTACACAGTCGCAAAGCTTATGGAGCCGTCTTCCACAGATGCGAGGTATGGGCCAGCGGGTATTTCAACGGGCGATTGGAGTATGACCTTATTCGCTGAGGCATCTGCAGTCACCGAAGAGTCTACGAAAAGCATGCTCGTGTTGAAGGCTGCTAGATATTCCATGGCAGAAGCATCCAAGGTCGACTTGACGCTTGACGAGAGATACAGCCCGTCCAAGAAGTCATAGCTGAAGACGTCGTCACCCTTGAGGTACGATGATACGATGCTCGTCAGGACATCCTTTGTGATAGTAGTCTCGTTGGTTTTGATGACGGTGATCGGAATTGACGTAGATGTGCCAGCAGTTGCGCAACCAGCACTCGCCTTCGGGTACTTGGTATTTGCCAAGTATGAGACATTTCCTAGCTCGAAGATTGTATCACTGTAAGGGTTTTCCAGAACAAAGTTGTAGGAATTTCTCTTAACAACGGGTGCGGCCAAGGCGGAGATAGACGCAAGAGATGCGGTCAGCAATCCGGAGAAGATGATACGGCCCGCCATGATGAGCGTATGTAAACGGCACACCTGCAAACTTCCAGATCGCCATTAGGACTCTTTTATAGACTTGGGCAGTATCAAGGTTCCTGGTGCTATGATACCCAAGATAACCGGACATATAGAGATGCCTCTTTCGCTCATGGTAAGCAGTACCGCGCTGTTGCCGAAGCTGCTAGTGACTTGGCAACATGCGGGCTGCATCTCCACAATCGATGCCTAACCGGATGCAAATCGCCGACTCGTTGCTTATCGCATATCGGATGGTGTTCATAGTCATCGGTATGGCATTTGTTATCAATCTCTCCGATGTGTGGAGGGACGTTGACTTGCGTGTCGGTTGAGATGCGCCGATTGCGCTTCCAAGTAGTTCCGAAAATGATGCGGGTACCCCACGTGTAGTCACTATGAAGTTGAACATATGCTCCTGTATGTTTCTACTTCAATCGTATGAAGATACAATCCGCAGCGAGATGCCATTGTCGTAATTGTGGTTGTGTTGGTCCTCAATTGAGCTTCTGATGTTCCACGAGACATGAACGTGACTGCTCCACAATGACTTCATCCCGGAGAGCTATTTCTTTGATCCGTCAAGAATATTATCGTGCGTGACAACAAACAGCGCATTCCAACTTCAATATTATGAGCATGAATCAGGACCCTGTATCCGTCTACACAAGTCGCGAACCTGCTTTGAATGGCCCATTTGCGGACCCGCTGACGGTCCTTCCGCCGGAGATCGTGCTCCGCATCCTCGACTTCACACCCGTCTCAGCCTTAGCATCTCTTACCGTTGTATCACGCGCCTGGCACCATTTCATCGACGAAACACACCAAGAAGCTATCTACTCTTCTCCAACTAAGACGTCGCAATCGCATACGACCTCTCAACCACCCCGCACCGCACGCGACTTCTCGTTTGTTGAAGATTACACCAGCTTCTCCAAGTTCTTCGAGAACATCACATCATGGAAAGATCTGTGCAAGCGACAAACGCTTCTTGCGCGCAACTGGGCCTCGTCGCAACCTGTCACGCAAGAGTCCATCCTGCAGGTCACCAATAATGCGGTATGGCGGTTCAAAGCCGACTTCAAACGTCGCCTGTTCATCTCGACATCGCATGCTGGAGGACTGAATGTGACTGATATGGATACTGGCGACATACTGTGGCAGTTGTCTTCGATTCTAGACTCGAATTCTGAGGATGCCGTCAGACCGTATGCGCATCTGGAGTATCAAGATGGAATGGCCGTATTTGACCGTGAAGGAGACGCGGTGGAAGTCTGGCAAACAGATCAAGAAGGTGCAGCAAGAGGAGAGTTTCGACGCGTAGCTGTTCTAGATCACGATTGTCAAACAAGAGGATTCCAGCTTTCTTATTGGACATTGGTTGTGGTTTCAGTAGAGGGCCAGGGCTTCGTGTATGATATGAAGCAAAGCCCGCCAAAGCTAACTACGCATTTGAAGATTGAAGAAGACGCGGTAGGGCACCTCGATCAGAACGAGGATGTGGTTGTGTATTCCATGGGAGCACGTGGTTACCACGTGTACGACAAGAAGACTGGAGAGGCTCTGGGTACGCTACAGCCATCGCAGTGTACGGAAACATACCACATCGAACCCTTGCCACCTCTCGATAGACCTGGATCCAACGGGGCTTTGGCCGCGCTGAGTACCGGTCGCCCATCGAGACCGATCTTCCCTGCATCAAATCCCCGCAAAACCCGCTTGAAGCCTGTTCAACTCAATAAAGGCCCTCTTCCCATCCAGAACACAAGAGATACCAGCGAGGACGAATGGGGTGCTGGCATGCTAGATCGCGACAGCAACCTTTTCGTAGGCTTCTCCCGGCTTGGCTGCATCTTCGTGTGCTCCGACTTCCGCAAGGCACTTGAAGACGGGGCCAAAAACCTGGCACGTTACAGTCAGATCCTACAGTGTGATTCTGACGGGTCGAGCTTCGACCTTGGTGGTTGGCTATCTGTTCGCAACCATCGAATCATGTTTGAGATCATGAACAGAGCCTACGTCGTTGCGCTTGACAGCACGAATCGCATCAGCGTCGAAGAGCAAGCCGCTGGGCGGGCATCCTCATACTGTTACCTCAATAGTTCTGCGCCGCAACTCGCGTGTCCAATTAGCTTCATGGCACTTTACGACGATTGTATCATGTCCACTTATGCGGTAATGAACAGGCCCTTGAAAAAACATATAGAAGAGCTAACAGCAGGCAGACACTGGGTGAAAGGCGTGATGGAACGACCCAGAGGAACATTCGTCTCTTCCCAACAAAGACGATTCGCATCATCAGCCTTGCGCCTAACCTCGAGGGAGAAGATAGGGCGATGGGGGGTGTGGAGGACCCAACATCTGCAGGGAAAGTAGATCCCATGGACTCATCTCAGGATCCAATGTTGCGGTTGATCTCAATGATTCAAACGGCTGATGAAGAGGAACTCCCTGGTTGGTACAATGACGTGTACGATGACGATGAGTGGGTTGATGATTAGGCATTTTTCCTGATCCACGGCGCTACAACGCTTCTGCAGTGAAGCAAAGCGAACACTAGAACGCTATTACTTCTGGAGACGTATTCAAAGGCCATATTATCATCAATCAATATTGGTAAAAGAAACCTCATGTCTTCATGAAGGCCTTTCTGGAGTACCTGTGAACTAGTGGTACACAGCACCGCTTCGATGCATTCACCTTTTGATTTAGCTAACAATACATCAACGTAGCCATTTGCGAGCACTTTCATTGATGGCGAAATACAATTGAAGCTTTGGTCACGCCACGGATCTGGTCAAAACATCACCTAAAGCTCTGCGAAAGTGCTGTGACGCTTCATTAGAGAATGTTGATGATAGGTGAAGACACACTCGCGGCGTTGGCTCACATTTGTGTCGAGGATGCTGCTCCTAGCGCACTGCCATATTTTTGCATGCGTAATACTGGGCTTGTGACCGTCGAGAAAATGCATATACACGAAACAGCAACGGCAACTGCTGATAGGACGTTTCGATAGTGTCAGGTGTAGATGTTCTCTCTGCAAGCGTGACCTACTTGTATCTAGTTTCTACGAATCGATCACAGTAATTCCTCTTATCAACGGACATTACCGTCATTCATGCTATCAGTCCCTACGACCAGCCCAATACAGCGAGCTACATATTCGGACTTCTCGAGATCACGAGTGGTTCGTAACAAACATTTTAAAACAAGTAAAAACGGTGCGAAGATATCTCTTAGCGAGGCGCGGCTTGATGACGCTTCATAGCTAGCATACCAATTGCACCACATCATGATTCGAGGCCTTGTCATCGGCGAGGCACACATATGATGCGCAACAACTAGGCTGTAGAACAAGTATCACACGCACCTTCAAAGAGTGGATATCACTTCATAGTATACATACTCTTTACTTAAAATACTCCCTATAACAGATCGGGGGGTGGTGTACTCACAAGGGTGCCATGTCACCATGCAGGTGCACCGCAATCTTTAGCGCGGGTAGATGTTTAAGTATATAGGTGCTCAATGTGTGCATAAGAGATAGCAGAGGAATAAGTAGCGCACAGCTAGTTCGCAACTCCAACAGGCCCACTAGGTGACTTTCGCACCACGAAATTCCTGGCAGTAAGCTAACCAACCATGAAGTTCCTTATTTCAAGGGTCTCGAGTGCGTGTAAAAGAGCTGCAAGAAAACGATCCCGAATCTCGAACAGAAGACAAATCTCTGGAATTACTTGGCATGAATACTATAAGCCATGTTGAAAATCCAAACCCGGATACACTTCTAGTCAGTCCAACCAAAGGGGAGAATGATCCAGTGTTGGTTGTAATTATCAGAGAAGTCTTCAGATATCAGGTTAACTCTGTATCCATTAGATCGACCATTCTTCATGCGGGGCAGTTGAGGACCCTACCCAAGCTCTCTGCTACTGCTTGCTAACTGAATGTACGTGTTCCACTCAGCATTCTTTATGCTGAACAAAGTGACGGTCAAGTTAGCTGAATCCCTGAGCTCATGCTATGTACTTACAGCCAAGTCCCGTTCCTGCCACCTGCGCCGATGCGCCAATAGCCAGTTCTACTAGAAGGCGACCCCGATAGGAGATCTGCCGAGGTACCGCCACGTGAGAAGTAGAGATTGCCTGAGAAAATGTACAGTTAATGAACAGATACACTACATATTGCACACTCACTTACGTCCGTTTCTGATCAGCGTTATGGTCCAGAAATTTTCCGACGAGGAATCGTCTGGGTTGTGTATCTTGTTCAATCTGAACTTTTGGTTACTATTGTCAGGTTTGAATGAGTGGCCATGTGCCATAGTGCACTCCCCTAGAACGCTGTCAGACGTAGCTCCTCAGCTCATATCGGACAGAGTGATCTCTCACATTTGCCAGCATCAATGGACAAGCCAGATCGCATGTTGACGATCATAACTTCGACGCCGTCGAGCTCTTTTGGCAAACAATTTTCCTTTCCTCCGTATGAGTATCTTGCGTTTGCCTCGTTGATAGTGTACCTGAGGCTCTGAAGCTCAGCTTTCATGCCGGTCTCTAATACCGCCATCTCCTGTTGATGGAATTTGCCCGAAGCTTCTGCTTTTTCTGCCCTTTCTTTCATATCCCTAGCTGTGTTCCTACTTTCAGAAAGCTGTGTGCGAGCTTCATCTAGCGCAGTACTCAACGCCAGTTTGTCCTCCTCCTTCTCCCTGGTCATGACCCTAAAGCGCTCTTCTTGTCGCAGAGCAGCTTCTTCCATCGCCTTCTGTTGAGCGCGCGCACTCTGAAGCGCAGCAATATTGGTTGAGTCATTTCGGAAAGGCTGCTGGGCGAGATCAGGCTCAGCTGTACGATTGGTGAAGTGCTGGAGAGAAACTGCCATTACGATCAAAAGATGTT
This sequence comes from Alternaria longipes, assembly GCA_019059555.1. Lineage (NCBI taxonomy): Eukaryota > Fungi > Ascomycota > Dothideomycetes > Pleosporales > Pleosporaceae > Alternaria > Alternaria longipes. The sequence continues at coordinate 1,872,611 of CM032462.1, read as the reverse complement.
CGGTAAGATGCTAAGATTGTCAAGTTGGAAAATAAGCATCGAAAGCCTGTATCCCGAACAGATAGTATGAGCTGCGATAAATAAACGATAGCAATGAGTTTCAGATCAGAGTCGATCGGCCCAAGGGTCTAGGCTTCTTGGACGGAGTGGCCGGAGAGGCGTACACACCACGGCTGAGGAGGCCGGTTCGAGCCATGTGGCTTTTCGATAGATCACGGACGCACGTTCAAAGCTCTATGTGCTCGACCACGTGGACTATGGTAGCGTCGCTGGGCTTTTGTGGCGTGCAGCTGCAATGTAAAGGCTATGCAGGGTTGTGACTTGACCTGCAGGAACTGACAGGCTATTTTGTACCTACCGAGAAGATCTAGCTGCTCCTTAGTGTGACGAACATTAGCCGATCTCAGAGCTACTGTTATGGTGCTGGGATCATTGTTCCCATGCATCGCTCATTATCACGTGGCAGGATAGCGAGATTTTGAGGCCCAGAGTTATCGGTAACACGACCCAAATTATGTATTTACTTATCTCAATCTAATGGAATATCTTAAAGCATGCTCTTATATCTAGCTGCTGTTGCTTCTTGAAAGTCATCATATCCAAACCCTCAAGAGCTACCCCAAATTAATCCGAGTCGTGTGATGACTTCTCCACTTTGTTCCCCGTAGAATCCACGCAAGGTCCAATTCGCTCGTCCAAGTTTCGGAGCTTGTTCAGCCAGCACAGAGACGATTTCCATTTGGTCTTCTATTGAGTGGTCGCCCAGGCAACGAATAGTCACAACGTCAAGTGGCCAGATGGGTAATCCGCCGTTGGCCTCGCCACAGACGAGTTCGACCGTATCAAGGAATGGGTTTGGCTTACTGATTGTCTTAGAAACACTCAGTTTGGCCGCAACGATGGGGTTTTTGACTTCGCAGCTCCATGGTTCCAGTTTCTCATCGTACGCGCCATGGATCGCGTTCTTGCCATCGGTGTAGTCTACCTTCAGACCACTCAGACTGCCCGATGACCTGCAGAAAGATATCTTGTTGATTTTGGATGCTGCAGAGATCTTTTCCAACGAGGAAAAGGTGGTGACTGTTGAAGATGCAGTTCCTGTGCTCACGCAGTCTCCCAAGTAAAAGCTCTCGGTTGGTTTCGTCTCCGACATGACCTTTTTGGTCTTTTCTTGGAGAGACGGGCCCATGTTGAGCAAGCTGTTCGTTGGTGCTCTTGGAACAGCGTTTGTCTGCTCAGGAAAGATATCCTTGCCCCAGATGACCCCGAGGTCCTCAAACCCATCAGCAAAGGTGAAGCCGAAGAAACCACGGAACGACCATTGACTGTAATCAGCCATGGAGAAGCTGTGTTTCTTCCCACCAGATTTGACGCCGGCCGTCATGATGTTACATTTCGAAGTTGCAACGGTAAGAGCAGTGACTGAGAGCTTGTTCGCTGGGGTTCTGGCGACGTGAACTTCAAGCTCGGTGATGACTTCATCAAATTGGAGTTGTAACACATGCTGAGGATTGCCGTCTCTCTTCCCGTTGGACTTCTCAATCTTTTGTCCATATTTAATGCAGATACCTTGGAGCGCTTGATCGTTGCACCATAACTGCAATTCTGTAGGGCGCATTCCGGGAGTAAGGTGCTCGAGGTCGTTGAAGAAGGCAGCCCCAGTAGATATGCTGTCATGGTCCCTTGAAACATTTTGCATACGATAGTCTCCCGCTTGGTACGCATATTGAGATAAAGAAGATTGAACTCGAGGGTGGAGGTGAGAGACATCGCCAGCAGTATTAGCAGAGAGATCCTCGTTCTGAGCTTTCTCGGGTGAAATTAAGGCAGATTCAAGCTTCTTCTTGATCATGTCAATCTCATCGTTCTTCTTCTCCAATTCTTCTTGATTCTTTTTGAGTTCCGCCGTTGTACTTTTCCACTTTCCCATGGTTGGTAGGCTCTCTGGGTCGGCCGTTGGAAGGAGTAGTCTGAAGATATTCGGGCTGAGAAATTGGGATACCCGTTCCGGATCACAGGCTACTTTGGGATCCTTTGTGACTGCATCCACCTCCCTCACGATCTTGATCATCTCGAAACGGCAATCGGTAGCTGCTATTTCCAGGCCGTAGACATCTGGGAAGTAGACCTCAAGTTTGTTCCTAGGGACTTTCTTCCCTACTGGCTGCACAGTCTTTTCTGTAGTCGACACTATCGATAGCGCGGTCGAGCTCTGCTCGTTCTTGGCATTTGACTCCTTTGGCTTCTCCTGTTCGAGAAAGCGTGCAATGAACCTTTTGAGACCGTCGGATTCTTTTTGCTTGTATAGCACGATATTGTTCTTGTTTAGCCGATCCAGCATAGTCTGAATATCCTTCCACATCATCTTATAGGATGTGTATGCATCGTACAGCGACGCAGTATATACACCAGCGTTTTCGTAATCGAGCGGAGACCCTTTTCGAGTCTGCTCATGATAACTGCGCAAAGAGGTGTATTTGGTGAGAATGGCACTAGACGAGAGTCAATAAGAGAATACTAAGCCGAAAGAACTATAACTTGCCTGACACGCTGCGGGCCTGAATGAAGAGGTTAGCAGGCTCCAGCTTCGAGATAACTTCTTACTTACATGCAGCAACTGCATCCGGAAAGATCATGGCTACCTTCTTCAAGCTCTCCAGATCCCAGTTCGTGATTTTGTCGTCTCTGATATCACCTCCACCAGACCATTTGACGCTGGCCGTGACGATCAGAGTGAGGACCCCAGTGAGCAAGGGTTACGGCTTACCTGATTGTTGTTTTTGCGTTCTTGAATGTTTTATCATCAGTCTTTCCGCCTTGCACGCTGCCCGCGACATCAATGCCACTAATCTTCGCCTCGAGCTCAAGCCCACCGTTGAGATTCCACTTTTTGATTGTATCCGCTGTGGTGACGGAGATTACTGCATCAAACTCTCCGCCCTCAATGAACCCTGAGATGAAGCAATCGCCGTATATCTCCGTGAATTGCCCAGGGTCAATGTGGTCAATAGGGCAAAACTCGGTGACATTGTCAGCGACTAAGCGCTGGTTGGTGACCCTGACATGTATGAAGTAGTTTACGTCAGCCTTCTTCATCTCGGTCGAGTCAACGAAGCTTGCATGACCAGAGAGCTTGCCCAGGCTGGCCATCTTGATCGTGAGTGCACCTAGCTTTGAGTTAGAGGCGAGATGACTTTCGGAAACATTGTCTTACCGCTGACATCCAGCTTATCAAGAACTTCTGAACTATCGTTCACAAACTCTGCAGTCCAACTCACAACCTGGCTGACCTCCTTCTGGCCATCAGCGAAACTTCTTGACATAGAGCCGCTTGATCCCTCAAGGACGGCCTGAGGCGAATTGCTTTCACCGCCCACAGTCAGCTGCTTGGGTCGCGCGACAGCATCGGTCTTTTCAGTCAACACTTTTGCGCGCAAATCTCCGTCAGTAGCAGGTATATTCCCCGGCTTGCGGACGACGTCATTGACGCAAAGAGTCTGTGTATAAGAGTTGAAGCCCATGCCTAAGCGCATAGCGCTATTGTATGGTGCGAGCATCAGAGCCATGATGAAGAAGCTAGTGTATAACAATGCAGCAAATCTTTTTGCAAAGCCAGAATATTTGAGGACTTCTTCACACAATCATGGACTCGATAGCTGTTCATAACTCCGGATTTCAACAGACTCGTGTGACACCGTGCTTTCCAGGAACAGCTTCCATGCAAGATGGCTGACCTCGAGCAGTTTCCTGTAGCCGAGGCGCCATGGCCTGGTGGCTTTCGATAGGCGGTGAGTATCGGTCTCCCCGTCGTGATCAAATCGTCGCAGACGGCTGATAGCGCATGGTGAAGAGAGACGAGCGTCAGTCTGGAATTCCTTCTATCGTTCCTGGCGCTGCGCAGTAGCGACGTCAGCCTCAAAGATCAGCTATCGATCTCAATTGAGTTAAATGTGGCTTTTTTAGGGGTCTATTTCGAGCTGATGGCCTTCGAATGGTTAGCTTGATATGTCCGCTTCAGGAGCACTAGCCGGATTCGGCCGCCCAACCCCGCATCTCGGCCCAGCCCGCGAAGTCTGGATTCCAGTGGTCCTTGTTTGATACGCCACTCGAAGTGCAGGGCGGCAAGACTTCAGCTTGCTAAGTTTCTCTATCGCGCGCCTTTGGGACTGCCAAGTACATCTCGTGAACCGTCATGTCGCCAGCCATGATACAGCTGTTTTTTGGACTCGATTCTACGACAACGACATCGCTGGAAAATGGATGTTGTCGACATCTTCCCTGAAAATCCAGTCGAGCCTTCTATCAAGTACGCCGGCGGCTTCCAGACTGCGTTCACAGTACCTTGGGCCACGAGAAGAGTTGCGCCATGTGCAGGTCTCAACACACAGCGCGTTGCACAGGACACACTTTTCGTGCCATCTTCGGCTTTTAGAGATGCACATGCTGCTCCACTACATTACCGCGAATGTCAAATTACTTCAATTGAAGACCAGTCGAACTCGGATATTGCGGATCAATCGGAGCTGGGCACATTTGCTCTCAGCGCCTCTGTGGGAGGCAGCTTTCTCGGTGCTTCTGGTAGAGGAAGTTATGAGAAGAATGTGCGCGATAACTCGAATGTTCGTAAAACTAGCCTCTATGATGCACCGTTAATCACCGCAATAGAAATCCAATATCAGTATTCGAGCCGAGCACACATGCGGCCAGATTGTTCTGTCACGAGCACCTGAGCTGGATCCAGGCGCGGTCAGACTATTGCAATTCTCCGTCGATCCTATAAACGAGTTCCGTCGAAAGTACGGCGACTTTTACGTGGCAGGGTATCAGGTCGGAGCTGTGAACAGTACCACTATCTACGGAGAATTAGCAGATAAGTCTTTCTTTGAGGCAAAACGAGCAGAACTCGAGATCAAAGCTATGTTTCTTAAGAAACACAAGAGCATCAATGAGGAGAGTTACAGTGCTAGTAATCAGGGAGGCTTGGATGTTTCAGCATTCGATTCGCTCACAGCCTCGTATCTCAAATTCACTGCCCGGACTTATAAAGAAAGTCTACTGGCAGGCGAAATTGTCGTCAGAAACAAGCAATTGGCGATGGAAATCTCCAGGAGGGCATCAAAAGTTCTCGAGACAGATTTCTTGCTGGGCAGAGAAGGCACGGTATCTCAAAACATGATTGATCGGCTTTGTGATCAGGGCTTGATCACTGAGCTGCTACTCGTTCCATTCGCATCGCTTCGAGAGTATCAGACCCTGTTGGCACGTCGGAACATGTTGAATAGACTTCTATAGACGTAGCTAGTTGGTGCCAGCAAATGGATTCGGATGTTGCAGATATTCCAGATACCGACAAGCGCAGACGATAGTGCATCAGCGATAGGTTTGAGCTATGACGCCGCTTTGACCACACAATATGTTGCAGGTGTACGCGCTAACTTATGCATTCTCTCGGATAAACACACATGGGTCCTATAGTTCAAGGCTGGCTGAGAGTAGCTGAGCCACCTGCTGAATTAAGATAACCAGAAGCCAGCCACGGCCAGCCGCACAAGTGCCATTTTGATACCCAATCGGCCTCGAAATTTAACATGCATCTAGCGAGGGCGGCGACCAGCGTGTGATCACATCCACGTAAGTGTCAATAGTACATCCCAGCAGTGCTACCTAAGTATGCAAGCCATGGCGGCAAGTCCGAATGCATCCTGTATTGGTTGCAGTCCTATCCCGGACGCTGGAAACAACCTAAAGTATCGGTTACCTGGAATCATAATAAGCTGGAATACTCTTTAGAATAGAAGACTGATCACTTTCACCGTTACCTCGCGCCTGTACTCACGTATCACTCTATTCCACAATGGCTACCCTGACTGTTCCTTACAACACTGCCATGCAGCTTGGCTCTGGCTTCAATTCCTATACACAAACGCTATGCATTGATCATGCTGTCGTTCGTGACAGCGAGTTGGCGGTAGAAGTCAAGCCCAACATCGATTCCGAGAAGCACGTCGCACAATCTGTCATATACAAGACAAGCGTGATCGATAAAACGACCGATGTTACCGACAATCTCAATGTATGTGTTGTATCTGCTTCCTATTCGGTAAATTGATTTAATTAATGAGACTGTAGGTCAGCGGGGCTTTCAGCATCAAATATGACCAGCTCAAAGTGGAGGGTAACGCCAAATTCGTCGACACTGATAAGATCAAAAACAGCGATGTCAGCATTATGATATCTGTCAAGGTGGTAAATCAGAGCATATATGATCATCAGTTGCTCAAGTTCCAGCCGGTGTCTGGTATCAAGGACTTGACAGCGCAACGTTTGATTGAGGTATACGGAGACTCTTTCATATCGGGTTGGCAGGAGGGAGGCGAGTTCTTGGCCATCATCAGTATCAAAGCCAAGAATAGAGAAGATGCCCAGACGATTGTTGGCGAGTAAGACTCTTTATTTCCCGTCCTGTCGCAAAAGCTTACTCCTTATAGCGCTCGAATGGCCTTTACCCGGAACAAGGACCTTCCTGAAAATGCAGACAAAAAGGACATAAAGGTCGATCTGGACCTTAGGATTAACAAACTGAAGAAGAACATCACTGCCGAAAACGAAGTATCGGTCTCTGTAACCTGGACTGGCGGTGGTCAGCATCTCAAACCAGGCGAGTGAGCCTTTCCACGCTCTGAAGTAAGACACTAACACGCAGAGATTTGCAGCCGAAAAAGACTGGGACTTTGATACAATGAAAGACGTCGCCTTGAGATTTCCAGATCTGTGCGCAAAGACGCCCATGCGTACTCACGCCCTTATCACAAAGTATACGGCGCTTCGCAGTTTCTACACAGCCCAGACATTTGATTTGCCGTTATACGACAAAACAGGAGCGTACACTGGCATCCTCCAAGAGGCCTATCTCGACTACAAGGCCATCCTTGGATCAATCCAGATACTTGCGTTTGACTTTGCCGAGGGCACAAAGGCTCTCGTCGCCAATCCCCGCAGTGCCAAAGCTAGTAGGTCTCATGCCTCCGCAGCAAGTGCAAAGCTGACTTCATTAGTCACATCAGCGAATCAGACCGAGAAAGAGAGCACCAGCCAGGAAGTTCCTCCGACCACAGAAGTCGCATCTGAAGACGGTAGCGTCGTTGACTTGAACTCCACTGTTGCCGCTCAAGAGAAACCCGGAAATATGCCCAAAGTCATCACAGTGCCTCCTCCAACCATTGGAGAGCCTTTTTCGCCGACCATTGAAGGACTCGAGGAGGCACGTCTCAAATGTCGCTTCATGATGAGCCGCATCATTCAGGAGGTGAGCAACCGACTTTCACTTGCATTTTTCTCTGACTAACGACAAAAGATCGACAACATCACTATCAAGCCGGAAATTGCGGTGGATGAGTCAAGGTTACTGCCGTATCTCAGCCCATTCTTGTTCAAGATGCTGCTGCCTATCGGCGTACCACTACCAGCTCAGGCCAACCAGGCTGACCAGGCTGTTGTTGCGTCAAATGCTGACCCTGATAAGTTGGCCAACAAGTACATGAGTGCAGTGGCATAGGCTATGCATCTTTGCCATGGTTTGGTGACTACGTAGAACAACCCGTACTTCTTTGTACAAAATGTGATTCACTAGATCTTGGACTGAAAGATCGTATTGGACGTGATAGCCTGCATTGAACACCATTGACAGCAGATTGGAAGTTCTGGCGCCGAGCTGATCTGATCTATGGTCAAAATTTCGGTAGTTATCTCGCTGTAAACGAACAGAGAGCCCCCATAACTATTTCGAATATGCCCGTCTTGAGTAAGTTGTTGCCTCTATCCCCATATTCGTGAGCTTTGTGAAATCCAGGGATTCCCGGACACCATATATATGCGTAGCCACAATTAATGCAGGCACCATTCGCCATTCTAATGGATGAAAGTCTTTCGACTGCGCCAACAGCGAGGCTCCACAAACTCTAATTACCTCAAGCGACAATCCTACCCGACAGGCTTAGATACATACACTCAGCTAGCCCAGTATCTCCATAAGACGTGCGCTAATAGTGTATCGACAGCGGAGTCGCCGAACGCCACTACATGGCCTCGGTAGAAGCTGGATATGGTTCATACATACACCGCTAGCTGTAGGCTAGTGGTGCATTTCAGGTTGTATGGGCACACTCATCGACCTTTCTAGACATTCCAGGCGACATTTTCTGGGCTGGCTCTGGCCCATACCTGATGATTCGTGTTGCTCTTTCACGACAACAGCTGAGTGACCCATCTGATGCGAATAAGGCCGGTTCTAGAACCCTGGTCAGCCCCGAAGACTGCAGACGTGACTGGAGCCTCGAAATTTGATCTGTTACCTAACTAGAGCTATATAAACCTTGTTGGTGCACACAACGAGGTCACATTCCTTCCTACAGTCAATCAACCCACCCAACGCTACTGATACAGGCTTCAAAGATTCTCTTACCATCTTTCTGCCCATCATCTCATCTCAATCCAGACAGATATCATGTCGAATCCAAACAAAGTCAATGGGTACTTTTCCGAGTATCAGCAGTCGACCACGACTGGGATCGATTGGTCCAGCTATACACAAGCCTACGCTCCAATCGATGAGTATATGTCCAAATATAGGCAAGGCTACATCGGCTATGCTGCTGCTGCTGCCTACGTCCAAGATGCCTGTCGTTCAGCTCTGAGCTCCAGCGGAATCCTCGCAAGCGTCTCATCGCGGGCCAAGGATGCCGAAAGGCTCAAGACTAAGTTGCTGAACATGCACAATGAAAAGAAATTTGACAAGGCCAACGATATTGAGGATAGGATCGTCGATATCATTGGCGTCAGGGTTTTATTGTACTTTCCGAGCCAAGTGGAGGAGGTGATCGCAAAGTTCGAATCACTTTTCCCGGACGCAATTTTGGACAGAAAGGAGCTCAACGATACAAAGAGTACCGAGGGAAATTCTATGACAGCCCCGGTGATTCTGGAAAAGCTCGGCAAAGACGACACGATGAAGAAGCTCGGTTCAGGTCCAGTGGCGGTGACTGACACGGACAATGCTTACACCCATCAAAACCGATACGGGGGTTACCGTGCGGTGCACATTCGATTCACAATGCCGACATTGGATTTGGGCGCCGAGATGAGATCCATGTTTACCGGGCGTTTGAAGGTCGAGGTCCAGATTCAGACTTTGCTCATGCATTCATGGTCCGAGGTCAGCCACGATCTCATCTACAAAGAGCTGAGCGGAAAACCCTCGGTCCAGGAGTACCAACTGCTGGATTGTCTCAACGGAGTCGGAAAGCTTGGTGAAAATGTTATCTTGCAACTCCGAAGCACCATGGATATTCGCCTCAAGAAAGGCTCGAGTGACTTCAAATCATCATTCATACTCGCACAGTACATCCGCGAAAACGTGCAAGGAGGTTTTGGCACACCAGTAATGGGAGACGTGGATGACTTGTTGGACTTCTTGAACCTTGCGCAGCAAAATGACCCCAAAAGGTTGTTGGCCGCGATCGACAAGGCGAAGGAACGGATCGTACATATTTCCCCCCCAACTGGTATCAGCCAAATTCCCTTAGTTGACATCATCCTGAGTCAAATGGTCGAGAAGATCACCTTCACCCCAGAAACACCCTTCCTGCTCAAAGCTCAGAATGATCAACTCAGCAAAGCCACATTAAACAACAAGAACGAGATTCTCGCCACCATTTTCGATCTCACGTGCCGGCCAATCCTGCAATCCGTCCCAGAAAAGATTCTCGCCACCAATTTGCAGTTTCCATTGGCTTTCCGAAAACTACAAGAGCTTAAATTGTACAATGACAACAAGCCTGCTATGCCGAGGACAGCCTTCCCGGTGCATCGAAAAGAGCTAGGAGTATCAGATGTCAAGACAGCGTTAGGCGATCCGGTAAAATACTTTCAGAAGCGTATGGATAATGCGATAGTGCTGCAGTATCTACGCCATGCGCAAATCAGGGCGTGGAAGCAGTTTGAAGGCAGAAACTTTTCAAAGGACTTTGTCTAAGTGGTAGCTGAGAAATCCCTACACCTGTCTCGGCCCGTGGTATGTGGGGGCAGATGGCATCAAGCTGACACATGGATGGAGTTGAATAATTGCACGCTATCTGTTCGCACTACAAGCTTTGGTCTGGAAGAACAGTGTGAGAGCAGGGCGAAGGGAGTGGAAAAGGACGCAGGCGTAGTTTATGAATCTATGATTGATCTCCAGCTATGAGTTATCCACGAAGTGCACTTTCTATCTTTTGCACAGATAAACCGTCGGGATGATCTTTCAAACCTTAAGATGTAGTGTTGTCGCGTTGTATCGTTGTAAACGTTACTGCAATCTGTGCCTGCCAAAATCTGCCCGATCTGGACTGGCCAGGAGACAACTTTTCAACCTTACCTTCGAACAACCCAATCAACACCACGGGTAACGAAAAGCTGGACGAGATGCAAACGTTTTTAAAGCATCAGGTATGGATGTATTCTTTACAAGTGTCAGTCATTCTTATCTACCTCCTACTGATCGATGGCAGCAACCACTCTTATTGAGTTTCCTTACCGCCAGTCGCATTATGGATCCTTACGCCCAGGTCGTCCAGACAAAACGCAAAGTCCAATTTGCTATCCTCCATTACAGCGATCTCGAAAGCGGTGAGGTTTCTGATGGTATACCCGTACCTTTCGAAATCAACATGGGTAACGGCGTGGTGACCAACGTCATGAAAGACCAGATCCAAATGTGTTATCTCGGTCTTGCCGTCAAGGATTTGCCAGAACTTGTATCTGATAAGCACGGGGTCCGAGGATCGTTTCTGACGTGGCTTAATGGAGAGGGATAAGAGATCAAACATGGGCGACGACGTTTTGTCGTTGAGCTGCGCTGGTCCGATCTTGATTTGGGGGGTTTGGCCTCCAGGGTGTGAAAAGCTGATCAAGGTGTTTGTGTGTGATGTTGCACAATCTATGTCCTCATCATCGAGAAGACTACTGTCGGTCACATTGACGACTGTCAGTCCCTCGAAGAGAAGACCGTCGTAAAGTTCAATAGCCGCTTGTCCGTCAGTCGTTGAGATGTCATCAAACTGGGTAGCACATTAGCGTGCTCTTATTGCATCCAAACATTCCACGAACATTCAACACGGTAGATCGGTCGTCCTTCGTTGAGAGTGGAGTCTGCCAGTTCAGGCGTTGGGCCGCGATATGATCTGCGTTGAGCAGCAGATACGAGCTTGGACTGGTGTTATGACTGCAGGCAAACCATACGCGAGTCGAGATAAGCAACACCGCAGATAGTGTTTTGTACATAGTGATATTGCCGTGCGAGAAGATGGCTTCTGATGATCTTGGACGGTATTGTGGTTTGTTCAAAGCTGCGACGACGTCAGTAAAACGGGGCGATAGCAGTTCACGGATCATCTGTAATCTGTATTGATGCAGCGCAGCCTAAAAGCCGGCCGAAATGACGACTCCTTCACTCATGTAGCCCTATAAACATCGACGCAACATACACGACTATTGAACAATGTTTGTCGAATCGTGTCGCCAATCGCTCTTCAGTGAGAGTTGAAGACGGCTTACGTCTCTTCTTGTCAGTATTCCTGATGTTCATGCCTCAGACATCGAGTATGCGACCTGAGGCAGTCGCCACGTAACTCATTTCATGTCAGGTCTCTAATCGGTAAAGTTGCGGGGTGCCGATTGGCTGTGATGCATGTGAAATAGCGCAGTGAATCCTGCAAACGTGGCCGAGGAATCTCGATGGACTGAATCTACTATATTGAACAGTGCTAGAGCGACTGAACAAAGGTGAATAATATAAAACATGTTATCTTAGGAGTCTTCAAGCAGTCGTGGTGTTCTTGGTTGGAAAGAGGACGCAATCCTACTTCTATTTGATCCCCTCCGCATCATCCATCTTTTGTATGCACTTTCGGCCAACGGCATATGTGGGTTCTTCTGACCGGTAAGGTGGCGAACCAGAAGCGGGGTTACTCTCATAAGGCCTCCTGCTGATTGGCGTCGCCTATCTCAGCCCCAGCTGCCTTGTTGCCTTCTTTATGATTCGCGAATCATCTCTGTTCTTTTCAGCCATACGAATCTCTTCTACCAATAGTATGCGTCTAAACACACATTCTTCTACCAATGGCATACGTTTGAACACACACAAGTTATACGTTTCAAACATCATGTCGTTGGTCATTGCAATTCCTCTACTGAGCGCGGCTTCCACCGAAGCCTCGCCAACTCTTCCTGTTCACTACGAACAATTAGAATACGATCATGTACCTACAAATTCGAAAGAAGGGCAACTTGGATGGCCGCGACAAGACATCTTCACGCTGGTTAGCATCTGCGTAGCCATAGCTGGCATTCTTGTTGGTGCTCTGCTCGCATCCCCCATATTACGCGAGTGGCTATGCAAACCTGTTCATCGTAAGGCAAACCCAGCTTGCGCACCATCTCGAGATTCGAGCGATTCTAACGCCCTACCTCCAGGTTGCGCGATCGCAGTACGGCGCAGGAAGTCAAGAAAAGAAGACGACGTTAGACGGCAATTGCAAGAAGAATACGACGAGTACCTTAGTTTTCTAGAGTATCGCGCGATGAGGAGCAGCTGGCGATAGCAGCTGGATCTAGTGCCCGCAGACTAAGGCGCATAATGATTCCACCGGGTTGAACTCATACAAGAGGATTCATGTTTGGAGGGAATCTGCGTGAAGCGCGGCCTTAGTGGCAAGGAAAATGAATGGAATAGTAGTCAAACATATTGTAGATAGAAGAACGCGCCTCCTTAAATTCGAGAAGATCTGTAGCATTTCTTCTCAAAGTGACTTCGCGTCTCAGAGGTGACGTGTAAGAACCAGAATGCTGAGGTAGAGATGTAAATTGGACACATTGGACGAAGAAGACAAGAACACCTAGCACGCACGATAAGTGTCCATGCCAGGATAAGATCAACGCCCATAATGGTCCCTACTGCACGAGGAGCGGTAGGGGTTTGATGGAAAGGGAGACTATGCATGATCTGGATAACCCGGATTGGCTTGGCATTTTGCAAGATAGCATCGGTCATTCTTCGTTTCAAACTCAGCCTGATGCTATACGAACATGGTAGAGGACGCTAGATGGTGCCGACCCCTGCATCATTTCCGATCTAGTTATTGGTGGTAGACGTCCACCTGCACACACGCTAATTTGAGGCTCGGCTGATACTCAGTATTCAAAGGCGTCCATGCTTGCTGCGCATTCATCGAGTATTCAGAGGCAGTGTCTAAATGCAATTATCTCTCAGTCTTGAAGCATCATCCAAAGACACCTTCAACCCATATCTACTCAGTCGTGTTCTGACTACATAGAACACTCCCTTCGTCTTGTCATTTAGGAAGGTGGAAACTGCTGAAGTACTTGCATCTACCTAGGTAGACATTGCTTTCCGACATGCTTCTCCAGCTTCTGCTCGTTGCCTTGGCATACCGCATTGGTGATGCATACGCTCACCCAATCCAAGTTGTTTCGCCGCGGGGGTATGTCAGACGCTCGACCGACCAATCACAAAGCTTGTCTGTGGAAGCTATTGTGGGAGTGATTGCCGTGGTCGTAGCCATATTTGGGATAGCGCTTCCCTTTATCTGGCCCCGCTTGAGGTCGAGGCTAGATTCCCGCCGCTGTTCTCGCTCCCGTTCCGGCTATACAGGTGTGTCTTACTTCAATCGGCTATCTAAATTGTTTGAAATCCTAACAGAGGCCAGCGAATTCAGACATCCCGCTTGTCAACGACCCGAGGCAGAATGCCATAACCTACACCTCGGACGACCCCCGGGTCTCCGTCGGCGCCGGCGAGACTGGTATAAGCCGACCACAACGCGCACGATTCGATAATTGCGAACAACAGCGCGGGCTGATAAGGCGTACGCTCACGTTCTGAGGGCCTGGATATGATGCATATATACTCGAGCAGTTCGGGCGTAGTATAGGACGCAGCTGCTGGCGCCAGCGATGAGCAAATACTACTTGTAAGAGAGGGTTGGCATGTATCGCAGGCAGTTCGTCAGGCGGCCGCGAGTCACGACTCATAAGTGCAGTCTTCGTGGGCGATGTTCAACCTCCAATACATTTCTTTGGCTCTGGCATACGAAGACTTTCTATCTTGTTTCTTCAAGTACCTACCGAAGCATCGCATCAGTGCAAGCGATTAATTCAGAGCTTTCTCACGTTCGAACACGATGATCTCTTTTACATAAGGACCATGAGTGCGACAACCGGGATAAGATTTCAATATTCGACTTCACGAAGCCTTCTCTCGTCTCTCAGCGAGAGTATAGAATATGCTTCCGTCGTAGATACCACGGATATCTTCCTTCATCATGCGGCCGTCCTCAGGCCACAGCATAATGTATGTGGCAATCCCTGTGGTAGTCAGCAAGAACATTCGTACACAAAGAAACAGGCTCGACTTACATTCAAAGAAGGCACCACCCCAGCCAATTGGGTCAGCAATGCATCGTTGTCCTTTGAGCACATTGCTCACGTCCCAGATTGTGAGGTAATCCCTACCCTCCGCATATTTGGCGAAAATGTCTTCAAACCTCTGCGGCACAAAGCGCCCTTCGTGGTCATACGTCCCGGTGTCACTGCCATGCTTATCCCTGTGTACGTTCTTGAGGAAGATGCCTTTTGAGATGGCGTACAAAGTCAGCGTGTGTCTCACGTCGTTCGGAGTGGGAAGTTCCTACGGAAGAATGGATCGGGCAGCCATCCAGAGCATGTCGGGTACGAAAAGTTGGAGTGGATAACGAACACCGCCACGATGGACAGGATGATACCGTAACCAAGCCGATAGAAGCCAACGAATGTATCTTGCGGCCAAAGGATGCCGTCGTGGTCGCGGTCAAAGAAGTCGCAATGTTGCTGCAGGACGGTTTGGTGAGAGTGCTTCTCCTTCCAGCCTGGTGTGCCATCAGGAGATTCTACTGATGGGGCGACGTTTGCACGCGCGGTGCCTGCTCATGTCAGCAATGCAGCTGTGAGATATCTCATGAGCGAACACATACCTGTATGCTGGAGTTTTGAGCTTTCCGAGTTCACCAAAGGTTTTCTCTGCTCGGTGATGGGTACATCGGGGATTGAGGCCACCACTCCATCGTCTTCATTCGTGAGACGCTCGGAATGCCTCATGATTTCTGACATGTTTCTATTGTCGGGCATGTTGTCGGTAAATATAAGATCGTAAAGCTCAGGAGCGAAAACAAGAGGGCAAATGAGAGGGATCACAAATATAATTGTGTTGTTCCGCGCTTGGACATTTGCATGTGAAAGTTACTTAGGTACCGTCATGTTCCGTTATCATGACGTCACGCTCGTGGAAACAGCCTTATCCCAGTCATGGAAGTTTCAAAGTACGCTTAAGTATGTTATCATGCAATTGTCATCCCAAAAATAATACCTGAAGCACGCCTCTGTGCTCGGAGCAGATTTCGCTGGTCAATGACCAAGCGCGTCGCTAGCCAGAGATCAGCGTAACCAACATCTGCAGCAACGGCTCGCGCCGCCATTGTCCCGGCCAGCGAACTGGCGAGCCATCCACGCGGTCCAGACTCGCAATATCAGATGCGCATCAACATTGACTTGAGCAGTTACTGTGTATACTATCTGCACTAACATGCCGCTCGCCTGGCACTTCGCTTTACCAGCTATTAGGTTCCATTGACGGAAGTAAATAAAAAACTCTTTTGCTATACTGGTTTACTCGACTTCGGACTAGCGCGCCGTTTCACTTTCAGCACACAGCGTGGTAAAATCCACACGAACCTCATAATACTGGCTTCTCTACATGTCACGGTCTCTACGGACAAATACGCCAGTTTCCTTCTATCTTCCGACCTGTTGTTGCCGGCTAATTAGTGGCTTAGCTTTGTGAAGCGGTGGCATTGAGAATTGCAGCGTGACAGCATAGAGGCGAAACTTCCAAGGGTTGTGAAGCATGACAACCCCCATATCGGAGGATATCTGAATGATAATGACGGAAGTCTGCTGTTGCCCTTGGAGCTCTCATCACCAAATTCAGGATTCAAGATGAGCGATGCCTTGGTACTTTGGAACGGCCGGTACAGTCGGCACGGGTCGTGAGGCGAGGCTCTGTGAACTCATCAGCTGCTGACAAGAAGACACACCAGAATACGCATCGGCTACCACATGTCACTCTCCAGGATTCCTTTTCCGCAAAGGCTCTACCAGAGCGAGAACTTTTGCACGTTACACTACTATAACAGAATGCCTAAGTACAGACCTTCGAGGTTCGATCAGAGCGGGGGCCTGTTCTTGCTTCTGCCTCAAGCAGAGCGTGTATCATGAGGTAAGCGACATTGATGCCACAGCGCACCACAACTGTGTAGCCGCCACTTTACATACAAGTAAGACTAAGAGACCAAGGTGAAGGCTATGTCGCGCACTCAGACTTCGGAAGCTTAGTAGGCTTGCGCGTAGCGTTTCCAGCGAATAACATGCCTGCCTTAGGCTTGGCTATTTGGCTGTACAGCCAAAGCTTTGCAGCTGCTCCAAGAACATGCGGGCATCTGGCCTACTAGCTGCGGACCACATCCTTCATGCACATCCCTCCTGCTCTTAGTATCCTAGCGTCCAGTATGCCGCGGCATTTTGCATCCTACCCCTTGGCGTCCCATAGCCCTGTCCACTAGGGCCCTGACTTTATCAGGCTTGCACACCAGTGTATAATTTCGCGAAACCCTCGTCCATACTCATGATGTGAGAAAGAGTTATGCAGCTACCATGTCTTCTCCTTTCATCCACGTTTTGTTGATCGTCCACTTCAGCGAAACTTCCTTTGCTGCTACCATACCACTCATCGCACGACAAGCCTCTGCGGCGGGAGCAGATGGCCAATCACATACCTTGTCCACTGAAGCACTGCTCACGCTTATTGGCCTCTTTGTGGCTGTCCTGGGGATAGCAATCGCTCTAATGCAAATATGGCCTAGCTTGAAATTGAGATGGGGGCTGTGCAGATCTCGCCCGTCTTATACTCGCTCTCGCTCCCAACCCAGATCCACGAGTACGTCTTGAAACATCGGTTTGGGTCCGATTGCCTGATGTTAATCATGTACAGCCAGTTCTACAATCCTCTTCGTCCACAGTTACGGAGATGTTGCTCCCCCTATCTATCCGGCTGAATCTTGGTCCCACAGCTCGAACGGCGATGATATACCTCGACCGCAACGCGTCCAGTCGTGCTACACTGAGCAGCAACGTGCACTGATGCGACGCGCACAAACGTCCTAGGAAACCTTAGAGTCTGGGAAAATTCATAAGCTGTAGGGACAAACTGGAGGAGACCCATCAGTCGTACCGAGGCTTATCGAAGCGTTGATGGGAGCTTTTCGACGAGAAGGCGTATGGCCTATCGCACTCAGAGTGTGGCAGCCCTGAACATGTGAGCTGTCAGCTTGAATGGACGTGTCTGTTCTCTGCTCCTACCCCTTGCTGTCCTTCTGCCTTTCGAAGTATCCCTTCTAGCTTGAGCCGTTGGCAAAGAGGGAGTTGCACCTCAATATCGCATTGTGAGCATGGAGGATGTTGATGGGACTATAGCGTCGTTATTTTGCTGCTCTGGTAAATTTTGTCGGTTCTTTCGCAGGCTTGTCTTCTCTATACCCATATACGCACTTGGATCAGTGCCAAAGGTTCGACGTGATCCTCTTTCTTTTGGACACACTAGATAGCGGCTCATCTTCCGGGAACATAATCGCTTTCACACCCAGGTATCTGAAGACGTTCACCACAGCTTTATACCTCTCTGTAACAAAGCCTGCCGTTCTCCAGTGAAGCTGTCCTGCGTTATCATTGAAAATCTGGCATTTGGTCGTAACGTTTCGAGCTTTGAGAAAGCACCTGCTTGTTGCAAGCATTGCTATCCCGGAAGAATTTCGTCTTCAGATGGAATGGTTAGGACTCTTCAACTTGTATCTGTAAAGCCCGGTTGAACGGCTACCAATTATGGTGATCATTTCACCAAGTCGCTATCTGCACGTGATTTGTCATCTCAGCCTCGTACATTCCAGCCCCAACATCAGCAACTTAACAATCACACAAGGAAGTCGCGCAGTCTAGCTGAAACCCCCCTCTAACTTTCTCTTTGACATTACTTGCAGTCCTTGATACCTTACTCCCAGCGGAACGAGATGCGTCTCCTTCGCAGGGAAGACGATGGTAGCTTCAGCCTCACCGAATTCATAGGTCAAGACACTCCAGGCTACGCCACACTCTCGCACACTTGGGGCGTCGATATCCAAGAGGTTACATATCAAGATATCCTGCAAAACATGGGTCATGACAAGGACGGCTACAAGAAGTTACGTTTTTGCGCGGATCAGACGGAAGCAAACTACTTGGAGTATATTTGGGTCGACACCTGCTGCAGGTAATCTGAAGCCCTCGGTTGCAAACATGATGTCAGCCAACCTTTGCCTAGTACGTGTGGTCTCTTTCATTGCAGAGGTTGCGCTTGGCATTGTCGCATGAACTTTTGGACTTGGCTAACGTGTCAATCGATATCGCAGTTGATAAGTCAAGCAGTGCTGAGTTGGCAGAGTCTATCAACTCCATGTACCAATGGTACGAGGCAGCCAGAGTGTGCTTTGTTCTTCTGGAAGATCTTTTTTCTGGACAATCACTAGAAGTACATTTGACTTCCTGTCGTTGGTTTTCACGGGGGTGGACACTGCAAGAATTGATCGCGCCGCCTTTGGTAAAGTTCTTCAACCAAAGTATGCAGTTTTTTGGGACCAAACGCGATCATGTCATACTGATTTCGGCTATCACCAAGATACCTCCTTGTATCTTACTGGAAGGTGTTGAGGAAGAGTCGATCTGCGTTGCCGCGAAGATGTCCTGGGCTGCTGGACGCCAGACAAAACGTAAAGAAGACTCAGCATACTGTCTGCTCGGATTTTTCAATGTTCACATGCTCTTGATCTATGGTGAGGGCGACCAAGCGTTTCAACGCTTGCAAGAAGGAATTGTTAAACGACATAACGACATCACTATTTTCGCTTGGAACCATCCCCCAAGCTTACACTACAACCGACAATATATTGGTCTCTTCGCTACTTCCCCCGCAGAATTCGCCAACAGCTTCGCCATTCGCCCCTTCACCGACATATTCATTGAGTTCTCTACCACGAACAAAGGCGCTCTATTCACTAGCGAGATCCGCCTACGTATCAGGCTTATAAGACAACCACAAAATAGGGGTTTTCATGTGGTTCACCTCTTCTGCCTTGGCATAAATTCTCAATATGGTGGTGGCGAGAGACAGAGGCATGCGGGCATTTACCTTCGCAAACTTGGGCCTCGTTTATACTGTAGACTTGGTAACACCGAGATGGCAAGCATCCCTTGGAAGAACACTCGGAGATTGAGCACACTTGACGTGACAGAAACACACATCCTGATTGATCCGATGGTCGCCATGACCAACGTTCCCTTTCTTTACCGTATGAGTTCGGTACATGTCCCATGGCGCGGCCCCATTCAAGTTGACGGAGCATACCCGACAACTCTATGGGATCATACAGACAGCCTTTACA
This sequence comes from Alternaria longipes, assembly GCA_019059555.1. Taxonomy (NCBI): domain Eukaryota; kingdom Fungi; phylum Ascomycota; class Dothideomycetes; order Pleosporales; family Pleosporaceae; genus Alternaria; species Alternaria longipes. Next base: position 1,852,998 of record CM032462.1, on the reverse strand, counting down.
TGTCAGCGAGATTCTATGGATGGAATCTACGCCCCGTGGTGCTAGTCCTATCTATTCGCGTATGCAACGTTTCATTAGTACTGCTATGCGACGGCACAGTCTTGAAGGCATCTCAACCACTAAAAAGACCGCATGAAACTGCAATCGTATTCCAAGAAAAGTACCGGGAGGACGCAGCGTCGTGGCAAGATCTGTTCCTCCAAGCTCCCAGCTTGGCAACGCTCGACGACACAGTTTATATCGATCAGGGATCTACGTCAATGCGCATTCGCTTCATCTTGGAGTCCAAGTATATACGAGCACTCTACAGGAGGGTCACTGCCAAGAGTCTCACTTTCTCAATAGTACATGTCCCTACAGGCTTAGACAAACCATTGAGCCAAAGCAGACTTGAAACAGAACGTCTCGGTCTTGGAAGTTCTCCGACGCACAATGGATAGGGTACGTACTGTTCGGATACTTGTTAGGATGAACTCGCTACAGGTCTTTCAAAAGCTGACAGTTGTTGTTTGGTACTTCATACCTGCTCATTGGGTAAATAGGCCCGTAAGCCTTGGAAGGAACCGTCGCCGTTGCTGACTTCAGCATAGAGCATGTACCTTGGTAACGCCGAGCGAATGCTTAAATAGAGATCTAATCAATTCAACTTCGGACATACCCATAAGTCCGGAGGCAGGAGCATATCCCTAGCAATGACGTTGTAACTAAAGCTCCGCCGGGCGTATTTTTTGCGGAAGATCTAGCTGAATCAGATTAAAGCAAACAATGTGACCGAGTTAATCGTATACAAGCGGAATAGATTCCGCTAGCTAAGGTAAGATATTAGACTTACTGCTTGCTATCGAGATGCTGCTGACATAAACAACTTCGGTCCTAGAACCAGGCTGTCCAGCGTTCGCTTAGGACCAGGTACGGCCGCACACGTGGAGATACACACAATCATGTTTTGCAACTAAGTACCTTTCAGGAAAGAGTAACATGGGTGATGTGCATATTCAAGGCTAATCATTCATCCAGGGTCTTGAACTAGGAGGGATGGACCTTCTTGGCGACACTACTTACCTGTCTCGGCCTGATCATACTTACAAAGATCTACGGATCGGCCTTTCTCTCCTGATCCTCGCGCTCGAACCCACATGAATCTCGTTCATGCAGCTTGGTGGATGCCATTTGTATCAAGTCGCTCTTTACCATGTCGCCATCGCGGTGTGTCGGGAAATCGACTGTCTAAACCAAGAAAGGACAAGATAGTAGTGCATCAATGGGGTTTTGATCCATCTCTTGGACAGCGAAAAGATGATGAAGCGTCAAACGACCTTGCTAAGACCTTCTCATACAGGGATCTACTACAGGAGTGCCGGTGTTAAGGCGCACCAATATGAGGGCTCTAACACAAGCATCCAAAAGGTCTCAAATCTTGGCCCCACTTTAGCCCAGAGTGTTATCCATGGGCATCGGAGCTATGGGCCGCGACGAGAATTGACCTTAGCCAAGTCAATAGCTGACATAATTTTGAGAGTGCATCTCGATACACTTAAGTACGCTGCTGGCCACTGTGTTGCTCGAAACAACTACTCTATCAACAAAGAATCTCACTCTCTATCAGCCTACTATATTTCCCAAGATGTTTCTCAGATCATCAACCTTCTTGGCTGCTAGCATAGCACTGCCATCCCAAGCTACACCGGCAACGTCCTACGGTATCCCCTCTCGCCAGCAACAGGACCTCTACAACTCTAAAGTCGTCTTCGAGGCACCAAACCCTACCTGGCTTGAAGGGATAGCAGTGCGACACAATGGTCAAATCCTCGCCACGACCATCAGCGCGCCGATGTTGCTACAAGTCGACCCAAGCCAGGAGTGCGACTCAATCGTAGTCGCACAAATCCCTGGCGCCACGGGCACTTTGGGGATCACCGAGCTCGAAAAAGATATTTTCTACCTCAGCGCGGGCGATATGAGTAACGTGACTGCCACGAGCTTGGTTTTCCCCAGCAAGATTTGGCAAGTGGATATGCGGCCTTTCCGCGTGAATCAGCAAGGGAAGGTCACTCGGCCAGCAAAGATATCTTTGGTTGCGGATCTGACTAATACTACGTTCGTCAACACCTTGTCTCGACTTGGATCGAAGGACAACTCGGCAATACTCATCTCCGACTCCGGTGCTGGTCACGTCCTTAGGCTAGACGTTCGCACCGGCGTTGCTTCAGTCGCTATCAGCGATCCAACTATGCTATCGACCGTCTTTGGAGCAGCAGGTGTCACTGGAATCCACATTCGCGGCTCCGAGCTATTCTACGCCAACTTCGCTGCGACGACCTTCTTCAAGATGCCTATCTCGCTTACCACTGGCATGCCGACAGGGCCAGCAACGCTCATCACCAACGGCACTCTTATCGATGACTTCACACTCTCCCGAGATGGCAAGAAAGCCTATGCGTGCACGAATCCTCGTGGTCAGTTGATCGAAATCGATATACCTGGTCAGACATCTCGCCCAATTGCTGAAGGCCTCAATGCAACATCCGCTGCACTAGGTCGTGGTCGGTTTGATCGGAACAGTGTGTACTTTGTCAGTGGTGGTGGATTGGACTTTCCTCTTACAAATCCAGGCGTTTCTGGTGGAAGAGTTGTGAAGGTTGATCTTTAGATAGAAACCATTGTTGTATTCGAACCGCGGAGATCACACAGTTGTCAATACTGGCCAAAGCGTGCAGGCCCTTCAGCAGCTATCGTGTTTCGGAGTGGCGATCTGAATAGTATCTTATAGTGAACATTGTATCCATAGCGATATATTGGGTGTCATGACCATGTGTACTAACACCCCGGTCAAAATCGAGGTAGAGGCTCTGATGTGGGTGATAGTGTCGTGTTGAGGAAAATGCTCAAAGTTGACTGTGGGATATGAATGCTGCGCGGAGTAGAGAGACCCTAGCCGCTTGGTTGTTTGCAGAGATGTCAACAATCAAGCCAATCAAGCTGAGCTAGCCTCATATAGTAAGCTACTAACCTATCCAAGCTAGCCACCTACTATATAAGGCTAGCTCAGCTTGATTGGCTTGATCGTTGACATCTCTGGTTGTTCGTCCGCCCGTGGTCATCTCAATGTATGCCAGATATATGTTGGCCTTGAATAGTGAAATGATATGATTTCAATCACTTTGCTTAACCTCCGTCCAGATTTCGGAGTATCTCGTTCGTTGCCTTTTTACACCCATATCAGCGACGCCATATCACAACCCGTCAATGTGCAGCTCTGTTATATAATGCTTTCCATTCGTATTGAAACTATACTACAAATGACAACACACCTACAATCAACATTGTTCTACCCCTCCAAGTATTGACACCAGTTCCAGACTGCATTCCGTCAACGCCATGCTATCATAGCTGCACTGCAACGACCTTCCCACCTGCCTTCGCCTGGCCATCCGCTCCAAAGCCACCCATTGTCGTCAAGTAAAGAGTATTGCTGTCCTTCTTTGTTCTTCCAAATGCCGACGCTGTGGTGCCTGCCACAGAGTCACCTTCAGCAATAGTCGTAACGTTGCCATCAAGCGTAATGTGCTGAAGTTTGTCACCTTGTGGCGCCGCCAGTGGTTCAGAGACGTATATACTGTCATCCTTTGCGATTGAGATATCATCCGGACCGGTGAGAGTAGAGTCGCGCACGGTCTCGAAAAAGCCGAAGGGTTTGCCGGTCGACGGGTGGACACGAACGCGGCCGGCGATAGCCTGGGCAGTGTTGGTGTAGTATACGTAATCGTCATGAACCTTGATTCCGTTGGCACCGAGCTGCAGACCGGGTGCAGAGAAGTTGGCCGCTAAGCTAGGGTCCTCCAGAACGACTTCCGTCTTTCCAGTTTTGATGTTGAATGCAGCGATGTTTCCATACCACGAGTCTGCCAAAAGCAGTGTTTCCTGGTTCAAAGTGGCCATACCATTGGGCATAGCCATATCAGGTAGTTCTGCCATCATGCTGACCTTCGTTGTCTTCTCCTTTTGGCTCAGATCAAGCTTCCATAGCGAGTATTTCTGTAAGGTTGGCCGGTATTCAGGTGCAGACCTCGAGACTATCACAGCGAATACATTCTTCTTGAATTCGGTGATGCCGAAAGCACCAGTCGCGTTTGGAAAGGTGGCGATGGTGGAGAATGTCGCTGGTGAGGTTTGTGGGTGAACAATGTGAACCTGAGCAACGCCGATGGTGGACACGAGGAGAGAGCCATTTTGCATGGCAGCGATATTTTCGAGCCACGTGCCATTAGGGAACTGGTGTACTGTCGACACATTCGCCGCAAGCGCCGAAGCCATGAGGGTTGAGAGACTAGAAAGATACTTCATGCTGGCGGCGAATTCGACGGTCGGTGGATTGTTGAGGCCTTGATATAGTCAGAGTGGGATAATTTTATGATGGGCGTGCCATCCTCTTACTTATACTTGTCTCGCCGAATGAGAAAAGGAAGCGTGCTTTTGTTTTCAGTAAGGTCGACCATGCATTGATTTTTGGGCCTTGGCGACGCTTGAACGTTTTCTTGCTACTTGCTTCATAATCTCATCAATATTTCGGATCAAACATGCTTGTTGATCTTGACACCTTGCCATAACTGTGCTCTTTGTCCGCTTAGGAATCCGAGTTGTATGTTGAAGGAGGGTGCCTTGGTACGCCTTGTCTCACGCATTCCTCCAAAACTCCAGCTGAGCTAACCTATAATGGAAACTTTTACTAGCGCTTCCTATAAGGATCTAGCACGTGGTGAGGTTGCTGAATAATGTCGCGGATTCGACTGAATGAGTACAGAGGGTATGGTGAATCGAGGCCCGCCCGCTGGGTGCCTGATCTGCCATATTGGAGGGTGTCTCGCGCTCTCGGCGTTCATCCAAACTCCGCGAAAAGACATCGCAATGATAACTGAAACGCGTTTCACTGAAAAGTGCGGTGCATGAGGGATAGAGTCAGGAATCGGTTATTGTGAAGTGTTGGGGACGCAGAGGCTAGAAGCGCGGACCGACAGCTTCGGCGGTGGCTTCGCTGGGGTCCACCGCTCATCTGCCGCCCGCGCTCCCCACTCGTCATTGCCCTGCAGAACTCAATCACTCACGACATGACTTTCTTTCACATGATCTCTAACGACCCAGACATATGACGAGAATTGTCGCGAGCGAATCCAGATGAGGTGAGTCTTCAAAAGTACTCTGCCCGTCGCATCGGGCAGTCCAACCCCCGCGCAGGCGCCGTGATCGGACGTACCTGCGCAATTCCGCAATTCCAGCGCCATATCCCGCCAATCTTACATGCACCGATGCGCAGGCAACATAACACGTCCAAGAAATGAAGATCCGCTGTGATATATATCTACTGTTGACCCGAGTCTCGACTCGAGGGTGACACTTATGATACAGAATTTGCGAAAGTAAGGGTATTCCCGCACGCGTAGAGGCTGAAGTGCGGCCTTTTTTAGCAACATAAGATATGCGATGTACTAAAGGAGTGTAGTGTTTGAAACCAGTAAAGATGAGTTATCTAACGCACGTGAAAGCAAAAACCAATTCTTTAAGACACGAAAGGCTTCACCAGCTCCAAAGACCTCTCCCACAAGGCCTTCTCCTTCTCTTCATCGTACGCATGAGGCGCATAACCGGGCTCATTCGACGCGAGATTGGCGCTAACTACACTATAAATCTGGCAATCCTCGAGGTACTTCCCGCTTTGACCTTCCAGAGCCTTTGCAGTAGCTGCCCAGACTGTGGTTGCAGCACCTTGCTGCGGGCTCTTGAGCGCTTTGCCAATGTTAGGGTCCTTATCCCATGCCTCCATCGTATCCTTATCCATGTGTGTCATGAGACCAATGAAGATCAGACCAGGATGAACCGACCATGCGTTTACACCCTGGCTTGCGTATCGACGGTTGAGTTCAGTCGCACAGTAGACGTTGGATGTCTTGCTCTGGCCGTAGGCTGACCAAGGGTGGTACTCTCCCACGAGGTTGAGATTATCCAGATGGATGCCGCCCATGCGATGGCCGGTGGACGCAAGGACGACAACCCTCGACTTGGAGTCTGGCGTGCTCGACTTGACGAGAGTGGGAAGAAAAAGCTGAATTAACAGGAAGTGAGCAAGATGGTTTGTGCCAAACTGGATTTCAAAGCCGTCTGCTGTGCGTCCCTCTGGGCATGCCATTATACCGGCGTTGGCAATGAGGACGTTGAGACGGTCATGCTGAGCCAGGAATGTATCGGCACACTTGCGTACGCTGGCCAGAGAGTTGAGGTCGAGCTCTAGGAGGTGGACACGCTCGCTTTCCACCAGGCTTCCAAGTGCGGTCTATGCTTTGTTGAGGTCGCGGGCTTTGAGAAAGAGGGTAGCACCGGTCTTGTACAAGGAATTGGCGGTCTCAATACCGAGCCCGGAGGAGCAACCGGTGATCAGAACTGTCTTGTCCAACCATTTGCCTTGGAGTTCTTCGTCCTTGACGATCTGGTCGGCAGTAGGGCGTTGATCACCAGGGCCGTTGGGCGATTGATGAGCGGAGACATATCGGGTAGTCATTTTGACGGTGACTGTTGGAGGGTTGGTAGTGGTTGGAATGTTTTAGATCTGGAGGCAGAAGGTGTAGTGCTTGACGGGAATCATCTTGGAGGAGCTGCTGAACTTATATATCTCCTGACCATCGCTACTCGGTGCGCTCGTTGTCCATTGACCGTAAGTCCTAACTCCTCTTCCTAGATACTACCCTAGATCTAACTAGACTACGGATATCGTAAGGAGCTTGGAAACACTACCTCTTGAGTCTCGCACTGTGTGTAGTTTGTAAGAAGCCTTACTCTGCTAGTATCACCGCTCTTCCTCATGCATAAATGTTTAGTATCTAACCTAGTCCCATTGAGGAAACTTCTTTCGCCTTGGCGCGTTGAAGACACTGCGCTATGCTAGCTGAAGCATCTAGACGTGCGGAATGGGAAGCAAACAGTCGGCCCTATTTCTCATAAGCAACGCATCCTAGAGCCCTGACGAGGGAACATTCCTTATCTGGTTATTGCCCTATCCACTCCTAGATCTCAACCACTCTCATCATCTAATATCGTATCTTTTGGTGAGAACCTCCTAGCGTACCTTGGGTAGTCCAATTACACCATCACTTTATGCTGAGATAGGCCGACAATGAGGGCTAAAAGAAGGGATGTATGCCAGAATTGCAGATCTCGGAAGCTTGCTGTAAGTTCCCATCACCAAAACCTGATGGGTACCTTGCATGCTGGCATACTGACCCGTGAGATTCACAAGTGTGATGGGAAATAGCCAGAATGCCTCCAATTTATTCGCCGGCGGATCCCGTGTAGTGGTTACGAACAGGAAGTTGTTTTCATCGATGCGATGACACATCCAACCAAACCCCAGACGGTTATGAAGGCCAGATGTGGAGAAATACACGTTGACGACAGGGGGGTGTTCGGTGCCTACATACTAAAAAGTAGTCACCCAGCTTTGTGTGCATTATCAAACTTGTTTGACGAAACGACCGCTCCTCTAGAAGCAAGTCCAAACGAGCTCGAAGATGATGTGGATTTTATTGTCCGACATTTTGCGCCTATATGTAGCCAGGCGCCCGCGGAGTTCAACTTGTATCACAACCAGATATGTGGTACCTGGGCCGAGATGCTTCCGCTTGTCGTTGAGCCTGCAAAGAACAGCCCATTCCTCTATTCCGCAATCAGGACAATGGCAACGGCCTTGAGGAACCGTGCATCCACAAACAGAGAAAACGAATCTCGCATACTTCTGATGTACGGTGACTCTCTTCGCCGAGTGGGCAAAGCGCTCGAAGAAGCCCAGGGTGTCTTCCAGCATGAACATTGTGTCGCGATATTATGCCTATCAGCAACGAACGTAAGTCTTCACCATACGCTAATCTGTGCTTTTCACAGCATTGACTAGACTAGATTGTAATACCGCAAGCAAGATCTGATTGGGCGACGCATGCAAAGGGTGTCGGAGCCATGATCGAGCGGCTCGGACCGAAACCGTTCAGCACTGGCATCCTGCACACGCTCTTCGTTGGCTTCCGGCCTCTCCTGGTAGGTCATCGCAACTTCACATCGGAAGAACAGTCAGTTGATCGAACCTTATACCCGTTTAGCTGATCAGTTCAATTCACAACTGACGAAAGACATTTCTTGCTCAAGACGGCTGGGTTACCACACCCTTCGAAACAGTACCCATATCGATCATGTAACTGCTCTTTAACTTCCTGCTCTTCTGGAAAGATTCGACAGCCTGGGAGACCGCTCCATCACATCCAATATAGTCGCGATGCAACGACTATGGGATGACTTCTTGTATATGATCAAAAGCCTCAAAGATTTGGAGCTCTCATCCAAAGCGCAGGCCAAATTCTCTCTGGTCTGGCCTAAGCCCGATTCTCCAGACGCAGAGTCCTCAGACAGGAAGCCGCTGTGGTTCGCCAATGTTCTGGTTGCTAGTAGCCTGACTCATTGTTGGGCTTTCGGGATCGTCGCAAGACAACATCTAGATGAAATTGAAGAGTCGATAGCCGAGATCAAAGGCTGCAACGTCAAAGCGGTTCCTCGGCGCTCCGACTCTGCAAGCGATAAAGACGAAAATCCGGTCTCGATTCTGGCGGAGAAGATCTGTGATAGCATGCCCTACTTCCTGCAACCAGAATTGAAGCTATATGAACCCGTCTCTGCCTTCTTCACTTTCTTGACAGCCATGAAGGTCTTCAAACACAAGAAGACTTACTGCGCGTCTCGGCTCTCCCGCTGCCAACAGGTAATTTATCGTTTAGCTAGCATTGGCATCCACTTTCCGTCAACATAGGGCATTTTATCCGTCGATAACCACCTGGAGGCTGACTGAACCAAATTGGACGTTTGTTGAGAGTAATAATTGGGATGTCGGAGAAGAGATGACCCGGCAAAAGAACGGACGTCATGACGTCATGTCCAAATTGCTTAACCGATGGTACCTACCTCATCGCGGCTGCCCTCCTCTTGAGCGAGTCCGTCATTCATCATTCAAATTCTGTCTTCTGATTCATCGAGCTTTTGCAGCATTTCTGGCGCGCTATCATATGCCTCAAGATTGGTACCACCCACAACAGCAATAACGAATACTTTGCAAACCCACTCAACATGTCCACACAACTCAAGCTACTTGCCAACTACGGCGTAACAGGCTTCCTATTGTCAACTGGTCTCTTCGCTCTGCTCGCACCCACCACATTCGCTGCCGGTTTTGGCATGCCCGTTCCAGCCGACTCATTCGCATCTGGTTTCGTTCAATGCGTGGGTGGTCGTAACCTCACTTTTGGTATCATCGCAGCAATATTCTTGCAGCGAGGGGACGTGAGAGCTGTCTCACTGATGGCGACGATGTTGGCGGTAGATGGAGTCGTGGATGGGTTGGTTACGATGAAGCATGCCGGGATGGGGTTTGCGTTGCCGCATTTCGGGGCGGCGGCGATGATCCCGTTCATAAGTTCATGGATGGCTAGTTAAGGGGTTGAGATGAGACGGGACGAGAGTGAAAGCGAACCGGGTTTGACAGGGCGGCAAGATACAGCAAGAGTAACACGCGAAGGGTAACGGCCCACGTCGCACTCATGATATACGTGTTTGTCGCGTTTTGGAACTTCAGTTATATTGAACATGTTGGATCTGCTATACTCGCGATGTAGGGACGGTGAAGGCTCCATATCGTCTCCAAGACTATTTGAGTGTTGTAGGAAATGCTCAGAATCTCATACTTCAGACACGTTCATCTTCTTTTCCCAGCGAAATGATCTCACCCGCTGTCCCAAATCCATATCGTTTACCTTTTTTCCCCAGTTCGTCCTCATAGACCAGCTCTCCATATCTGATCTTTGAGCTTTTCAGCTCATCTGACATATCGTCGATCGTAGCTACGCGTTCTTCAAGCATGATTCGACTCATCTCCGTGTTTCCCACGGTCGCTAACATGATTTGAAGGAAGCCGCCATCGGCTGCAGGCGCGCGATTACGCCACAAGGACCAAATCGAGATGATGACGAAGACGCTTGCCGCGGCTAGGCAGATACTGTATGGAAGGACGAGGTTGAGCGGATGACTAAGTGTGTATGTGTTGCTGTATCTTGTGCTTGTTACGGGCACCATGTCCCACCAGGTGCCGAGCGATATAGCAGACATGGTGATATTTGCTAGAACTCCATTGAGCATGTTCTCGGCGAGATTAAACGCGTGTCTTGGGTCGAGCCCTTCGTGTTCGTTGTATCGAGACTTGTGGAAAACGGAACCTCTCAAGTAGGCTTCATTCCGGTTAGTCTTTGAATTCGTACAAGCCAGTCACCACACTTACGATCGGACCTATAATTGAGGTAGCCCGGCCAGCTCTCACGTACAGAATCGTCTGTAGAATTCGGTGACTCCTCTCTCTGTTGACATCTGCCATCCGAAACCATAGGCTGCTGCAGAGGCAAAAGTTCTGGTGGTGATAACGCATCTGAGGGCAGATACTGCGAATGGAAATATGTCTTATCAAGAAAGGGCATCAATGAGTCTAGAATAGCCCACTCATTAGAGATAGGAATAGCTTCTGATACTTTCTGGTGCCATTCTTCAAGTGCTTCTGGTATCGATGGGAGCCTAAGCTGTATTCCATACAATTTGCCCGGATTAAGATTCGAGTCATCGTAGGCGCCCGAGATGTCGATTTTATCGTATATGTCGACTCTTCGCGGAAGAGTTCTTGCATCGCTGATGGAGTAGTTCACTGTCTGGACGCCTGCGGGAAATGTGACGCTGACGTTGTAGAGTACGGAGACAGATTCGCAGACCTGCTCATTCGCCACAGCATATGCGTTCCAGACTAGGCTATTATTGGACCTACAGTGGGCATTGAATGTTTTGATATCATATTGTGTCAACGAATGGATAAGCTTTTGATCATCCCATGACGATACCCAGATGGGTACCATAAGTTCCTTCGGATCGTATTCAGCCGAAAGAGTGATGTTGTACTCTGACGTGGTGCATTTGAATTGAGGTCCTCTGAATTGCAAACTATACGTAGAATTCTCTCCTGGGTGGTTTGGGAAGGTGGATATCTGGTTGATGTTCTTTGTAGTCTGTGCGAGGTATACCAGGCGGTTCGAAGGTCCACTATAAATTCAGCCTTTGTTAGATTACTGGATTACTCAACTGACCTATATATGAATTGTCGAGTGCCAGCATTCAAAGGGATCTGTGATAAACTCTTGTCGATGGATATGAATTTTCGAACTTCTGGATCTAGTGGAAAGTCTGAGAAGACCTTGTCAGGCCCGTGTAGTGGGTCTCCTCTGCTTAAAGTAGGGAAGCTTTCGTCTCCGGAAAAGTCGAGTTGCGGTGAAATGGGTGGGTTCATTATAGACATGTTGTGATGCTCAGTAAACTCTTGAGTCCTGACGCTTACGGTGAGCGCACCCGGTGGATAAATGACCGCGATCCCAAGAGACCAGATTAGAAGCGCCATAAGGAACAGCAAAGGCGCTCTCCGTATCCCTTGTGGACTGAGCAATGCCAACAAGTCGTTTCGAAGTACGAACAGCATCTCGACCGTCGAAAGAGACATCGCCTTTCCACGCAAAACGTACCAGAGGTGTTGTGCGAAACACGTACCCATGCTGGCTGTTAGTGCAGCTTTGAAGATTGTGCTTAACAATATAGAGACAGCCGAGAACTGAGTCTGGGTGAGGAAGCTAGTCTCGAGAGGCGTCCCATTTAGACCCTTGACTAGCATGTAATGTCCTAACGCGGCGAAGAGCGCTTGAGGAGATTAACAAAGACTTGGGTATATACAATTGACGAGACTGACCTATGAGAAAGAATCCAGTGATCGCCCCCACAGTCTTCCAAAATGTGGAACGCCGGATATGTTCTTTCGATGAACGAGAATGGACAAGATTCGTTTCTTGCAAGATGCCTGATGCACTCAACGGCCTCGTAGGATTGGAGTGCGTGCTCTTCATCTGCTGTCCCGGCTGGATTGCAGATACGCTGACAAGCGTTGAAGAGCTACTTCTGTTACTTGTAATCGTTTGCAGGTCGTGGTCTATAGACCTTAAGTTGGAGAAATACGCTGCATGGTTGATATTTGTCTGCAGTGAGCTAGGACCGTTGCCCATGGTTATTGCTCGATTAAGCTTTCCTGTAGTCTCGGGTGAATAATTGAGAGCACCGAGAAGGAGACGGTTTATAGGAAGCACTTTAACCTACGGCGTGATTATGCTCCTCGATTCAGGAACAGGACTCAGGCTTAGACCTTGCAACATCATTGGCCAATTGCTGCCTGCATAAATCCGCAAGGTAGATGCTAAATACATAACGATTCTCCAGTATTCTGGATGTCGATGTTGGCTCTATACCAAACTGGTAGGGGCGCAGTAGCATGTAGGAGCAGAAGAGCTCGGAAATGGCGCTGCAGGAACCTCCCACTGGGTAGCGCTGACGTGGGGGCCGTAAGCTGACATCCAAATACATCCCGCCTGGGTACCTAGCCCGTGCGAGGCTGACGCGACTGCGCAACACCAACCCCGAGTATGCTACTACGAAAACGAATCCATACTTTGATTCATGACTCGCGCTGCATAAATCGTGGTTGTGGTAGGTCTGCACTGCCTACTGCGCACATGGATTAAGACATAACGATACAAGCCTGCCCACCGTTACATCATCATCCGGGATACCGTTCACTAGTACTGCAAAGATACCCTTAGGCAGGCGGGATCAGCCGTTTGAGGGTGTCTTCTCATTTGGATCTGGTATAAATTGCGGAGGTTGTTTGTGGCTTGTTTGTTCTATGTCGCTGCAGCAAAGCATCGAAGGGAGAACGAGGAACAGAGTGATGAAAAAGAGTAACGGTTTACGAAACAATATAGAACCTCATCTTACCTAGATACTACCTGATTGATAACCCTTCCAGAGGAAACTGAAAAGTCGCTAGTAGAAGCAAACGAGTAGATGGCTATGAGCTGAGAATGAACATCTCGTGCGAGATGTAAAGCACGCTTGCACTCCGGAACGACCAACAGTCATTGATGTAACTTTGAACAGTGCAGTCACTTGGCTCGTACATCTTGTCTTCTCCTTTACTCCTCGTAGCATTATCATCTATGTGTTGAAATGATTCATATCACAATACTCATCAACGATCATGTGTCCCCTCTAGTCACTACCCGTGTAACGCCTCAAGTTCACTAAGTCATCGACACCATGAACCTTTCGTAGCCCATTGACTTGAAAGAAGTATGAAACTCGCTCCTGCAACTCATAGTAACAGACTATGTCGTCGTCCACCACTCTTGATAGTCATCAACAGACTCATACCTAGCATGTCATATTCATGGCTATAAAGAGAGCTGCGAACAACGGTAATGGAGAACAGAAAGCAAAACAGCACACCGGCCGTCGCGAACCTCAACACCAATATATCAAAGAAGATCTTGAAGATTCAAGTAGCATCTAGAGCTTAGCCCTGTTCAAAATTGAAAGGTCTTTCATCAGTCCCCAAGACGCACACCAGCACACGCCATGGCACCACAGGCAAGTTACGGCACGAAAATGACAATACTCGTCAACTGTAAACACGGATCACCAATCTGTGTCCTAGATGAGGGCACGCAAGAGAAAGGATTAGACCTCTGCGAAACTTGCCAAGTATCTCATCCTATGAGCGCATTAAAGACGATCGAGGAGCTTGTGGAAACGCGCATAGAAGAAGAAGACTACCCCAACGCACGTGCTTTGAGAGACAGTGCAGACTACGAGGCACTATGGGCCAAGCCAGATGACGAACATGCATGCGCGTGGCGGCAAAAGCGGTTCAACGACATCACGTTCGCTGACGACATGCTAAAAGCAAGGAGGAAGATGAACACGGAGCTAAAAAAAGATGAACCCTAGCGTTCAAGTGAATCGTATTGCTTGTATCCCTGCCGAAGACCGAGATCACCTCTGCGCCAATTGTCTGGAAGCGAAGGAAAAGTATGGAAGTTCGTATCTGAAGAGCCTCTGTTATGCAGATGGAAAGACATTCATACAACCTTTTCTCGAGGTACGCAAGGAAAAGAAGTGAGGCTCGATGTATGAGGTAGTGGTTTTTTCTTGCGTTGTATGTCACCTAGACACATCCGTGCATAGCACACTACTTTCCTTGCGACGATCCTTTGATAGACAGTCATACAATAGAAAGAGCGGAATGGGGGAGTCATTTCTTTAACACATGTTAGTATATACACATTCGTGCAGGGCACGGTACCAATACCAACACCAACAATCACTTACTTGATGAAGAGTCACACCTTACATGACTACAATATCTCCACTACGACCTCACAATCAGCAACATATCACAGTACTCACAACACAAACATATCAAAAGATCGCGACGCCTCGATTCATCAACCCAACCCACGCTAAAAATGCTCTCCATAGATCTTCATTAACAAACAAACAGTCTATAACGCAACAAAATCCCCCTTTCGACTTTAAAACCCAACCGCAAGCATCAACCCATACCCCACCGTAACAATAACCCCAAACGTCATAATACTCGCGGGAACACCCCTCGTCAAAAAATGCTTGACAGCAAGATACCTCTGGCCCGTCCTCTGATCCTCCATCATAATGGCCGTCATATTAGGGAACCCGCTCGTCGGCAAGCCCATGGCCCCACTCGCCATCAACACAGCGCCCATGACGAGTAAATTCGGATGCGGCTCCGGCATCTGCTGCCCCACCTGCTGCACAAGGGGCAGCACAATGAGCGCGGCAACGGTATGCGAGATGAAGGTAGCCACGACGAGAATTAAGGCACAAAACGTGACGAGGACGCCGTACAGACTCATTCCCTCTACTCCAGCGGTGATGGAGAGGGCAATGGTGTGTAAGAGACCGGAGCTGTTGACTGCTTTGCCGAGCGAAAGGCCACCGGCAGCGAGTATGATGATGGTCCAGAGGAAGTTGTTGAAATCTTCCTTGGTGAGGATACCCGTGCCGAAGAAGAGGACAATGGGTATGATGGCTACGACGCCCATGTCACCAAACGTAGCTTCAAGCTGGTGGCTGACGCACCACAAGACAATGGTGACGACGGTGACAATGGTAATGAACCACTGCACACCCGTGAACTTGTCCTTGAGCGGCCGGATAGGAACGATGGACGGCCCTTTTCCGGGTTGGAAAGTAGCCAGGAGGAAGACCCAGATGAGCAAGATGGAAATGATACACACGGGCAAGGCGACGAAGAACCATATGCCCCAGGAAGGCTCCGGGTGCATGTTTTGCAGTGCGATTAGGTTCTGGGGGGACGCAATGGGAGAAGCGGCACCGCCTATGTTGGAGGAGAGGGCGATGCCCATGAGGAGGGCTTTGGTCATGTCGGAGTCGGCAGGCAAATTACGAAGAATGGGCTGCGAAAGAATTAGCTTGACTTGAACGTTTTCTGCGAAAAGTTGATGTACCTGGATGATGGAGAAGCAAAGCACAGGCGCTGCGACATTGCTAATCCACATACTAGCAAACATGGCCACAAACATGTTGACCAACAGTACAGTCCTTGGCTTGGTTCCAGCCTTGCTGAGAACAAGTGTAGCCATCATCTTAGCAATATTGTACTTTGACAGCGCAGCCGCGATGGTGAAACCACCCAACAGCAACATGATGACAGGCGTCCACATGGCAGAGAAGACGTATGACGCTGCGGCCTTTGATTCCAGACGCTTGTGAGGTTCGACATCGCTTCGGACGACATTCAACGTCACAGCAAGGAAAGGAACCAGCAGGGACGTGACGAAGAGCGGTATAGCCTGTGGTAATTAGCCAAACGATCATCAAAATCGCCCAACATGATCTCCGTACCTCTGTAGCCCACAGCAAACTGACAAAGATGACCATGGCAAGACAATTCTGCTGCTCGGGCGCCTCCATAATGGGCACAACAAGCAACACAACAAACACGGCAATACAACTCAACAGGATCCAAAACGTCCTGCTGAGCAGCCATTGCGGACACCGGTATCGCCCAATCGGCGTATCCACCTCCTTCATATCCGACTCGACGTCGTCGCCCTGCCGCCGTATCTTGCCACCCGTGGTATCGCGTCCAAGCAGTGTGTGGCTGATACCGATATTCGCCGCTTGCGCTTTCCGCTCGATTCCAATCATCTCTCGCCAAACCGTGTTCCGCTCCCAGACGACGTGTTCGCGCAGGTGTAATCTCAATTCGCGCTTCGCCTCGGCAATGTCGCCCTTTGTGCCGATTTGCGCGTAGGCGGATTCCATGCGCTCGAGATTGCGCGTCAGCTCGTCCATGGTGCTCTGCTGGAAGGGATAGGCGGGGTAAACGTATTTGCTCAGATAAGTCTTTTTGAGCTTGCGGTCCATGATCTTGTCGTACTTTTTCAGCACTTTTTCGAATCCCGTCTTGTTTAGTTGGATGAAGGAGCGGAGCTCGCAGAGTAGGACGTATACGCTAACGAGGCGTTTCTTCAACGACACGCCTTCTTCGTACAGCGCGGAGAAGGCCATGTCGTTGTAGTCTTCGAATGCGACGCTTGTTTTCCGTCGCGAGGAGGCGTGCGAGGCTGCCATGTCTTCGTCGATTGTCCGTCTTCGTCGCCGCTGGCCGTCTGGGCTCTTCTTACGAAGCCGTGCAGTCTCGTCGGCGTCTTCGTCCTCAGAGTCGTCGCCAGATGCGTCGCCGTCTGCGCCGTGATCTGTTGACCGTCCGCTTGCCCCGCTCATGGCCCGCGGCCGGTGGAAGCCAATCGCCTTGAACACACTCCCGCTGCGCATCTTCTTGCCCGGCGGCGCATTCTCATTCTCCTCGTTGTACTCCTCCTGGTGGTACTCGAATGACTCCTCGTCCTTGAGCAGGGCCTCCATCTCCTCGAAGATTTCATTTTCCTTGAGCTTGTAGAAGGACGTGACGCGCTCTAGTTCGGTGTCGAGGGTATTGGTAAAGACCTTGTCTGGATCGTCGGCATCTCCATTGAGGAGTGGTGACGATTCGGCGTCAGTGTGCGCCTGCTTCTGGTTGAGCTGTGTCTCAAGGCTGTAGATGTGCTTCTTGAGATTGCTATAGGCGATGTAGTGGTTGCTCCAGTCGGGCACAGCATTAAACTGCAGACTGTGCGAGAACTTCATCTCTTCGGCCTCGCGAAGCTGCTCGAGCTTCTCCCGTCGCTTCTGTTCTCTCTTGCGCTCCCTGTGCGGCTGTTCCGGGCGTGTGTCGAATTCCTGGAGCTCTATAGCTTGGGTGGGCGCAGCGTCACGGTAAGGCGTCAGGACGTCCAGGTTGGTGGATCGCAGTCTTCCAGCGAGAAGACGCTACTGTAGGCAGACTAGAGGGCGTAGCGTAGTGCTCGCAGGGCGGTCAGGTGGCTTGCAGCACGTGGAAACTGCGGCATGGAGTGATTCTATCGACAAGTGTGGGATTGGCGCGGAACCTTTCTCGGCTTGGTAGCTGGACATTGTGGATGCGCTTTCGTCACTGCACTCCCGAGCACAGTCGGAGACACATGGGCCGATGATTGGCGCTCCAGCCCTCCGCCGCAACCACACCTCACCCACGCTTCACCACTCTCTCGGGTTGTGCAACGGGTAGTGTCTTAGTTGCCCATCACACGACTACCCCACGTACATTCAGAATTAGCTTTGATATCCTCTGCTGAGCCATGTCTTCACCTCTTCGTCATGGCCCGCTCGTGGCCGTGGCTAGTCATTGCCTGCATTCGAATCCTTGCCAAAACCACCCGACCTGCATCATCGTCGCGGATATCTGGCCCGCCTTCTGCCTGCGCCAATCAGATATCACAACGTGTGATATCATACATGAAAAACAATCGTCTGTTGAGCCTCACTTTTCACAAACACCATGTAGTCAATTTTCATGGCCAATCTTGTTCGAATGTTTTGCATTGACAGTCGACCTATATACAACCATAATCATGACCCCGTACAGACAACGTCGTCGTTTAGACTGTAGTTTGTTAGCAGTATTCATAGTAGTAAAAAAATAACGTCACTTACACCTCAGATCCCAGCCGATCTTGGGTCCCAGCTTGGGCAGCTCCTCAGCAACACTCTGCACGTCCTTGTCACCACGTCCAGACACGCAAATGACAATGTCTTGGTCCTTGTTCATCGTCTTTGCCAGCTCAATAGCACCAAACACCGCGTGCGATGTCTCCAGCGCGGGGATGATACCCTCGAGCTGTGACAAGAGACGGAAGCCAATAAAGGCCTCGGCATCTGTACAGGCAATGAACTTGGCACGGTCGCTGTCCTTCCAGCTGGCAAGCTCAGGTCCTACACCAGGGTAGTCAAGACCAGCAGAGACGGAGTGAGTCTCGCTAATCTGTCCGTGCTTGTTCTGGATAACATAAGTACGGACTCCGTGGAGCACACCCTTGCTTCCGGCTGAGAGAGTCGCGCTGTGGCGGTCGGTGTCGACACCATCACCACCAGCTTCGACACCGAGAAGCTTAACAGAAAGGTCCTTGGAGAAGGGGTAAAACATTCCTGCGGCGTTGCTGCCACCACCAACACAGGCGACTACGGCATCGGGAAGCTTACCACGCTTCGCCTGCATCTGCTCCTTGGTCTCGTTTCCGATGATGGACTGGAAAGTGCGGACAATGGTGGGGAAAGGATGAGGGCCGATGGCAGATCCGATAATGTAGTGAGTCGTGTCGAGGTGGACGACCCAGGCGCGCATTGCCTCGTTGACTGCATCACGCAGGGTTTGAGCACCAGCCTCGACGGCAACAACCTGCGCACCAAGCAACTTGATGCGGAACACGTTCAAGGCTTGGCGTCTGACATCCTCAGCTCCCATGTAGATGGTGCACTTCATGTTGAACTTGGCGCATACCGTGGCCGTTGCAACACCGTGCTGACCAGCTCCAGTCTCGGCAATAATCTCAGTCTTTCCAAGTCTCCTGGCAATGAGCACCTGTCCGAGTGCGTTGTTGATCTTGTGACTTCCAGTGTGATTCAAGTCCTCTCGCTTCAACCAGATGTTGGCGCCTCCGGCGTGCTCGGTAAGACGCTCCGCAAGATGCAGATGACCTGGTCTACCCATCCAGTCGTAGTATGAACGGTATTCTTCCCAGAACTTGGGATCTTCGATGGCTGCATTGAAACCTTCCTCGAGCTCAGAGAGACAGTCCATAAGCGATTCAGGAACGTATTGACCACCGAATTCGCCGAATCGTGCGGGGAACTTGTGCTTCTCGTCAAATCCATTCTGCTCGTGTGTACCGTTGGTGCCGTTAGCATCATCAGTGTTGAGCATCTCCAGCTGATCAGCCAGGCCAGGACCGTCCGGTGTGTCCTTGTCGGTAATAACCTTGTCGACATGCACGTTGGTGGGCTCCTTGGCCTCGTTCAATGTCTCGATGATACCGACCTCCCGAGGCGCACCGCGGGTGCTCTTGCCGCAGATCTCGTCGCAGTACTTCTCAACTGCCTTTGCGCCCGTTCCTGGTTCAGCCTTGAGCAATGTGTTGATAATCTGGCTACCGATGACGACACCCTCAGCAATCTTGCCTACACTCAGGTAGTGGTCGCGTGTGCTGACACCAAAACCGACGGCAGCCGGGACGTTGCCAGAGTATTTGTGGACGCGCTCGAGCAGCTGGGGAAGAGCGGCGTTCATGGTACCGGAGGCGCCAGTGACGCCCATGCGAGACACGACGTAGATGAAGGAATCGGCGATCTTGCAGAGGACGCGCATGCGGTGCTCGGACGTAGCGGGTGCGATAAGAGGAACGTAGGAGAGACTGTCTTGTTAGTCTTCGTCCCATGCTCGTCGAGACAGTAGGCTTACCCGTAGCTGCGGCAGAAGTTCCGGAAGCGCAGAGCCTCCTCGGGTGGCAGGTCGACCATGATGAAGCCGTTGGCTCCGGCCTCCTTTGCGTCCTGCAGCATCTTCTCCTCGCCGTAGCTGAGCAGGGGGTTGTAGTATCCCATAAGAAGGACGGGTGCCTTGAGACCCCGCTTCCTCGCATCGCGGATCATCTGGAGAACGCTGCCAATGTTGACGCCGTTCTTGAGGGCTTGCTATAGACACATGGTGTCAGGAACAGTTTCGAACGCATTGTGGCGAATGGGTCAACGTACTGTGTTCGCGGTCTGGATTGCTGGGCCGTCTGCGATGGGGTCGGTGAAGGGCATGCCGAGTTCAATGATGTCTAGACGTGTCAATTGACTGCTGTCGTGCCATCTGGCGTAGCAATTGCTCGCTGCACATACCAGCGCCTCCCGCCTCCATGGCCATCATGATGTCTGGCGTCTCTTGCGCGGTAGGGAAACCCGCAGTCACATAGGTGACGAGAGCAGACTGCACACATGTTAGCTCTACATCTCCCTTCTGGTGGTTGCACATCGTACCCTGCCCTCCTTCTTGCATTGCGCAAACGTCTTCTTGATGCCGTCCATGATGCCCAAAACCGAATCGAAAGGTTGGAGTGTATGACAAGAGGTCAAAGCCAGCAACTGACTTCCTTATAGATGAGAGCAACTGTGAGTCACGGTATGCACAGTCGTAGGGGCTCGCGGAGAAATCGGGGTTTGGTATGAGTCTTGTGTCCGCAATTTATTGAAGGCCGAAGGCGGCGTAATGCCCCTCCTCCGGCTTAGTCGCTCGTTCGGGGAAGGCGGGCGAACATCACTTCTTCTAGAAGCCAGTCTTACCAGACTCCACCTTATTTTCTTCTCATACACGTCATTGCGACTCGCAATCCGATCATTAAACCGTTGAACCCCGTTTTATTGACCTTTTTGAACTTCTGACAAGACACAGTCCAGTGCACATGGCAGCATAGCAGGCCAGCTACACCTGGCCCCACTGACATTAGCCAATATCCACCGGCCTATTTCCAAAGGCCTCATTTTCCCCAGCACCAGCTTCTTTAACCGTACCCCGTCGTCGTTGAAACACCATGAAAACAAATCTGCGCCATCGCGCTGTTGGATTCTAAAATCAGATGCTCCATGATCAATATATTACAGGCACTTATATCCAATCAAGATCTTAGAAAGGAACTTCGCAGTCTAGAACAAACTACCAAGTTCCTCTCACGAATCCATATGGGTACCTTGTTCAGTCCCCTCTGTGGCTGTCACCCACTGCATCCACTTCACCCCATGGTACTGCGATGATGCAGAAGCGACGAGCCATTTATGAAATCCGTAACACGTACCTACACGTACGCAAAGACACTCTCAAATGAGAGATATCGCAACTGTAAAGAACTTATTCACTCCTCCAGGCTTTCTGACTGAATTGCTCGCAGTGCTGCCATCACTCTCTGATACACCGACCTCGGAACGAATTCACACTCATGCCCCTGCGCATACCAAACCGGTGGCGCAAGCCCTATGTCTGCACCGTGATCGAGAAGCATTTGCACCATTTCAACGAACCTAAGATCCATCGCCAATTCGACGATCCTTCCGCAAGAGAAGGCGCTGCGTATCCCACGATGAATGCCGTGGTAGCCAAGATTTGGATTCGCTCCGTGATTGAGTAGTATTCGGGCCATTGCAGCATCATGATTTAATGCTGCATACACGAGCGCTGGTGTAAACTGTCCTAGTACCAAAGGATCATCAAATGTGTCACCATCCGGGTCGTCGACGTCAGCCGGAATGGGAATGTCCCCGTCTTCGAAGTCACAGCGTGTGCCATGTTCAAGCAAGATCTTTGCGGCTGGCGTGTTCCGCATCTTGATAGCCAGGCCAAGTGCACGTGTTGCGCTCACACGATGTCTACTTTTGACATCTACTTTTGAGAGAATGACTATTAGCATACTGAGGCTCCCGTGGCTCATAACCCATGTGAGCATGGTTGAGCGTTGGCTTGTGTGCTGGAAGATGGGTGTGTCGAGATCGATCTCCAATTCGAGGAGGTGCGCAACTCTGTCTTGCTGGTCGGACTGTAACGCAACTTCAAGTGCCGTGCGTAATTGTTCAGCCGTGTCGAGATTCATACTCTCATCCGTGTCCACCATTGTATTGACGTTCTCTTCGGTGCTTCCAAACATATTGGCTCCTGTTCTTACATCCACTACGTTGATTCCAGGCTCGGAAACACTATGCACACCGAAGTTCAAGAACACCCCAGTGGTGGAAGGTTCCTCGAGCTGCTCAAATCCAAAAGTGGGGGGAATCATCGACGCCATAAGGCTCAAAAGCTCCCGCACGATAGCCTGGTCGAAACGAAGGTCGGTTCTTTCGCTCGATTACCTCCTGCCAACCGAGATCCTTGAAAAAGGCATGCTGTCTCACCTCAGACGCTCCGTTGACATTGGCACCCAATCGTTGATCAGGATCCCGATCAAGTAGACGAGACATAATGTTCTTAGCGTTTGCGTGCATTGACCTGGGAAGGTGCAGCGGCTTTGAAATGATGTTGTCGCGGATGTTTCCCAACACGTTACTATAGAACGGCGGCAAGCCCGTCAGCATCTCATATAGGACTACACCGAGCGTCCACCAATCAGTGGCCTTGCTGTACTTGTCGCCTGTGAGTACCTCTGGTGCAGGATACTCTGGCCTTTTCCAGTCTGTATGCATGCCGTCACGTTGTCGAAAGAGTCCAAAGCCACATAGTGTGATGTGACCCAACGAGTCAAGCATAATATTTCCCGCTTTGAGCCAACAGGACACGTCCAGAGAATGCAGGTACTCCAAGCCGCAAACGATCTCGGCGGCATAGAGTCTGCTCGTGTCGGCATCAAAATGCCGGACTTTCTGTACATGGTTTAATAGGTGTCCACCGCTAATGAAAGGAGAGTAAAGGTACAGGTTATTGAGGATTTCTTCGGTGAATGCGAGATAGGCGATGAATGGATGGTAAATGTACTTTGCTGTAGGGGATAAAACGACAAGTTCCGTTCGTTTGACTCTTTGCATCGCGCAAAGCTGTTTGTCATCCTTCTTGCTGATCAGACCTACGGGCTTGCCCACGTTCTGAGTGGGACCGCCTTCAAATCTCCCTTGATCTAATTCATGCTCGCGTTGAATCTGTATCATGTCTGAATGATGAGTTGTTAGGACGATCGTGGCGATTGTTGGAGACGAGAGGTAAGAAGGTCTGACGGAGAGGCCACGGTGAGATTTAATTGTCTGACACACTGCCACACTCTGGATAGTGGTCCACTCGTACAAGCGGCTAATTAGTTTACCCTTCTCGCAATCCGATTAGGTAGAGTGTTTTCCATCTCAAAGCAGACAACAAGACGAGTGAAGGATGTGACACGAAACATGGTGTTGAGATACTACCTATATTTATGTGGATAGATACACAGCTGGCTAGCTTTCGGGATCGTTGCTAACTATCACGGTTTGCGATGACAACATGAGAGCCCCTTCAGCAATCTAAATGACACACGTACGTAAGCCGTTTCCCAATGAGAGCCATCGCAAACATGAAGCGGTTTGTATCTGTAATTACTGCCGGTTTATCATGCTGGTAAAAGTCATTGCTGTGGATGCCGTTAGCCCTACCAGGACTATACATGTAGCCCTGTCACCGCCAGACACGTCTCCCATCCCATCCTATCCTATGCCACCAGCCCGCCAACAACCCTGCCCTATGCTTACTGGCTGATTTCGAAACTGCAAAAAGAACTCTTAACCCTCGAATCGAATCTTCCGATGTCGCCACGTCGGCCTTCTTCCACATTCGTCAGTTCGGCGACGTTCCAAGCCAACTACTGTAACTTCCCAACGTGAGCGGCATGGGAGTTTCCGGGCGCAGCTCTCTGCTTTGCAATACGTATGCAAGTCTAGAAGTTGCCACTAGCCTTTCTTCGAAGAAGTTGTTCTTTCGAACTTTGACCCATCCGGGTAGTTGCACACTACCCCCAGAGCGATGAGATGATTAGTCGCTTGCTGCGCATCCAGAGCTTCTATCGCTGTTACGACAAGAACCAGGTGGTCCCGTTGAAATGAATGTTGTTGTGCGCCACATATTGCCGTTAGGCCCATTCTGGAAAGTATGCAAGCCACGGATGTGCGTCTAGTCACCAATGCTTTTTGCTTGGCGCTAATCATACATATGAAGTAGGCTTCCCCGCCCAATTTGTTTTTTTTTCCTTCCTGGCTTCGTCTGCATGCCTTCTGGAGTTGTCGCGGCAGAGCTTTCGAGCGTCCATATCTTTCGCTGTCCTTATGCTGGGGCAGTGAGCTTGTGGAAAGCGGCTTGCGTGTCCAATGAAGCCGCGTGTCCGTTAATGATTGTGGTCCTTCGTAGTCGATGAGCGTATGCGTTGGGTCTTGGATAAGAGGGTAGCCTGGCCGATGGTCTAGGGTTAACGTAGCAGAAGTGACCAATAAAATATGGCATTCAAATCATGCCGTTGATAGCGGTGTCTCGATCACACACCGTAGTTGCCACGGAGTATGCCCCACTCCGTATCGAAGTACCGGCCGAACCCACGAATCTCGCACATGCGATTGAAACATCTTTGGCAAAGCTGGTTTTTGAATCGCGTTCTTTCGCAGCGTCCGTCTCTCCTTGGGTCCTTTTCCCAGCTTGGATCGGGCTCGCCATGCTGGTTCCTAGGTCCGATCTTCCAATTGCTGTCAACGGGCCTTCTTAGCCGTGGGTCTTCAAACACGCATGGAAACCCAAATCGGTCGCCATCAAATTCGACAAGCCATGGGGAGGCCTGCTCTTGTGCTTTGCGGTAGCATCGCGCGCATAGCTGACCACGATGGCGCACAGTACCGCAGAGGCGGGAGTCCTGGGGATTGAAGTCGCAACGCCATGCTGAGAAGCGATACTCTGGGTCTTTACAGGCGCAAAGATAGGCCCAGCCTTTTCTGATGCGTTCGGAGCTGTCGCGCTCAAGCTGGTGCATGTACATGTCGATAAGATGCTTGAGCAATCGTGTGTTCGAGTGTGCTTCGGCTTGCTTATACAAGGCATCGAAGCTCATGTTCCTACACCAAGAACATATATCTGGTCCTTGATCTTGTCCTCCCGGACGTGAGCCGCAAGCAGTACCGAACGCGCAGTGAGGCTTTGGAGGTGGTGCTAGCATGACAAGCAGGCTGTATAGCAGTACACTTTATGCGTTAGCGACGCCGGTACTCTACAGGGTTCAACTTACCAGTTCTTTCCCTGGTGCAGCTTCAACTCGTTATTGTGTTGTAGCCTTCCACGTCATCGTCTGACCCCTCACTACCCTCCTCCGAACCTGCCGACCTTATCACCAACTTGTTCGCTTCTTCATGACATAGCCCAGTCGGCGTGAAGTACTGTGCGATTCTGATCTTCCGTAGACGTCTTCTCCAGCACCTGGAACAGGCAGCACCTTTTTTGCGGACAGATGGACAGTCCAGTCGTGTGCCGCGAAGATTCAAGTCGTATAGTCGCCACCTACAGTGTTGAAAATCGGGATCTTCAAAGGCACAGAGATAACGACCGCGAGCTTCGATGTTGCGTTTCAAGACTTGTTTGCGAGTAGCTTCTTCGTCGACAAGTAGTGAGGCAGCAGTGTTTGGGTTAGTCCACACGCGCAGTTGCTGTGGATCGTGTCGTTGAAGACAGTCAGCACAAACCCGGTCTGTATTGTGGATTTTCTTGCCGATGCCGAGACAATGAGATCCAGAGATGCATTCGACGATTGGTGGGGGTTTGAATGGGGACTCGAAAGCTGAAGCCATAGACTGGTACCGAACGTCTAAAAGTCAGGGCTCCCACGTTCACTGCTTTGCGGTTAGCTCAACGTCCTTGCATCTCGGCTCATGTGACAGGGTACTGCCGGTATGAGCTATTATGACGTTGGTATTGACGTTTTCGTTGGTTTCCGAGCATTATGGGGGACGTTGGTTAGCAGGCTTTCGAGCTTTGTGAATCGTATTGGCAGGCATGCAGAAAGGACAGTGGATGGAAGCGGGTTTTCGCCATTTCCGGCGGCAGGAGTTACAACCAATGCAATCAAGTGCATGCTCTATGACTAGGACGCTATGGCCATACTCGTGGAAGCTTTTTGTGGCGTAGAATGTGTCCGATATGTCGGTTCAACTGTTACTGGACGGTGTGATGCGCTGATCAAGCTCGCTAGGCTACCGGCATGGACATCAACCATGTGCCTGTGCCGATTGGGTACCACTTGTGGCGACGTCAAGTGCATCGTATCAAAAGCTATGGGGCTGCGCTAGACCGCAGCTATGATCACTATGAGATATGAGACCCGAGAAACTGGTCAGGCCAGAGCGGAAGCTAAGCCACCGGCTGGCGCTCGTAGAATTATGTAGCTGAACCAGATCTTGGATACCGCTCGTCTGGAGGAAAAACTGCTGGTCCCATTCGTCAATTGCAATGAATCTGTTGCAGTTTTGAACAAGGCTGATGCATCTTCTCAACTTCGAATGCTTGAAACTCATCATGATTCGACGGCACGATGATAAAGTTTCGCTTCGAGCATTCCAAACATGAGGAGATCATCGTGCACGGTCACCAGGTCCTTGCTAATGAAGCCCAAGACTCTGACTCGTTCCGGTTCATCCGCCTCTCGATGCAACATGGTTTGCATCGGTTTCGAGACGCAGTCATATCACGACCTCTCTTTCATTGTCGTAAATATGTACCGTGTAACCGTGTACAGAGTACTATTTGAGGAAATAGTGGGACTTGATCGACAATGCATTCGTGACGCCATGTTCCGATCGACAATCCAAAAGACGATATGTAACTGCCGCCAACTCTTTCTCACATACAGAAGGATTCTTTCGGGTGTGAGTCGTTCTGACACAACGGATAAATGCGGTTCTCAGAGATCCTCAAGCATGAGACAAAGGTGGCAGACGACATGTGATCCTTCTTGCTTGGGTCTTGCCAACACGATGACGAATCTTTTTCGGAAGGGACCCGCGTCTCCGTCTTCGGCTTGCTATATGCTGCCCAAGGTATTGCGCCTGTTTAATGTGCTTCCCCGTGCTGTTGAAATCCACACAGGACATGGACACGATGCTGTATCGAGCGTTCTATGCATAGAAGACTCTAGATGTGAAAACAGATTTGCTTGCAGGACACGGAGGTGGGATGTGCGATGCGTACGCAGTGATCTCAGCGCCGAGTCGTCTGGCGTCGACGTCTTGAGTAAAGGGTGATGCATATCAGATTCATACAAGCGCGATTGTCCGTATCTGTCACAAACCCAGCTTTAAAAGGTGCCAGTGGCTTGATCACATACCTTTCGCTTTCCCTGAACAATCCAGTGCACGGGTAAAACAGCGTGATGACATCGCCCTGCCGTGAGCGGGTTCCTAGACGATTCGTTGTCAACAATGCGGTGAGGCGGTCAACGATGATCATCTTGCATTTCGCCAGAGACTATCGTCGTTTAACATGTTGCATCAAGAAACGGTGGCCAGTCTGCCGATATGCTGCAGTAAGCTGCATCCGTTCAGTATCCCGTAAAAGTAGTGTTTGTTGATCACGGAGATCCCGCCCGTAGTTCTGTCCAAATTCACTGCTGCAAAGCTGTCACAAAGTCAAACGCATGCAAGCAGAAGGTGGCTTGCGTTGTTTTGCAGGTCGATTCACGCCGAAGAGTCATGCCAAAGCCGGCTCCAAGCGTGATCGAGCGGAATCCTCATGCAAGCTGTGAGGTATTGTGTTGGAAGGCTGTCGTCGCATAGCGATGAGGCTGGGTTGCACGAGCACGGTGGTACGCAGGTGGTACCGTGCCGTGCATGCTGTCATCCGGGGTACGTGTATGGGTTGAGCCCTGTTATGGAAGCATGAGACTTCGGCTGCGACTCGGCGAGGCTGACTCCTGCAAGGTTGGCATTGATCTCATCGCCTCCATTACGGTGGCATTGCGCGAAAGTAGATTCGGAGCCCGGTTGGGCGTAATCATCATCTGTGTTGTCGGTTCTTCATTTGTTTGCGCTCGCAGAACGAACATCTGAAACTTCTTCACGCTACCGTAGCGCCTTTTAGCCTCGCGAGCTCCGACGCGTCCACATCATTGTACGCGCAGCCAGTTTGCCACACTCACACTTCAACCGAAATCACACAGGTGCAGACGTCACCTTGGCCAGCACGGAATCAACAATTAGGCTGCACAAGCGCGAGGCTGGATTATGTGGTCTAGCTTCCTTTCCCGGGCGCGTCCTACCCCTGAGAGAACACCCGCACCTGCAGTACAATGCACGGTCGACACATCGGAAGATGTAGCTGTATCTGTGGAAGACAGACATATCGATATTTCGGAGTTGCAGCCGACGATTGTTCTGGACGATAGTGGTGACGCCACACTATTGGTCGGTACGGATTCAGCTGCTCTTCAGCCGGTCCAGGTGTCTTCGACGGCTATGACCCTGGCCAGCCCGGTATGGAAAGACATGTTCGAAAGACACTGGAAAGCAAACGGAGCTATTGAGGTACCTCTGCGGGATGATGAAGTAGATGCATTGTACATTGCACTTCGGATAGCTCATCTGCGCTTTCATGAAATACCTCGGAAGGATGGGCTTACTATCGACGCCCTGCTTGAACTCGCAGTCGTGTGCGCCAGATACGATATTGTAAAGCTAGTTCGGCCATTCTTGGACCTTTACGGCTGGGCCCAATGCCATTATCCTGACACGGACGCTGGAGAGCGATGCGACCCTGCATGGTTCTACGTTGCTTGGACCTTTGGGTACAAAGACAGCTTCCAACGTCTTACCCGGTTCATAGTGAAGAAGATTGGACTAGATGAGGATGGGAATGCCATTATGGATGATGGCCAGAAACTCCCGAAGTATATGCCGCCAGGACTTCTTGGTATGATTCAACACCATCTCAACGAGACAAATACGAACACATGCTAACCAGTGTCCAAGCACGCATGATGGAAATCCGGGAAACAACGATTTCGGCCATGCTGGATATCTTGTATGATATCTTGGACGATATCATACATGTTTTTGTTTGTCAAGTCGACGAATCATGGGAGCCCAAGTGCCGAGCCACGGTTTTGGGTTCTTTCATCTCTTTTCTCCTGGAGAACGATCTCTATCCAGCACGGCGCACGGCTTCTGAAACCCCCTTCAGCATCCAGAAGCTCTACGATCTGGCTTCTTCTGCTCAAATTTTGACCCTCGAATCACATGACTATAGGGAAATGGCAATGTGTGTTCGAAGATCTAGTTGGGATCCAGCAAGCGTCACAGCTGATACCTTTAAGAACCATGGTGGACTGACTTTGCACAAGAAGTGTTTTGGAGCTTTCCACCTGCGGTCCAAGCTGAAGACTATCTATTCCGATATAGATTCAGCTGTCCTCCAATCCCATATCGAGCACATGGATAGACAGGCTCTGAAATGAATTCTTTAGCTACTTCTAGTCAAAGGGAGAGTTTGAAGATGCAATACTTTGAGCAAGCATGTTCCGACCACTTTCGAGCCTCAAGGGTCAGCCAGCAACACCACTATTTCCTGAATCACTGTTGGGAGTTACCCTTCGCGGTGAGGTCGAGCAATGGATGGTTTTCGTGGGATCACGTCGCTACAGCACGATGACGAGGCTCGGCTCGCGCTACCGCACGCAACAACAACACCCCGCTCGCAACGAGACTTGGTACTTGGCAACGACTTCTTCGACCTTCCCGATGTAGTCAATCAAAGTTCAACCCGCCCACTTCGAAGGTACCCCAAGCCATCGCCAAGGATGCGTAGCATGAAGATACCCGGTTGTACTCGGAATAAAACTGATAACAAGGCTGGCGAACATGTAGTCAAGCTTGGAGGCCATTGGCGTCGATAGTGCGGTTGGTGTCGGTACATAAACCTCGATGGTCTACGATAGTTCCAAGCTTCAAGGTCGACAAGCTTGCGATGCGTCCTGCCATTTCTTCCACAGCCGTCGTGCTGCTGGCATCTGCCGCACCTATTCTGGCTCAATTTCCTGCGGAACCAGTTGGCCTCAAAGTGTTAGAATCGCGCTTTGGAGATGGCGTAAAGATTACCTACAAAGAGGTTTGTACATCTCCGAAAGTGACAGTTCTGCCAATCTAATGATCAAATCAAGAATTCGCTCTGCGAAACTACGCCTGGTGTGAAGTCTTTCTCTGGTCACGTCTACTTGCCTCCGGGAACTGCAGACCTGGGACAAGGGCAGGATTATCCAATCAACAGCTTCTTCTGGTTCTTTGAAGCTCGTGAGGATCCTGCAAATGCGCCACTGACGATTTGGCTGAATGGAGGCCCCGGGTCTTCATCCATGTACGGCATCCTGGAAGAGAATGGACCATGCTATGCGAATCCAGACTCGAATTCCACGCGGCCGGCAGACTGGAGCTGGAACAGAGCTTCGAACATGCTCTATTTCGACCAACCAGTTCAGGTTGGCTTTTCTTATGACACTTTGCAAAACATCACTCGAGACCTCGTTACCGGAGAGGTCACACTTCTCAACGAGACTACACCCGTGCCTGAACAAAACACCACTTTGCTCACTGGAACTTTCCCTAGTCGCGAGGCAAACAACACCGCTTTTGGTAGTGTCAACGGTGCCGTCGCAGCATGGGAATTTGCGCAGGCCTGGTTCCAAGAATTTCCCCACTACTTGCCAAACGACACTCGCATCAGTCTCGCAGCTCAATCATACGGCGGACGCTACGGTCCCGCCATGATGTCTTTCTGGGAAGAGCAGAACCAGCGCATCGAGAATGGTACCCTTGGCGAAGAAGGCTACATCATGCATCTTGACACCCTACTTCTCATTTCAGGATGCGTCGACCGCTACGTTCAGTACCCCTACTACCCCGAGCAAGCTTTTCGTGGGAACGGATACGGGTTTGAAGCTGTCAACGAAACAACATACAACGCCATGGTCGAATCAGTCCCGGAGTGTCTCGAGCGCATTCAGAACTGCCGTGACGCTGCGGCGCAAGATGACCCCGAGAACCTTGGTATCGATGCAGGCGTCAACGAGATTTGCGAAGACGCTGAAACTTATTGTCGCGCCAACATCGTTACCCCATACAACCAGTACGCAGGCCGCGATTACTACGACATCTCCACCCCGTCACCGCCTCCGTTTCCCCCTCCATTCCACGAAGGTTACTTGAATCGCGAATGGGTGCAAGCCGAGCTTGGCGTGCCACTGAACTGGACCGGCAGCTCACCGCAAGCCTCCGCTGCATACCGCGACATTGGCGACTACCCTCGCGACAACTGGCTCGACGACCTCGGTTTCCTGCTCGACAACGGTATCAAAGTCTCACTCGTCTACGGAGACTTGGACTTTGCTTGTCCCTGGGGTGGCGGTGACGCTGTCGCCAAGGCAATCAACTGGACTGGATCTGCAGGCTACGCGTCAGCGCAATATGCTGAAATCCAGACCAACGACTCCTATGTTGGGGGTCTTGTGCGTCAGTACGGTAACCTCAGTTATATCCGCACGTACCAAGCTGGTCATGCGATCCCTGCATACCAGCCAGAAACTGCGTTCAAGATCTTCTCGCGTGCGCTGTTCAACCTTGATATTGCAACTGGAACCGAGTCGACTGCTGGAACGCAAGAGAGCAGCACATACATGAGCATCGGCCGTCCGGATCCTAATGTGCAATTTGACGCGTTCACTAGCGAGAGACTGACGTACTGCTACACCTGGGACTTGAGTTCTTGTACTGAAGAGACCGTTGATGCGGTTCTGGATGGTTCGGCAGAGATTTGCCAGTACCTGGTCGTTGACGCGAATACTACGCAGCTTTTCCCAGAGGTTATTGCGCGATGTCGTGCGAACAGTGGCGGGAATGCTACCGTACCGGGTGGACACAGTAACAGTACGTTGCCAGAATTTGAAGGCGGTGCTGCAAGGGTGGGAGGACGTGCGTGGACGTTCTGGTCCGGGTTGGTCGTGTCGCTCGTCGTGAGCTTGACGCTCTAGTCTAACGAGGTCGACCATGAACATGGATGCTGGAGCGTACAGCTTGAGTACACAGCCGTGACAAAATACCATACCCGCATCTCGAAGCATACTTTACATCTTGACTCGTAATTGCATCCTCTACTATCTACTCTTTATTACTGATCCTAAGGATCAATGTTCGCACCGAACTTCTTAGCCTGTTCCCGTGCTACCTTGTCTCCAAGGCTGAGCTCACCACCTTCACTTCCTTTACCTCCCTTTCCACTTTCACTCTCTCCACCCTTCTTTCCACTCGCACCATCCTTACCACCGTCTTCGCTCTTATCACCGTGCTCCAAACTAGTCGCGCCGTGCAATTCCTCCACGTCAGCATGCCCCCCATGTTTCTTCACAATCTCATCTCCAGCTCCTTTGCTCTTCTCCGTCGCGTCAGCCACCCTTTGCGCACGCGCATCCATTTCCTGCCCTTTACTGCTAGCAGTCGACATGTTAACCTCATCTTTATCCAGCTTTGTGAACTTTTGGTCAAGGTGAGAGCGCTCGGGGGAGGTAGCTGAGTGGTGCGGTTCGTCTCGCTTCTTGGAACTCTTGTTGGCAGAGGACGAAGTGTCAGTCTTTAGGTGGTCTGGGGTGGGCTCTTCGTTCTCCTCTTCGAGGGGGTCTTTCTTGGGCTCGTTGACGCCGAATTGTTCCGCGTCGTCGGCGATGGGTGCTGCGGCACCGCCGGCGCCCATGCCGGGAAGGGCTGGAATAGGTTAGTATTTCTGACTGGAGCTGATATATCTGTGTGGTTTTCCTACCATCTCCTGCTTCCTGCTCGGGCATAGGTGCTACATGCTTGGTATGTTGCAGTGTTTTCTGTTGGTCGCATGTAAACAGGAGTACTTGTGTTTCCAGCACATCGAAACACATACATCGCCTGAAGCACCATGAAGTAGCTCGTGACCCTCAATGGGACCATTGTCGCCAGATCCATCTCCGTTGCGAGGCATAATGTTTGATTTGTGAGTTGATGAAAGTTACGTGTGTGGTTCCCAAGTGTAGAAAGCTGTGTAGCAAGAATGTTCAACCACCACCTTGATTACACGCGACCTTGATATACTGCCTGCACTAGTTTCCAGGTACCTTGGAAGTTGGCACATTCCCCAAGTCCTATGTCTTTGGTTCAAAGACGTCATAGCTTTTGTTTATTGTAAGTGCTGGCACTAATCGGCCACTAGGCGGTGTCGGAGATCGTCCGGCATGCATACAGTGGTCTTGCTTCTTTTCGTGTCTGACTAGCCTCTCAGGCACCGCACTAGATTGGAAGATAATTACCAGTTCTCCAGGTTTTGTGTAGTCATCGCTTGGGGTTCACGATCGACTTTTAGTTTCAGGATGTGAAGCTTTTGTATGAGATGTACATTACATTATTAGCTGAGGGTATAATACAAATTGCTAGTGTCGCACACTCATTATAATCGTCATTGTCTTCCACGTCGTACAACAACAAATGAAAAGCTCAATATACAACCTTGTGGTCCCAGAGAGGCGCCTGCCTCACACTGTTGTCATCCCACTCAACCTTACCCTTCTCATTCATTACCGCACCCTCATCCGTAACCTCAACACCGTAGCTTCCCAGACTTTCAGTCAGCTCAGAAACCTGGTTCTTGCTAATGCCAGCCTGATCTCTGGCTAGCCAGATGACTTCTTCGCGTTGAGCCAGGGCAGGGTGGAGGTAAGCCTCCAGAACGTCTTGTTTCGTGTATGTTGGGACAGGATGGCGGAAGCGTGTAGTTAGGGAAGAAGAGATTTCGCTCGCGGAAGTAGTGTGGGGGGAGAATATCTTTTTGAGCATGGATCGTTGCGGTGGTGCGCCGGAGGGAGGTGCCATGCCAACGGCTTCGGCGCCGACGTGTTGGCGGCCTTCGTCGCTGAAGGTGGAAACAAGTGCCGATTCGGATTGTCTGCTGTCACTGCGCCCGACGTTGCTGTATCCAGGATGCATGCCATTGCCCTCTGAGTTTCTTCCGGCTTCGGCATCATTTCGCTGGCTAGGATGGTAGGAGTCGTCGAGCAGATCCATCTTCTTGAGCTTGCGCTTCATAATGATGTGAAAGATGATGGTCGCTACGATCAACACGACCTGAAGCACAGTAGGACCAGCAGAAACGACGCTGTTGCCGATTCCGATTCCGAAAAGACCTAAAAGACAGAGCTCTCCAAGATAGACACCAACCATAAGTTGCTCAAGTGCGCGAGCGTAGAAACCACCCTTGGTGTCGATATGGGTGTCATGAACGTAGATCATGTTGTAGCGATACGCAAGGTAGATGCACCCGATTCCAATCGTCGCAAAACCCAAAACGAGCGGCGCGATACACGCGTACGATAGGGCGATGACACCCAAGTTAGTCCATTTAGGATATTCCGCTCCCCACGATGGCTCAGTAAAAGATACGTAGCGCATATACTTCTTTCTTGGAGTCTTTGCAAACTTGCTCAGGATGAGCACACCCACCAAGCCCATCAGGTTGAAGAGATACCGCGAAGCGTTGGCGAGTCCATAGAGGATAAAGTAAGAGATGTAGAAGTTGGAAGCTTTGGGAAGATTCTTCGACAGCAGAGTGATGGCCGATGACGGGTTGCTGACGATCTGGCTAGCCACTGCTGAGGCGCTGGAGGTAAAGGTCGTGATGAGGAAAACTTGGATGACCTGGAAAGCAAAGTACCATGTCTGGCACTGCTGTTCAACTTCCGAAACTGTAGCGGCGCCTGCAAGCTTTGCGAAAACTACAAGGGTCAGCAAGAAGTTTGGATAATTTCGAGACTATTAGCTTACAGCGACAGATGACCGGTACCAATGCCATGAGCACAGCAAGTAGAACAGTTGGCAGAAGTCCAGTGACCACACCAAGGATAACAGGCGGAATAGAATCGATCCAGGCTAAGAATGGCACATTGGCTGTGAGATAGTTGACGTTGCTGATGATACCGACAAGTGCCACAGGAATGGCCCAGAATATGATGAGGGCTGAGATAGCGATGGTTGCAAGGAAATGTCGGATCATTCTGTTTTTGGATCCCATGTTGAGGTTCTTCCAGATGACTTCGTCCGGCAAGACACCCATCTGTCGAGAGGAGAAACTGGTCGGCCTGCGGTGCTGGTTGTCATTGAAGGCAGCTTCGGCAGCTGCCATGGTGTTGAACTCGATGAAGATGGCGCTGGCTAGTTCCCCCTTGCCAGCGAGGTGGGACTGTTGTGCTGTCTGGATCTTGGGCAACAGTTCCTTTATCTGGTTGCGGTAGTAGCCGATAGAGTCGACCTTATGCCCAATCAAAGGCTTCAAGCGGTGTGTGGGTCGCAATGCTTTGTCGGTTTCATTCTTCTCGTTGCTCTTTTCCTGCTGTTGTTTGGTGACGGCTGCCATATACTTAATCTCACTGGCCTCTAGTTTGGGTACCGTTTTCTCGAGCTCCTCAACATCATCTTCTAGGTCCTTCACATCTGGTACTAGCCAAATCTGTGCCACCTCCGGAAACATGGTGTGAAGACGCTCAAGCGAAAGGTCCTTCTCTGGCACATCGGTGAACAAGACTGTTCGCTGCGAGATTCGACTCGCGTTCCAGGTGGACAAGAGGTAGGCCTTTCGAACCTTGGCAAGATACAACATCTCTCTGCCGATAAGAAACAAGACCCAGCCGAAGAATACCCACGCCACAAGCGCGTGGGCAAAGTATCGCACGTCGTTTTCGATGTTGGAGAAGCTGAGGATGTCCAAGCCCGACTCACCACCGCCACCAGTCGCGTTTACAGGGAAGAGTATTGGCCACGTGATGATGGCACCGACGAATGCCATCAGTGTGAGTACTTTTAGGAAGCGCATGTAGAGGTAGGCATCGAGAGAGTGGTGGTTGAGGACGTATTCGTCACTGAGATGCATAAATTTCGAAGTCCATCCGAAGAAACTCGAGCCTGCTGATGGTGTCTTTTCACTATGCTGATATCAGTATTGTTCAGGTAATAGTGTCAATGAAGTACATACTCCTCGAGCAGCGCATCGTGATATGTTCGCGGCGCATACAACCGCTTCTGCTTCGCACGTAACACAAAGAAAGCTCCTACGAGAACAGCTGCGACTACGAAACATGGAACCAGAGTCGATACCATAGCAGACAGCGAAGAGCTGCTGGTACGATGGCTTCCCTGCTGTTGAGACATGGCGGGCGATGTCGATCGTGTAGGGGACGTCGCGATGCGAGAATGCAGTTCGTAAAACATCCCCCCAGCAGATCATCCTGCCTTCATGTATTGATTGTAATTGCCAATGGCGCTTGCATCATAGCACCCAAACTTTGGCGTTCTTCCCGTAAACATTCAGTATCATAGTACATATTCGGCACATGCGTTCCGACTAGTCGCATGGCCGATCAAATGAGATGAACCAGGGGCAGGTCGCGCGAAATCGGAGGCTGGAACGCAGGACGGTCAGAGGTTAGACAACGATCTAGCGTACCGGTTACGTCGATCCAAGACTGTAGCGCATGGTTCGTGAAGCTTGCGGGGATGAAGCTCGAACATGGACGCGGGGACCATCGCTGGTGTCGTCATTGTCCTACTGCGAAACTCGAACAATCTCTGCAAAACAAGGCAGTGTATTCAACAAGAGGTGCTGGGCATTGGGTCCTCTACATCTAGCCTGCCGTTTTGCCGTATGGATTTACCCTAGAGCAATTTCGAAGACATCTTGTCTGTCATTGTTCAAAGCAGACGTTTGTTGAGTGAAAATTATGGGGGCGGGACCTCACAGCTAAAATTTGCCCAAAGAGTCACTTAGCCACAATTAAGCATGCGCCACCGTGGAGTAGGTGGGTCGGAGTCTCCTTGCGATTTGTGCACGTCCTCAGCCCTTTCTCCTTTAT
Organism: Alternaria longipes; assembly: GCA_019059555.1. NCBI lineage: Eukaryota > Fungi > Ascomycota > Dothideomycetes > Pleosporales > Pleosporaceae > Alternaria > Alternaria longipes. The sequence goes on along the minus strand of CM032462.1, from coordinate 1,816,171 downwards.
ATCCTTACACAACCATAAATCCTGTCTATGAATCTTTGACGTTGCCTGAGCATTTGTCGCAGTGTTGAAATTAAGCGCATGCACCTAGGAATCCCTCTAACAGAGCCTCTTGTCAGAGTTCTGCAAATGATGCGAAAACGTTCTCTGGCCTACCCTAAACCGGCGCGGCCCGCCTATGAGCACGTAGAGCGCTGTTGCCTGCGGTGTCATTTATAGGCCTGTGAACAGTTCTTCAGCGTCTCTAGTTATCAGCATTCACCCTGGTCTCACAAACCCTAGTATTGACCTCTATCTTGGATATACCACACCACGACAATGACCGAGGCCTGCAAAGAAAGAACACTAGAGTCGCTTGCAATTGGCCACTAAGTACGTCAACGACAAGTGGACTCCTCCGTGGAGCTCGAGAAATTCCAACAGCCTGCGCCTTTCCCAAGTGGTCCTATTACATATCTACACAGAAGCGTTGGAAGGCAACGATATTCCAGAGACAGCAGCAAAAAACGGCCTCCTTGTCTACATCAAGTACAGAACATGAATCGCTCCTCGCGATCGCTCCCAAGACCAGCCCAAGACATACCAAGATCTTCCCCGCAAGCTTACCCCAGATTCGCACACAACGTTACACATTGTGGCAATCATTACCACATTTGTTCAATTCTCTTTTGTGGATTTAAGAGGTTGTGGGTCTACGGAAAACATTTCGCTGCTGGAGGTCTCATGGCTTTACTTGGCATCAGCGTGCTGTTGCTGTCACACGTCGACTATGGGTTGGCGGTGGCTTGAAGCATGTACTACAATGCTTGGAATATGCGACGTAGCTTTCGAACAAAGCAGCGGTGCATGCGCACGGAACGTATGACCTGCATGCTAGCATCCGAAGGCTGGAGATTCTCTGGAGTCTATAACTGCACGACGTGCCGTCTCCTGGTCTGATTGATGGTACTAGACGAGACTGAACTTCCACTCGACTCCCTCTTGACTTGTCACTTACCCTTCAATTACCATGACCACAATGACTCATACCACCACCAAAGACGGGTCCGCCGACCACATCGAGCACCTCGAAAAGGGTCTCGCCACACCATCAACCTCATCCGACACCATTGACCTGAAGCTCGCAGCCAAGCTGCGCCATCGAGTCGACTGGCGTCTAATCCCAGCCCTAGGCGCCATGTATGGTATCAGTCTCATGGATCGCAAGAACGTAAGCAACGCTGCGATAGCTGGCATGCTTTCCGATCTGCGCATGAGCCGTGGATACGGATACAACCTTGTCAACCTGTGCTTCTTCATCACATACGTCCTATGCCAGCCGTTCATGATCATCGTATGCCGCAAAGTCGGGCCGCGGCTGTTCTTGCCTGGTATCTGCGTTGCGTGGGGTGCGGTCATTGTTGGTTTTGGGTTCACGAACAACTGGCAGAGTCTTATTCCATTGAGGTTGGTGCTGGGGTTGCTTGAGAGTGGATATTTTCCTGGTTGCCTTTATCTTTTGTCATGCTGGTACACGAAGTGTGAGTCTCCATGATGCGGCTTGGTCCAAGTGTCGTGTCTGCAAAGCGCTGATAAAAGGCAGTTGAGGTCGCGAAGCGCTACAGCGTTTTCTACTTCGTCGGTAGTATTGCATCGGCAATGAGCGGCATTCTTGCATATGGGCTACAGCAGATGGAAGGCGTCCAGGGAATCCGTGGATGGCGGTGGTCAGTCCTAGCGCACATCAGCATTGTTTGACACGTCACTGACAGCTCTGCAGGATCTTCATCATGGAAGGTGTGATTACAATCGGCGTCGCGCTATTCGCCATCACATTCATTGTGAAATTTCCAGACGAAGAAAAGGCCAAACCATCCTGGGGCTTTCTCAAGCCCCACGAGCTTGACGTAGTGATCGACCGGCTCAATGCCGACAGAAACGACGCGACGGCAGAGAAATTCTCCTGGAAAAAGTTCCTGGAGCCAGCAAAGGACTGGTACATCTATGCGTTCGCACTCATCCTGCTGTTCGTCACAACCATCGCGTATGGTTTCGCCTTCTTCTTACCCATCATTTTGTCCACCAAGCTCAAGTTTAGCATAGCGATGAGCCAATGTCTCGGTGCACCTCCGTACGCTGCGAGTGGCTTCTTGATGTACGGTGCGGCGTGGTTCAGCGACAAGTACAAGACGCGCGGTCCCGTGCTGGTGGTCTTGTGCTTGGTTTCGCTCATCGGATTGCCTATCATGGGCTTCGCGTCAAACCCTTGGGCGCAATACGTTGGTGTATTCATTACTGTATCGGGCACCAACTCCGCGATTCCAAGCGTCATGGCTTACCAAGCGAATAACATCCGTGGGCAGTGGCGACGCGCATTTTGCTCGGCTTCGTTAACGGGCATTGGGGGAATTGGCGGCATCGCAGGTGCTCTCATCTTCAGGACGGAAGATGCGCCGTCCTATGTACCGGGGTTTGCTGCGTGTATGGCGTGCAATGTTTTGGTCATTCTGTTGGTTGGCGTCTTAACTTTGTGGTTCCGGAGCGAGAACGCAAAGGCTGACCGAGGGGAGAAAGTGTTGTTGGAAGACCCTAATTTCCGCTTCACGATCTAGAGCAGTCGAGAAGACGCGGTTTGCGGCGACCACATCTCTGACACCGGCCTGGTATTGGAAGTGTTCAGCTTCATTTAGAGTTAACGAACGATGATTAAGACCTAGGTCTACACCAGAGTGACAACTTCTCTTTCGATTGTTGAGAACGCCTCCGAATGCTCGTCATCCAGCTGAAAAGTGCCAACGCGCTCGAACGTGCCAGCAGTAGTGCTTGGCCGTATCACAAGGCCGCAGCGACCTATCCAAGTGTTCTCTGAGCTCTCATGTACTTTGACTTGCATAGCATATAGGTGGTCGCCTGCCTCTTCAGAACCCATGAGCCCGATTTGATCATAAGTCATGAAGCCTAGGGATTCACCTGCATCTTCCCGAGCAACATGATAGGTTCCCATCGTCCTACCCGCCGTATTGTTTTCGGTGAACCGCTTCTGGAGCATGATCCGCATAATGCCAGCTCGGAGTGTCAGAGAAGCGCTTCTGATACTCCCATACTCGTTCAAAGTGTCCAATTCGACTTTGTGTCCAAGGTACTCAATCGTGCTAGCCTCCGGACGAATATCAGGCCAGCGTCCACCGCGAGAATAAGGAATGGTTGCACCGTCCCAACGTGCCCACGACCAGCTCGGGGCTCTATAGTTGCCAGGATTCGTAGGGTCTGTCATGGCTTCAGGATATTCGGGTGCCCATAAAAGCGAATCGGCCAGGGCACCCAGCCACAGCCCTGCGACGTATTGATCTTCCTCATATGTGACCTGTGTCAATAGGGTATGGTTGAGTTCTTTTACAAGACCTGAGATTGCCGGGAACTTGTCGGAGGCGAAAGTAAGCTTTCGCCGACTGTAATCGGCTAGAATCTGGAACCACCAGAAATACACGGCTGACCTTGTTGCCAGAGTGTGATCCCATGAATCTGATTCCGAATCGCTGCCCTCAGAGGTTGACAAACGCTCACTGATCTCCGATCCAGATCTTGCAAGGGGGGAAGCTGCATCTTCGACGTCCTCGTCAGAGGATTCTTCCGAGGAGCTATCTGCGCCATATGTTCGAGTGAGCGAAACCGGTAGTCGCATGATTCTATAGCCACACTCAGATGCAAAACCTCTTCGGCACTCCCAGAATATTTGGTTTGCACTGAAATGAATGATTCTCCTGGCTAGATGTCGTTCTTGCAAGGTCCATGCGCGTTCATTCCAAGTCGATCCGTCGACATCTGTCTCCATGTGTTGGGTGTCGCGCCCTTCCATGTATCGCGCAACGATGGATTCAGCCACTACAGTGTCGGGGGACCCATCGGCCAATTGTCCATCTGGATAGCGCGGTAGCGGGATCGTGAAGGTTTTATCCGCAAGCATGTAGTCGAGGAAGCCATCCTCGCTTGTAGAGGCTGAAGTTGCTGCAAGGGTCACGAAAGCGGATTTGTACACCTTATCCATCTGCGCCCCTTCCTTGGCCCAATCTGAACTAGAATCTTGCAAAATGCACCTAATGTAGAAGTGTAAAATCAGTGACAATCCCAGATAACGTGGGTACAGTTGACATGACTCACAAACTGTCTATCCAGATATATCTCAATCCCAGCGCGCGGGTGACAAATATGGCGTGCTGAAAGTTCAGCGGCATGCTGATCGCTGTTAGTGGTAGCTTGCTATGATACACGTAGCAAGCTTACCTCTCCAATGGGATACCGAGCATATGCGACTGTATATTAGTCGACAGCGTTTTCAGCATCCGAACACCAGGCCCAGGCTTGCCCCAGCAGTGAGAAAGCGCAACATATCGAGAAGCCGGCCCGGAGGTGACCACCAGTCTCGGATCAGCCGTTTCATCTACTACACCAACGTCGATGACCCGCGTCGGCCAAAATTCCTCGTTTCCAGGCTCACATTGCCAATGAACCCCAGCGCACTTCGAAATCATCTGCTGGAGTCGCTCGATACACGCTGAAGAGTAACGGTCTGTCGAAGGAGGTAGTCGTCTAACTCGCATATGGGTGCTCGCGAACGAGCCTGCATGAGCAAAGACTTCGAAGTGGAGAGTGCGTGGTGGCGTCACTGGACTGGATACTTGCACCTCCAGCAATACGATACCCTCCTGCTCCGGACTGAGCTCTGACTCCCAGAACGATTCGTGGAGCCACGTCGCGGGCCCAATCGTGACATCGCGAGCGTTTTTTGGCCATTCAAGTGCTGATATGCGCTTCTTCAGCTCAGTGCAAAAAGGGCAGCCTTTGCTGGCTTCTTCATGTAAAACTGGCAGATCTGGTAATGTGTCTGACCGGACGTAGTCGATCACAGCAGTAGAGTACTCCTCTTCGACATTGAATATCTCGGGTACAAAGATGCGGCGGCAAATCTGGCATAGGAGAGCGTTGGACATTCTCGCTTCCTCTCATGTTTGAGTGATGAAGTACAGTAACGAGCACGATGAGGCAGCGCAGCTGCCGCCCACGGATAAGATCACGAGGTAATGGAGGCCCTCGCTTACCTACGATCACAAATAGCTTAGGACAAGTAGCTCTTAGCTTTTAGCAGGTTAAGGCGAGCGACGAGTGTTTTCTCAACGAACTACCGGAGGTGCATCCAATGTTCGAGCGATACGATGGAGTTTCCCTCCATCTCCGACTTTGTGGATGGTGGGGCAGGGGACATCGACATTATGACTGGGGTGTTCATTGGTCCTCGAGCAGCATTTCCAATAATGCAGAGTATACTGGATAACCCGATAGGCTCAGATTTACTGTTCTGCAGGAGTGATCTCACTCAATAGCGTAACACAAACTTCCACGATTAATGACATTACACTCGCTATAATACAAGCCTCTATCACCCCGCTACACACTCAGCTCATAAGCAACCTCGTGACAGCGCCGACATTCAACGTCCTCAAATCACTATAATGCTGCCCAGTACCCAGAAACACCACCGGAATACCTGTCGCATGCACCATTGACACCAACGTCCCCACCATATCCCCCACAGTATCGCATTTTGATATGACAAAGCCATCGAGGTTCCTGCCCGCGCCGAAAGAAGCGTTAAAGTTTCTTGCTTGGGCTACAGAATCCGTTCCGACGAGGGCTTCACCCACCATGAGGATTTTGTCTGGATTGGCCAGTTTGCCGAATTTCTCCAGCGAAGACATGAGGCGTTGGTCGTTGTGGCGGCGACCGGCAGTGTCGATGAGGACGACGTTGAAGCTGTTCTTTGAAGCAAAGGTAACGGCGTCGGCAGCAATGTTTGCGGCGTCTTTGCCGTAGCCCTTCTCGAAGAGGTCGACTTGTCCGCCTTCTCTTTGTGAGAGCTCTTTTAATCGGTCTACGTGGACGCGTAGCTGTTCGACGGCTCCAGAACGGAAAGTGTCTGCTGCGGCGATCAGGACGCGGTGGTGGTTTTGGAGCAGGAAGAAAGCGATTTTGGACAGGTTTGTTGATTTTCCAACGCCGTTTACTCCGACAATGGAAAGTACGTAGGGGCGGGATGTAGTGGCGTTGGTGTGTTGGATCTCGCGAAGGAGATCGAGTGAGGATGTTGGGGTAAGCATCTTGGTAAGGGCTTTCTCCATGGAGGCTTTGAGGGTTGTCTCAATTGCTGTTGTAGTAGTCAGTATACATGCTTGGTAATAATTAGATGAGTTGACTGACTGGTGAAGCTTGGAGTCTTCATGCCCACAAGATCCCGCTCGACGCTTTCGCACAATCGTACTGCTGCTTCGAGAGCTACGTTTTTGCGAAGAAGATGCTGTTCCATTTCTTTCAGAGGCTTTGCCAGTGCCTCCTTGGTGAGTGTCTTGCCGCCCACTACGTTCCTGAAGAGTCCACCAATTGCACCCAAACTGGATCCTACGAGTCCACCAGATGCTGCGGGCGCCTCCTTCTCCTTCTTTGCATTCTGCGCTGCGATGATCTCGTCCATTTCTTCGTCGAGGTCCTTGAGCACAAACTCGCCCCTGTTCGTCTTGTGGCCCCAGGTCTCTGGCCTAATCTCCTCGAGCGCTTCGTTTCCAGAGGCATCGCCTTGAATATCTGACTGCGAATAGTCAAGCACAGAGTCGTCCTGCTCTTCTGCGCCAAATTCACCCCAGACTCTGCCCTTTTTCGCTGAGCCTTTACCCTTCTTCTTTGCTGATGCTTCGTCGCCCGATGATACTGGCGCCGAGCTGAAAGCCGAAGCCTTCTTCTTGTCTCTCCGTGACATCTTGCCCCCGAACGGCCTCGCCTTTCCTGTCAGGAGCTGACTTTGGCCAGGTGTGCTAGGCCGCGAAGTATCTGGCGTAGGCACTGGTGTGGAATCGGCACTCGTATCGTACAAGGACTGCTGTGGTTTCTGTATCGCGGCTGGTTTGGGTGCAGCTTCGTCGGCGCTGTCGTTGTCGGTGCTCGATTCGGGAGTGGTGAGCTTGATGCTTGGTGCGCCAGAGTCGCTCGCGCCTTCCAGGTCGTGCATCTGGCGGTCAAAGTAGGTGCCGAATTTATCGCAGTTGACCACACTGCTGTGTTCCGTCTTGAGCTGCTCGCCGTAGAGGCCGACGAAGAGCGCGCGCACATTGTCAAGCAGTTTATCCACCCAAGTGAGGTGTACCAGGCTTTGGTATACCGCCTGTGGAGAAGTCAGCCACTGTGCATATCTATGTTGCAATGCGCCGTGCCTCTACTGCCACGCATTGTTGGGCGTGGCACAGCAAGACATACCACAAAGATGAGACCGAGGTCCTTTGCCGCCGTCCACTTCAACGTGTATCCCTCCTTCTTGTACGTAGGCTTGGAGCCAGCATCCTCGGACTGGGGTTGTATGCGCTCCTCGATGAAGACATCTCGTATTAGACTGTTGATGACGTTTGCGCCCACCGGGACGTAGGTGCGCGACCACAAGACGACACCCGAAGTGGTCACTATCTCAAAAGTGTCCAACATGGCGAGGGTGAAAGGCGGGGCAAGTGTTGCGAAAGGGAGACGTGGTGGTGCGGCGGGCACATGTGGGCGATGGGCTTATGACGAACGGCCGTGCGCGCCTCTTGCCAGATGGTCGGAATTCGGAGGTGCCAACGACACCGCAGCTCAAGGCAGAAATTCAACAGCAACCACCACGGCGACGTGTTCAATTGCGCATCTCCAAACTGTGTCTCCTTCATCCTGTACTCATTCTTGAAAATCACACTCGCTACACCAACCACTACCGCCACCACGACGCGCAACCATGCAGCGCCCCAACTACGGCAACCCACCACCGGCGCATTCACCACCCTGTACGTATCGTCATGTCTTCGTTCGCCTCTCCAACGCATCACATATACTGACTCCCGCTAGTACATCACCCAGTTCCACAACACGTTTCCACAGTTCCCCAGCTACGATCACCGCCTCCCCCGCAACCCCCTTCACAACCCCAAAGCGGCTATGGCTACGGACAGCAAGCAGGAGGCATGCCGCCTCAGCAGGGCGGATATGGCGTGCACCTGTCCTTCGGCGGCTTCATCAACGACCCCACTGCCCAATTAGGCTTCCAGATGGGAAAGAGCGCAGTTGATGCCGGACAGCACTACATGGAACAGAACGTATGTACCCGCATGCAATAGCACCCTGCCCACTGATGCATGGGCGAAGCACTGACAGCCCCCCAGCTAGGACGATTCGTCTCCGTATCCGCACTAAAGCACTACTTCAACGTCACAAACTCCTACGTCCTCACCAAACTCCGCATCATCCTAATCCCATGGTGGCACCGCCCCTGGTCGCGCCAACAACGACACGCGCCCGACCCCTCAGCCTCCGCTGCGCTACTATACCAGCCCCCGCGCGAAGATGTGAATTCGCCAGACATGTATATTCCCACCATGGCGCTGGTGACGTACATTCTGCTTTCAACCTTCATTGCAGGTCTGCGCGGCGCTTTCAACCCCGAACTCCTGGGCACAACGGCTACCGTTGCCATCGCCGTGACTTTGCTCGAAATCCTCATCATCCGAACTGGCACCTTCCTTCTCGCTATAAGCAGCTCAAGCCAGCTGCTCGACCTCGTCGCATACAGTGGCTATAAATTCGTACACGTCATCGTATCGCTCCTTCTTACCAACTTGGCTACTTGGATCGGATTTGGCAGCTCGTGGGTCGGCTGGGTCATATTTTTGTATTGCTTCAGCGCAAACTCGTTCTTCTTGCTTAGGAGCTTGCGATATGTGCTGTTGCCCGATATCAGCTCCCAGAATAGCTACGGAACGCCCGCTGCAGCGGGATATACGGATTCAAAGAGCCAGAAGAGCCGGAGGACGCAATTCTTGTTCGTTTACAGTTATGTGGTGCAGTTTGGGTTTATGATTTGGCTGAGCAAGGTATGAGTGGGGTGTTCAAAAGAGGGATGATATCTATACTGGGAAGAGAATCGATAAGGCATGTCGTATTCAGGTTGCGGGTTGGACTTGAGAGCACATGCGAAGCCATGCGCTTGTGCGATAGCCCATGTCACAGGACTGAGCACACAGACAGCCTGCGCAAGGGAAAGAGACGCGTATGAGGAACACGATGTAAACGTATTTATCAGCGTCCAGCGTCAGCATTTGCGTCCTCAATATCAAAAAATCTTGCCAATGGAAACTCAAATGCAATAGGCTACAAGAGATGCCCATGTTGAGGAGTCTACATGCATCTAAATCATGTTGACCGAGACAGGCGAAGAACGCCCGAGATGATCGAAATACTACTCCTGAATCCAGTCGTGTGACCACAACACCATACCTCTTCCACAACGCCATACCCATACACGCCATTGACCCTCAATTTCAAAATATGTCATCTACCCAACAACAGGAATAATCCTCCCCGCCGCCCTCATCTGGCCCCTCTCCTCCTCAATCCCCTTCTGATAGTCCAACACCAATTCTCCAAACTGCTCAATCTGATCCTGAGCCTTTGGTGCTCCAATCAACACAATGCCCCTGGGCACAACCACATCATTTACCTGGAAGCACCCAAACGTAACCACCTTCTTAATCGCAGGACACGACCGGAAGACACCAGCGACAATCTGCGTATCAACCACGGGGCAGAAAGACAAGTTGATCTCGCGGAGATGAGGATATTGTTTGGTGCCGTCAAAGACTTCTGTAAAAGTTGCGTGGGAAATGTGGCGGCAGGAAGATATGTCTAGGAACTCGAGGCGCGAGCCGGAATGTACCATTAGCGCGCGGAAGCCGTTGGAAGCGAGGCCGATGGGTTCATCCTCTGGGCCGTCAGGGTTGGAGTTGTCCATGTCGCGAGTGGAGTTTACGTCGATGTAGTGGAGGGGCGGGTTATCCCAGCTAGAGAAGAGATTGACGTAGCCAGTGTCGGTGCACTCGTTGTTTTCAGTGAAACGAAATTTGCTAAGTTGGTTGCACTTGTTGTGGATGATCTCTAAGACGTCGTCGGTGGGATCTGTTGTGTTGTCGAGGAAGTGCTCTAAACACAGGGTGCGGAGGTTGGCGCCAACCGAGTTTACCAAGTGGACGAGCTTCTCGCGGGTGATGGGGTCGTAGAAGCGGAGTGTGAGATGCTTTAGGTGCTTCAAATGAGCTATGGCGTCGATGCTGTCTGGCCCAATCTTCTTGCAACGCTCGATCTTCAGACGCTCAAGGTTCGGACAGAAAGTGGTAAGTGCTTCTACTACCTGATCGTCGAATGCGGCGTCCAACCACTCCACCTTGAGTGTCTTCAAATCTTGGCCTCGGGCGATGAAGAGTTCAGCCCATTTGTCGTTGGAGACAAGGTTAGCGCCCAATAACTGGATCTCTTCAAGCGCCTTCGCCTTTTCGTTCATGTAGTCGATATTGCTGTCCTTGAACTGGCAACAGTTGCGAAGAGACAGACGCTTAACGTAAGGGCAAACTGCAAAGATCTGATCATAATCCTCAGTCTCGAGGTATGCAGCCTCATGAATGGCAACCGATTGCATATCGGGCTGGAGGAACAACTTCATCGTGTTGGAGTTCATCGCACGCTTTTTCGAGAAGATTTCACTGATCCGGTTCATGATGCCCTCTGGCATCTCGCCCAACTCGTCAATGTCTTCGGAATGTTTGGCCAGCTTCTCGATGCACAGCTGTTGTAGCGTCTTGGGTCCGCGCACAGTCATACCATCGAGGCGGTTACTCTCAATCTTCCTTCGGCCCTTGCGCACGACAGGCTTAGCTGCCTTCTTCTCTGCCTTTGCATCTTTCACCATCTCTTTTCCACACGGTGTACAAAGAAGTCCCCCTTCTGGACCCGCCTTGCTGTACGGTGTGACGGTAAAACGCTTGTTACAGATCTCGCAGTTCTCCAGCTGTCCAGGAAGCGGCTTAGCCTTCTTATACATGTCCACGACGTCCTCAAAGTCAGAATCGTCATCTGAGCCCTTCTTCTTTTTCTTTGACGCTTTCTTAGCCGCCTTGCCTTTCTTTATCTTCGCTATGGCCTCTTCTTGATTGCGTTTACGTTTGCGGGAGCGTTCAGCTGCCATTGCAGAGGACTCTGCTTGCAGGTCTTCTTCGACATCTTCGCCTTCTTCACCAGCATTCGACGGCCCTTCGCCGATGTCTTCTGCTTCCCCGGCGTCTTGCTCGGCTTGTCGGACACGTTGTTGGTACGAGTCACGGATCTCTGCGGCGGAAATGTTGTTCGCCTGGAATTTCCTGATTAGCAAATATCCCTTCCAAGTACCATCTAACATGAAGTTTGCGCCACCGCTATTGCGCTGACACAGCCGCCTTCGACCTTGATATCGCAAAGCGCAGATGCTCCATAACCTGTTCGCAAGGATATGTGTTACTCACCGCCAGAAAGTCTGTCAGCGCAGAATGTGGCCCTCGAATACCTGCACCTCTGCCTGCGCCCCTAGGTCGTCGTCCGGTCCTGTCGCCACTCGTCAGTATTGCGCGCTCGCTCACTTGGATTCCTAAAATTGACTGACATGATTTCTATATTCTTATCCTGTAAGGTTTGCGATTTTCAAGAGAGCAAATTGATCGAAAAGTGTGCGGAACAGATGTGCTGATTGAGTCTGCTTGGGGTGAGTGGGGTGAGACATCGATAGGAAGGCGCGTCGGGGTCCGGGCATCCGCAGTCGCGCAGTCACGTGGTGGCAATTGGTTGCTTGTTCCGGATTAGCCTACCCCTGACAAGTCTGTCACTCTCACCTTCGCAGGTATGGGGCTAATTGTAACGCAATCGATTGAAAGTTTGAACTTTTTGTAAGACTACGAAGGCCCCGTCAATCTCCAGTAGGAAACTTCTCAGTCATGTGGTCGCAAGTCATCCCAGTAAAACAAAATAAATTCCCAACGCCTATCCATTCCCAAAGTCCCAAACCTTGCCGAATCCGACCGCTTGCTTGATTTTGTATCCTTCATCTCTAGTTTCCCTGTTCACACAAGGGAATTATTTGACTAGATGATAGTGTCGTCATCACTATCATCATCGTCATCTTCATCATTCTCCTCTTCATCGTCATCAGAATCCCAAGCACCAAGGTCAGAGCCAGTCTGTCGAGCAATGTCACCCATAGGCACCTATAATACGGTCAGCATGGGTGTTGGCTACACATCAAGGTTATTCGTGTTCTTAAAACGGGATCCCTTCATATCGCATTATTGAGATAAACATACCATAGGAGGGCCGCGAGGAGCAGCACGGATCTTAGCCCATCCATTGGGTCGAACATCAGAAGTATCGGAGTATTCAGCTACGCTGGAAGCGAAGGAGTGAGCGGAACCGGTGACTGAAGAAGCGGGACGACGGTAAGCATTAGGGTTGAAGCCAGAGCTCGTGCTGGGAGCTGCATTAGACTTGGTGTGCCATGATTTGGTGCGTTGTTCGCTCCAGCCGCCATCGCTGTTGCCCTTTCCGTGACCAGCGGCAGCAGCGTATGTGTACTCGGTCTCAATCAGGCTCTCGTCCGCTGAGCCAGTCATGGACATAGCCTTTTGAAAGTCAGCCGACAATGCGATACCTCCGTCTGCCATGTCTTTGTGTTTAGGGCGCCGATCTCCACCATTGACGGTCTGCCATTCATCGTCGCCCTTTGGAAGTCAGTACAAAAGCCACTATGTAGCGGCACGTGCCGATGCCGCATACAAGTCATGCGGGAACTCACATAGTTGGAGGAAGTGTCAGTTGTAGCCGAGGAGAAGTACTCAGGATACTGGCCGTTGGAGTGGTCTGCCGGAAGGAAAGCGTTCTCCAAGTTCTCATAGCGATCTTCGTCGACGGCTTCGTCCGCAAGCTGAGCTTCGATACATTTAAAACATTTGGCAGTATCGGGCTTTGCACGCTGCGATTTGGCAAACTCTTCCAGGCCCTTGGTTTTACCGCACATGGTGCACTCGACCTCGACCTTCTGCTGCCCAGTACATCCCTGACAGTTGATAGCCTTGTAAATCTTGGCCGAGTTCTTGATCTGCCAACGCGCATCGGTGAGCTGCTTGGTAGAGTACTTGGCTTGTGGGAGGTTCTTGTGACACCGACCGCATTTGATCTTGACGGGGAGCGGGATGCCCTTGAGCCTGTCAGAGTAGTCAGCAGCGGATCCGTCAAGATGCAAGTGTCAGTGAGCAGTTACAACGTCTATGTGACGATAACAATCATCGCCGACTGAGATCGATTGCACGTACCTGTCGATCTCGTCTTGATTGTAGGCGTGCATATTGCGGCGGCCTCCCATTGTGAGCCACTGGTGTTGTAGACGGGTATGAGGAGTTGTGATAAGATTGAAGCTGAGATGATCCTAACGAGAGTCTTTGTACAGATGCGAGGACCAGTCTGTGGTGTCTCAATGAAGACTATCAATGTATGTGTTTTGTTTGGGCCAAATATGAAGTGAAGGCAGGCACGAGTGAGAGAAGCTGCAGCCCTCCCGAAGCAAACATGACATGTGATAATGCGACCTCGGCGGTGAGCTTGTGTCGGTATATGGAAAGACCTCTCGTTTCGATACCAGTATCTAGCATCTTGTATTCCAATGTCGTCGCAGCGCCTGGTTTTACTGGTAGTCATGACGCACTCAGCCCGGAGAGGCCAGGATCGTCTATGCCGTCCAATCTTGAAGCGGCTCGACATTACTATTGTACGCATTGAAGATTACTGGAGGATTCAACCCATTTTCTCAAAATTGTTAACAGTAAATGCCCATTCTCAGAGAAGTGCCGCGTTCCGCTTGTGTATACCATAAGCGAGTTTCATCAACCCTTGTAGCTGTTTGTTATACTTTCACACTGAGAATGTGTTTAGGGCCCTCATATGATGGCAGGTGTGATTATTTTATTTCCATAGCGACTGCTCCTGGTTTATATAGCAGGGATTCGCAGAACGTGCCTCCATGACTACATCTAATCATCACCACCGCCGATCGGGCCGCTCACTTGCTTGGCCGACTTCGCAGCGACGATATCGTCAACCCTAAGCAGTAGGCAAGCGCTCTCAACAGCAGTCTTGACACTCTGTTCCTTGACCGCTAGAGGCTCCCATACGTTGTATGACTTCATGTCGACAACCTTTCCTGCATCACCGTCGATACCCCATGTGCTGCCACCGTGCTTGCCGTCTTCGTAGCCCTCTGCGTGCTTCGCGCGCAGTTGGGTAAGCACCTTGATCGGGCTGTTTCCTGAGTTCTGAATGAGCGTGCGTGGGATGACCTCCATGGCTTCGGCGACGGCCTTGTATGGCCACTGTGCGACACCCTCAATCAACTTGCCACGCTGGCCCAGACCGACCGCGACGGCCATCTCACTTGCACCACCACCGGGGCAGAGCTTAGGGTTCCAGATGACGTTCCTGGCAACACCCATGGCGTCGTGTAGATTCCGCTCAATCTCGTTCAGGATGTCTTTTGAGGGTCCACGGAGCAGGATGGTGCATGCCTTCGGGTTCTTGCACTTTGTGAGGAAGGTAAAGTATTCGTCACCGATCTTAGAGATCTCGAAAAGGCCACACTCTGTACCAATGTCCGAAGCGGTGGCGGAGAATACGGAGTTTACGATTGTCGCACCTGTCGCACGGGCGATACGGTTGTTGTCGGTCTTACGAACTCGGCGGATGGCGGTGATGTTGGCTTTGACGAGGTAGTGCTGTGCGAGATCTAATCCATATTAGCATGATTGCAACAAAGCATGACCAGCATGACTTACCGCTGACGCCCTTCTCGGTAATGACAAGATCGGGCTTGAGAGCGATGATGGCATCGCACATTTGCTTGACTTGCTCCTCTTCGATTTGAAGGATCCTGTTCCAGTCCTCCTCTTTGCTAACCTCAATGTTTGTCTGACTCTCTCCCTTCTTGTATTCTAGTGTGCAGTCCAACAGCAAAACCTTGGGGTTCTCGATTCTCCGCCTCATCTTGGGGTGTGTAATGTCCTTGTTGACCATGACTCCGTCTAGAACTTCGCTGTCCTCGATCTCACCTCCGGGGATCTTCTCGATACGTGCGTAGCGCTTGATGTCAACCTCCTTCTTGCCAGAGCCAATGTCGAGGGAAACGGTCCGCACCGCCTTCAAAGCCAGTCCACACATGAGTTCCGACCACCGCGTTACGAACTTTGTGCCGATCGAAGAGCTGATGATCTTGTACATCTGCTCGTCGTTGTTGACGTCGACTTCGACCGCGATCTCGCTGATGATTTCGAGAGCATCGGCGAGTGCCTTCTTGAACGCTTGGATAATGACGACGGGGTGGATGTTGCGCTCAAGCTGGGGCAGAGCTTGTGCGAGGATTTCTCCCGCTGTTGATTGTTAATACATGCCTCTTCTCTCCCCCCACACTTTGTACTCACCTAATATGATGACGGTGGTTGTGCCATCGCCGACCTCCTCATCTTGTGTCCTGCTCAACTCAATCATGCTCTTGGCAGCTGGATGTGCGACTTCGATTTCTCGGAGGATAGCGTGGCCGTCGTTGGTGAGGACGATACCGCCCATGGGATCGAGCAGCATCTTCAACATGGCCTTGGGACCGAGGCATGATCTGATAATGTCGGCGACAGTCTTAGCTGCTGTGATGTTGGATAGTTGAGCTTTGCGGCCAAACTGGCGCTCCCCGCCCGGGGTCTGGGTGTCTGTTGATGTGTTAGTGGGCTGTCGCAGCTTCAGATCGGTGGCTAAACATACTCATAACAACCACTGGCGCCTGCATCTTGAAGGAAGGCGTCTCAAAGCACGGTGTACAAGGAAGAGGGGGTCGAAAACAGAGTTGCGTGGGGTATCTTGCGTCTGGTGCCTTGCAGCTCCTCCACTAACTTTTGCTACCAAAAACCGCGTCGCAGCGCCGCCACTATCCCGGCGCGGATTATCTGCGACCGGTCACTAGCCACAGCTGAGCCACTCTATTCCACCAATGCTGAGTCATGCTCTTCAGCTCGATCGACGGCAAATTCCACCTACACCCTGGTCGTCCCTGCTTTACACAGCGCCTTGGCGCCTGCCGCATGCGGTAGCCAGACCTCGCGTGACGGCCAATACGCGCTAGACTTGCCCTGGAGATCTCTCGCCGGACTATTTTACCCTATATTCTGCCGCCGCTCACCGCGTCGCAGCCAGCCTCTCACGGGACTTGCGCGCAGCTTACAAGACGGCTGTGGTGCCCTCC